>CM012458.1:25555917-25893417 GCA_003999625.1 Oryzias javanicus
GAGATGTGAACTACAGACTGAGAGGTTAGTAACGGGAGATTAACGAGAGATTTCTGATTGACGTCTGCGCAGACGGCAGGTGATGCGCATGCGGCGAGCTCCTCTCAAACACCTTCCTGTCTACTGGCTTCATCTACACAGGCGGAGAGCAGAGCATGCAAAGTTCTGGCCCGGCTGCAGAGCGAGCAAAGCCATCCAGCTGCTGCAGTCAAAGGAGGAGGAGGAGGAGGAGGAGGAGGAGGTCCAGCAGGAGGCGCAGACCTGAAGGAAGAGCATCAACCTGAAGCTGCACCACAGCGCTCGCTAAGCCGTCTACAGCAGGAACTATTTTCCTGGGGAAAATAGGCGTAGGGAAGCGTTTGGCTGCGTCTATAGGAGGTTGTTGCTCTTGCCTTGACGTCACCTGCCACCGCCCCCCCAGGGAAGAGAGAGAGAAACTACAGGGAGAGAGAAAGAGAGAGAGACGTCTGCTTCTGCCGACACAGCAGCCAGAGAGCGAGCCGGACGTCTGCGTGTCTGTCTGCGTGTTCGTCTGCGTGTCTGTCTGCACGTCCGTCTGCGTGTTTGTCTGCACGTCTGTCTGCGTGTTCGTCTGCGTGTCTGTCTGCATGTTCGTCTGCGTGTCTGTCTGCATGTCTACCTGTACGTCTGTCTGCGTGTCCGTCTGCGTGTCCGTCTGCGTGTCCGTCTGCGTGTCCGTCTGCGTGTCCGTCTGCGTGTCCGTCTGCGTGTCCGTCTGCGTGTCCGTCTGCATGTCCGTCTGCATGTCCGTCTGCTTGTCTGTCTGCATGTCTGTCTGCGTGTCTGTCTGCGTGTCTGTCTGCGTGTCCGTCTGCTTGTCTACCAGCGTGTCTGTCTACATGTCTGTCTGCATGTCTGTCTGCATCTCCGTCTGCATGTCTACCTGCGTGTCTGTCTGCGTGTCCGTCTGCGTGTCTGTCTGCGTGTCTACCTCCCCACCTGCCCGTGTTTCCGTCTGTCTCCCTGCGCTTCCACCTGTCTGCACGTCTACCCGCATGTTTGTCTGTATGTCCGTCTGCGTCTCTGTCTGCTTGTCTACCTGCGTATCTGTCTGCATGTACGTCTGCATGTTCGTCTGCGTGTCCGTCTGCATCTCCGTCTGCATCTCCGTCTGCATCTCCGTCTGCGTGTCTACCTGCCCACCCGCCCGTGTTTCCGTCTGTCTCCCTGCGCTTCCACCTGTCTGCATGTCTACAGTAAATTTCTGAAAACTTGTTTTCTAGGATTTCAGCTCCAAATTCAAACTCAGTTTGTGTCGAGAATGTCTAATGATGAATTCAATCAAATCAAACTTTATTTATAAAAAATGGCTTCTCACACTTAAATCCTAAATAAATGAATGACACCACAAACATAATCAGTTATCCTTCAGCATGTTTCAGGTCGACTGAAGCTTTTAAGTTTACTTTGTTTGTTAGTCACCTTTTTCTGAGTCCAAAATCTATCGATAGAAATGACAGAAAAATATGTGAATATAATGAATTTCAACCAAAGAGATTCGTCTCCGATCCAAAAATCTGGATAACAAACGTATAAAGTCATAAAACTCCAGGAATCTCAGCTCGCCCTGCGACCCGTCCGGGGTGAGCCCCGCCTACTGTAGCTGGGATAGGCTCCAGCAACCCTGTGACCTCAAAAAGAGATGCAGATGGATGGATGGATGGATGGATGGATGGATGGATGGATGGATGGATGGATGGATGGATGGGATGGATGATGGATGGATGGATGGATGTGGATGGATGGATGGATGGAATGGATGGATGGATGGATGGATGGATGGATGGATGGATGGATGATGGATGGATGATGGATGGATGGATGGATGGATGGATGGATGGATGGATGGATGGATGGATGGATGGATGGATGGATGATGGATGGATGATGGATGGATGGACGGATGGATGGATGGATGGATGGATGGATGATGGATGGATGATGGATGGATGGATGGATGGATGGATGGATGGATGATTGGATGATGGATGGATGGATGGATGGATGATGGATGGATGGATGGATGATGGATGGATGGATGATGGATGGATTGGATGGATGGATGGATGATGGATGGATGGATGGATGGATGGATGATGGATGGATGGATGGATGGATGGATGGATGGAGTCTCAGCTCACATTTCTGTAAAACATTTCTGTCTTTGTTCTATGACGCCGTTTTCACGTTTTCTGGGTTTTATCCAGATGGAAACAGACAGACGTGTGAATGGCTGCAGCAGAACGAAGGGATGAAAAACAGAGGAAGGAGAAAGAAACCAGAGGAGAAAATGTGGTTTCTGCCACTTTATCAGCTCATGAGAACAAAGTCGGAAATTTATTTAAATCTGCAGAAACAAAAAACCTGAAACCAAAACGGAACATTTTTAGATCAAAGTTTGATCAAGAAAAACTTGAAGAAACTCTTTAATGTTTGGATGATTTTCATTTCAAAGCTGCAGCCGATCTGGTTTGAAAAATTAAAACTGTTTTTCTTTCTCTTCCGTTCTAAGATTAAGTGACCAGAAATAAACTCAAACATTCTTTTCATGATTTTATTCTTGTAAAATGTTTACTTTTTCTTACAATTTTACATATTTTTATCATAATGTTGATTTTATTTGAATAAAATAAAGTTTTTCTCATAACTTTACATTTTTCTCCATAATATTTGAATTTTTCCTGAAAATTTCGACATTTTTCTCAGAATTTTACAATTTTTAAAAATAATTTTGTGACTTTATTTAAAAGAAAATGTTAACCCTTTTTTTCTATGAATTCAAGATTTTTTAAAAACATTTTAAAGGTTTTTTTTGAAGAAAATTGTGACTTTTTTCAGAATTTCACGGTTTTATTCTCATAAAATGTTTACATTTCTTACAATTTTACATTATTTATTGTAATTTTATGACTATTCTTGTAAAATATTTGAATTTTTCCTATAATTAAACAATTTTTTATTATAAATGTATTACTTTATTTTGCATTTTAAATGTGTTTCTCAGAATGTTACTAAATGTTTTCATGTTAAAGTCAGACCTCTTCTCATAATTTAAAAAAAAAAATTTTTCCTCAGAATTTTGAATTTTTGAAAATTTTTTTTATGTTTTAACTTTATTCTAATACATTTATTTTTTTATAGTGGAATATAATCTCCATCATTATTAAACTCAAATTATATTTAACAAGCAGAGACCAGATTATTAATATAGTATTAATAGAATTCCTTATTATAACAGGTCAGAAGTCGCATTGTGTTAAAACATTGTTTCTTTTAAACATTTTTTCTGTTTTAATTTTTTTATTAAATTTTTTTTTTATTTTCATTTTTTTTGTTTTTATTATCCTTTCAGTAAATTTTTCATCTTTGAAAAAACTGCTTTAAAGCAGCTGTTTATGGCCGATAAAACCTAAAAACATGTTTTACGTCTCAGTAAAGTAAAGTTATAGATTGAGTTTAGTCAGTTTTCTCCGTTTCTTCTGGTCTTTTTGGCGTCTGCTGCCTGCAGCTGCAGCTGCAGCTTTGGATGCGCAGACGGATGTGAGCTTCAGGATCTGAGCAGATCTTCAGGATTAAACGTGTTCAGATGAACTGAAGCTGATAAAGTGGCGTCCTCCACTAAGGGGGCGTGGTCTGAGGGGAAATCGACTGATGTCACACAGAGGCTCATGAATCATCAGGCTACATGAGAAACAAATCCATCGACCACAATACCTGACTGCAAAATCAAAATGAAAGCTCTTTTTCCTTCAGAGAAAGAAAAAATACAACAAGGATAAAACACGTTAATCCACAGGTATGGAGACACACAGGTGACTGGAGAAGCTCGGCGACGGTTAGAAACGTCAGAGTTCGGGGTCGGGGGGGCGGGGCACACCTTTTCTGCTTGTAGGTGAGCATGGCCTCCGCGATGGGCAGCTGGTGGGCCCCGTTGGCCCCCACCATGTACTGCGTGACCCGGGACACCACGTCCAGGTTCTCCTGAGCTGCACAGAGACGGAGGTCAACACCCACACCTGAACGCATCGCAGCGAAAGGTGAGAGGAAACGTGCGGGGGGGGGTTCTGGAGGGAGAGCGGACGAACCGACGGCGGGGGCCTCCGGCCGGAGGAACAGCTCCCTCCAGGCGGCGTCCTGGAACAAACTGTTGTATCTGTAGTCGATGCTTCCCAGGAACTTGGAGACCGGATGTGTTCCTGCGGAGAAACCACACAGATGTGTACCAGTTCTATGGAGGAACTTAATGTCAAACCATCCAGCTGAACTCTGAAGGCCGACAGTCGAGGTTCAGAAACCAACAAGGATGTCACGGTAAAAAAACGATTCAAACTCGCCAACATGTTCTGCAGAGCAGAGGACATTTCTCCATGCAGGCTCTCTGTGAGTGTGTATAAGCCAGTGAGTGCACGCATGTCCACTCATGTGCACACCTGTGAGTGTCCGCCTGTGACTGTGCGCGCCTGTAATTGTGCACACCTGTGACTGTGTGCACCTGTAATTGTGCACACCTGTGAGTGTCCGCCTGTGACTGTGCGCGCCTGTAATTATGCACGCTTGTGACTGTGCACGCCTGTGACTTTGCGCACCTGTAATTGTGCACACCTGTGACTGTGCGCACCTGTAATTGTGCGCACCTGTGACTGTGTGTGCCTGTAACTGTGCATGCCTGTGACTGTGTGCGCCTGTAATTGTGCACACCTGTGAGTGTACGTCTGTGACTTTGCGCACCTGTAATTGTGCACGCCTGTGATTGTGCACACCTGTGACTGTGCACACCTGTGACTATGCACACCTGTAATTGTGCACGCCTGTGACTGTGTGCACACCTGTAATTGTGCACACCTGTAATTGTGCACACCTGTAATTGTGCACACCTGTAATTGTGCACACCTGTGACTGTGCGCACTTGTAATTGTGCACACCTGTGACTGTACGCCCCTGTGAATGTGCGCACCTGTAATTGTGCACACCTGTGACTGTGCGCACCTGTAATTGTGCACACCTGTAATTGTGCACACCTGTAATTGTGCACACCTGTGACTGTGCGCACCTGTGACTGTGCACACCTGTAATTGTGCATACTTGTAATTGTGTACACCTGTGACTGTGTGCCCCTGTAATTGTGCACATCTGTGACTGTACGCGCCTGTAATTGTGCACACCTGTGACTGTGCGCGCCTGTAATTGTGCACACCTGTGACTGTGCGCACCTGTAATTGTGCACACCTGTGACTGTGCGCACCTGTAATTGTGCACGCCTGTGACTGTGCACACCTGTAGTTGTGCACACCTGTAATTGTGCACACCTGTGACTGTGCACACCTGTAGTTGTGCACACCTGTGACTGTGCACACCTGTAGTTGTGCACACCTGTGACTATGCGCGCCTGTGAGTGTTAGCGCACCTAGAAACCACCAACATGCAATTTAGGAAAACGGGTTCCCCAGCAGATCTGACAGAACCCGGTTCTGCCTCTGATCCAGAACATCTACCGACCTAGAGGGATGATGAGGAACCTCATGTAGCCGAGCCAGTCTGGCGTCTTGTGGGACAGATGGTCCACGAACAGCCGGAGCACGGCGCTGAGGTAGTTCTGCGCTCCGGCCACCGCGATCTTTATGGGAACCGGCGTCTGGGAGTTGCAGTTGCAGCTGGAAATAACAGAAGCATGAGCGCAGTCGCAGATGCAGACGCAGACGCAGATGCAGACGCAGACGCAGACGCAGACTTACAATCTCTGGATGCGAGACACGATGGTGTTGAACGCAGCCTGGACGTCGGCGGTGGTGCACGTGCAAACCACCGGGAAGTGATGGTTCTGCAGCAGATCTGACAGATACTGAGGAGGAGAAACGTTCTGTGAAAGGATCCAGAGGCTTCAGTCCTCCGACAGGTGAGGGGACTCACCTGGCCCTGCCAGTCCGACGTGTTGATGAGGATGATGCTGTCCGGGAGCTGGTTGTCCGAGACCAGGATGTGGTTGAGTTGGTCGTAAACCGTCTTTCTGGGAATCTAAACGAACAAACCAAAAGATGTAAAACAGATGAAGGAAGGGTTCCGTTTGTGATCCTTTGTTTATCGCAGGAGTTCTGTTCTCATCTGGATTCATTCTAGATGTTTTAAGGCTGTAAAACTCCTAACTTCACACTTTTTACTCAGACGGACGAGAACATTTTCACACTTTCAGACTCTCAAAGTTCAAACCCTCTTAGAAACAAAAGTCCAGGCTTATAAAATTGAAAACAAAGATCTGTAAATTTGACAAACTAAAACTTTCTCTCCCAACAAGTAGATTTCCTTTAACGAAACAATAAAATCTGCTAAAGGATCTAAAAAACGCTCTGACCTAGAATTCTTATTTTAAGAAAAAAATTTTGCGACTAAAACTTTTCATCTTAAACTAGATTAAAAAAATATAAGGATGTTGTGGGAAAGAAAAGCAAGTTTCCAGCCCTAAAGAAAAACTGCACAATTCCACCACTAGGGGGAGCAAAGGAAAAGAAATACCAGCAAGAGATCAATAAATGAACAGCATCTGTTTGCAAGAAGATGCAGTTTGCAGTGACTCAATCAAAAACTATAAAATAAACCGTATTAAGTCTTTTTTTTAAATTACTGCTGACATTAAACTACCTAATACAACATTTGTTGCATTAAGATGATCCTTTGTCTTTTATTTTGAAAGGGAGTCATGTCAGAAGTTAGAAAAAATGCTTTTATTCTGGTAATGTTTATGTTTTATTTATGCACAGAAACAATGATTTGTTGATTCTTATCATAATAGCAGAAATAACATAAATAAATGAGTTTTATTTTTGTGAGACTTTGTGGCTCCGGCTGAGTTGTAGTTGGTGAGAAATCAACCTGATTGGCTCTTATAATGCAGACCCCCGGACTTAAATAAATGCACATCAAAAGAAGATAAAAGAATGCAGAACGTGACTAGAATAAGTGTAAAGGATGAGAGCTGGAGGCCGTCTATGTATGATCAGCTGTAAATCTGCTGCAAACCAACAACCAACGTTCTCCTGAGTCAAATGTGTTAATGTGACCAGAAAAGATCAGAAATGTTGGGTTGAAACAGGATGAAGCTGCTTGGAAGACAGAGAAGCTTCACCAACATATAGATATAGTAGCGTCGGTGACATCACTCATCAACAATTGTTCCTATTTTATAATCGTCCAAATTAAAAAACAGGAAAGTTGTTGATTCTGCAGAATCCAGAACCTACGACTGTATAAGAACTGGATTACATAACATAAGTGTTTTGTTTTTGTTTGTTTGTTTGTTTTCTAATCAATGCATTTCATTATTTCTGTACTGAGTCTGAAGCGTTTGTGCGTCTTGTTCTGTATTTTTCCCGATCTATGCTTGAAATTAATCAATCAATCAATAAGAACTGGACTGAGTCAGAGTGACATCATCCGTAGAAAACAACCTTTTTTTTTTTTTTCTCCCTCTCTTTGGATGTTGTCTTTGGTCATCATATATATTTCTGTCAATTCGCTTAGTTTCATCACCATTATTATTATTTTTTTCTGTAGTTTTATTACGCTACAGCTTTGCCTGTTCTTTCTTGTGTGTATATACATTTTTTTTGGGTTGTCGGGACCCCCACTTGTGTGGGAATGTGGGTATTTGGAAAACATAATAAAAATTGAGTGGAAAAAAAAAAAAAAGAGAGAAAACGGTTTATTGCGGCTCCAACCAAATCAATTCATTCCTTCGTCTTTTTGTGCCATTTTGGAGCCAAACTTCTTCACTGAGCCGTGATTGGTCCGATTCGGTCTCACCAATCAGGAGTTAGCCTGTTGGAAGGCCACACCCCCTTACCACTTGAAATCTGTCAAACATTTTGAACGTTAGAGGTGGGGGCCAACAGGCTCCGCCCACTTTTAATCGAGGCGTCTGATTGGTTAGTTTACAACTACAACTACATGAAAAATATCATGCAAAAAAAAAAATGACCAAGAAGAAGATGTTGATTCTGACCAATAGAATGACAGAGTAACAGCTGTTTATCGGAGCCACTTCCTGTTTGGAGCCCCAGGGGGGCGGAGTCACTCGACCCAGTTCTGATCAGAGCAGTCGAGTCCTCCCACCTGCAGGTGGCAGCGCGTGTCCAGCGAGCGCTCGTTGTCCAGACTGTTGGCCCTCTCGTTCTGCGGCCGGCTGGGCTGGCGCTCCTTCAGGGACGTGCTCCTGCCCCGCCTCCCCGTCAGCTTCGGCTCCTGCCTGGAGGAGAGATCAGGAACGTGGCGGAGACGAAAAACCAAAACCAGTCTTCCTCCCGTCACCGACCTGCTGGAGGAAATGATGAGCGACTCGGTTTTAGTCATTTTGCCACTCGGGGGCAGCCTCTCCAGGAACGTGTCCATGTTGTCCATCTCCAGCTCCGTGGTGGGGGTCACGGCCTCCGGCTGCTCCTGCGGGACGGACGTCAGGACTGGAACAAACCGGATCGTTCGGCTGGAGGAGGTCTCCTCCGTCTGGCGGGAAGTCCTACTCACAAAGCAGTTGCTGTCGGACGCTCGCTCGTCCGGATAGTTGGCTCCTCCACATTTGCTTTTCTCCAGATCAATCTGGAAAAATGGGAAACAGATCTGAACTTCCTGGTTTTGCCACGGAGAGAAAGTCTGTGTCTGTGACTGTATCCGGACACAGCTGGGGGGTGGGGCCTGTAAACATGACAGCTGTAGGCGGAGCTCATGATTCTTATACAGATTCGGAACTCTGGGAGATTCTTCCCGGTCGGAGGTCTCACCGGGCTGGGAGGCTCCCGGTGGCTCCGGCTGCTGTGAATGCTGCCGATCTCCGTCTGAGAGCTGGAGAGGGAAAGCCCCTCAAAGTATGGCCTGGAAAAATGGGAAAAGAGGCAGAAGTCCATGAAAATCCACAAACTTCCATAAACTCTCTGCTGAAATTCCAGAAACATTAATACATTTTATCAAGAACTTCTATAAACCTTCTACATGAATGAAATTCCTCCCTAATTCCATAAACGTTCTCCTGAAATCCCAAGAAGGTATTCAGGAAATTCCATGTTCATGCATGAACTTCCTTATAAAATTCTATAAACTTCCTCCATAAATTCCAAACTTCTTAGAGAAATTCCATGAACTTCTAGGAACTCCATCGTAAAATTCCATAAGCTTCCATGAACATCCAGAAATTTCCATCAACACCTATGAACGTCCTCATGAACTTCTATCAACTTTCTCCTCAAATTCCATAAACTTCCTCATGAAATTCCATAAACTTCCATGAATTTCCAGACTTTCAAAGCATTTCATTGAAGTGGAAACCGGATAACTTCCAGATTGAAACCGTTTTAAACTCACTGACTCCTTAAAGAGCCAGTTCAGCGGCCTGGTGGTAGAGTGTCTGGCCTGGAAGCCTGTAGAGGTTAGAGTCCACAGTCGGGTCAAAGTTAGAGCAGCTTCACGTAAACTCGAATCGGCCGCGGGACGCCGCGACGCTCCAGAACTTCAGAAACACAAAGACGCTTCTGATTTGAACTCCCTTTCAAAATAAAGCGCTGCTTCATTCGTTCCTCTTGAAAAACATCCTCGGAAGTTTTTTTTACCCATAATTCAAAGTGATATTTGATTCTCCTTTAACAATTCAACGTGAATTCTTTTAATAATTTAGAATTAAAAATGAATAATTACTGTTCAATCTTACATAAAATCTTCATTTTGTCATAAACGGATCACATGACTTCTCATTTCGTTATTTGATCTGAATTCATCTCAGAGTATCTAAACTATTGCAGGTTTCCGTTTGTCCGGACAGAACCGGCCGGCTCCGTGTTTCCCGGAACCTCCGGCGTTCCTCACTTCAGTTTGGGTTTGGGAGTGCTCAGGACGCTGTCGTCGTCGTCCAGCTCCGGCCCGCTGTCGCTGGGGTTCTCGAACTCCACGCTGTCCAGGTCCAGATCCTCCTCCTCCACCTCCGGAGGCGGCTCCGCCGGGTCCTGCTCCGAGTCCAGCACCTTCACCAGAACACGCACACACACCTGTTTCTCCAGAACCTTTCCGGAGCGGCCGGGAGCACGTCGGGAACACCCACCTCGTCGGAGACCCGGAAGCGCTTCAGAAGCGCCACCACGCGCTGCTTGAAGTTCTGCTGCTGCAACACAAACACAGAGCGCGCGTGATCGGACCTGCCGCCGCCCCGCCGCCGCCCCGCCGCCGCCGCCCGCTCCGGGTTCATCCGGTCCTTACTCTGGTGATGGACGGAGTCCTGACGATCGACCTCCGCTGCTTCTTCGGCTTCCGGACGTCAAACTCGTCGTCCTCCAGATCCTGACACAGAACCGTCACTCACCAAAGACCCGAACACCTGCGGCCGGCGTCCAGGTGAACTCACCTGTCCCTGCACGGCGTCGTCGCTGGCCTCCTGCTCCGAGGAGAAGCTCTCGTACTCCTCCTCCGAGTAGTTATCTTCAGGAGGAGACAGACGGAGGATCCGTCACACACGGAGCCTCGCAGAGCGAACGAACAGAACCAGAACCCACCAGAACATTTGACCTTCTGGCCGCCCTGCAGCGCCGCGTCCTCGTGGTCGATGGGCTGACTGGACAGCGAGAAGATCCAGATCTCCGCCACTTTTCCCAGCAGGTCCTTGTGGTTGCTGCAGAGAGGCAGGACCTGCCCCCCCTCGGTGGGATGCTGCATCACCTGGAGGAGCAGGGGGAGTTCCTGTTACCACGGCGACCATGAAGGTCTGACATCCTTCACATGGAGGAGACAAACAGATTCTAGATTCCTGCAGGATTCTCGGAGAGAAACTCCTCAAAGTTTCGTGATCAACTGCGGTGAAGTTAGTTTTACGTTGGATGTTCGACAGACATTCGGTCAGGGTAAACCTCGCACGCTCACGGGCCGGGTCCGGGCAGTCCGGCTAACATTTTGCACACTCGTGTTTTGAGAGCACCAGCATTGGGTCTACGGTGAACACAGTAACACAGAAAACGGATGAGGCTTTTACTGACTTGCTATTTTCAAAATAAAAGGTGATACAGTTAAAACACGGAGAGTGTTTGAAGCTGAAGATGGCAGTAAGCTAATACTTATTAAAAATCCTAAAAAATTATAAATCAAAGATTAAATTTAAAATCAAGGGGTGTATCTCACATAGCGGTGAGAACCAAAGCGGTGAACCAAAACTGCCCAATCTGGCAACACTGGCTGTACGACCCGCTTTCCGCGGTCTTTTCCTCCCAGAATTCACCTCTGCACCCTCACTTCCGGGTCACGTCGGAGGTGAACCTCATAGACGCTATAATATCTACTGAACGTCATAGGAAATGAAATGGCATACTGGAGCGGGGTTGTCCATCAAAATATACAGACTATGGGCAAACTTGTAAATGTGTTTTTTCGGTCGAAATGTAAATGTGTTTCGGTCGAAATGTAAATGTGTTTCGGTCGAAATGTGTTAATGTGTTTTCGGTCGAAAGTTAATGTGTTTCGGTCCGAAACTTAATGTGTTTCGGTCGAAAAACGGTCTGTAATGTGTTTCGGTCGAAAATGTAAATGTGTTTCGGTCGAAAATGTAATATGTTGTTTCGGTCGAAATGTAAATGTGTTGTTTTGCGGTCGAAACCTTAATGTGTTTTCGGTCGAAATGTTAAATGTGTTTTGGTCGAAATGTAATGTGTTTCGGTCGAAATGTTAATGTGTTTCGGTCGAAAATGTAAATGTGTTTCGGTCGAAATGTAAAATGTATGTTTCGGTCGAAATGTAAATGTGTTTCGGTCGAAATGTTAATGTGTTTCGGTCGAAATGTTAATGTGTTTCGGTCGAAATGTAAATGTGTTTCGTCGAAATATAAATGTGTTTCGGTCGAAATGTAAATGTGTTTCGGTCGAAATGTAAATGTGTTTCGGTCGAAATGTTAATGTGTTTCGGTCGAAATGTTAATGTGTTTCGGTCGAAAAGTTAATGTGTTTCGGTCGAAATGTAAATGTGTTTCGGTCGAAATGTTAATGTGTTTCGGTCGAAATGTAAATGTGTTTCGGTCGAAATGTAAATGTGTTTCGGTCGAAATGTAAATGTGTTTCGGTCGAAATGTAAATGTGTTTCGGTCGAAAGAAATGTAAATGTGTTTCGGTCGAAATGTTAATGTGTTTCGGTCGAAATGTTAATGTGTTTCGGTCGAAATGTTAATGTGTTTCGGTCGAAATGTTAATGTGTTTCGGTCGAAATGTTAATGTGTTTCGGTCGAAATGTAAATGTGTTTCGTCGAAATATAAATGTGTTTCGGTCGAAATGTAAATGTGTTTCGGTAGAAATGTAAATGTGTTTCGGTCGAAATGTTAATGTGTTTCGGTCGAAATGTTAATGTGTTTCGGTCGAAAAGTTAATGTGTTTCGGTCGAAATGTAAATGTGTTTCGGTCGAAATGTTAATGTGTTTCGGTCGAAATGTAAATGTGTTTCGGTCGAAATGTAAATGTGTTTCGGTCGAAATGTAAATGTGTTTCGGTCGAAATGTTAATGTGTTTCGGTCGAAATGTAAATGTGTTTCGGTCGAAATGTAAATGTGTTTCGGTCGAAATGTAAATGTGTTTCGGTCGAAATGTAAATGTGTTTCGGTAGAAATATAAATGTGTTTCGGTCGAAATGTTAATGTGTTTCGGTCGAAATGTTAATGTGTTTCGGTCGAAATGTTAATGTGTTTCGGTCGAAATGTTAATGTGTTTCGGTCGAAATGTTAATGTGTTTCGGTCGAAATGTAAATGTGTTTCGGTCGAAATGTAAATGTGTTTCGGTCGAAATGTTAATGTGTTTCGGTCGAAATGTTAATGTGTTTCGGTCGAAATGTTAATGTGTTTCGGTCGAAATGTAAATGTGTTTCGGTAGAAATGTTAATGTGTTTCGGTCGAAATGTTAGTGTGTTTCGGTCGAAATGTTAATGTGTTTCGGTCGAAATGTAAATGTGTTTCGGTCGAAATGTTAATGTGTTTCGGTCGAAATGTAAATGTGTTTCGGTCGAAATGTAAATGTGTTTCGGTCGAAATGTTAATGTGTTTCGGTCGAAATGTAAATGTGTTTCGGTCGAAATGTTAATGTGTTTCGGTCGAAATGTTAATGTGTTTCGGTCGAAATGTTAATGTGTTTCGGTCGAAATGTTAATGTGTTTCGGTCGAAATGTTAATGTGTTTCGGTCGAAATGTTAATGTGTTTCGGTCGAAATGTAAATGTGTTTCGGTCGAAATGTAAATGTGTTTCGGTCGAAATGTAAATGTGTTTCGGTCGAAATGTAAATGTGTTTCGGTCGAAATGTTAATGTGTTTCGGTCGAAATGTTAATGTGTTTCGGTCGAAATGTTAATGTGTTTCGGTCGAAAAGTTAATGTGTTTCGGTCGAAATGTAAATGTGTTTCGGTCGAAATGTTAATGTGTTTCGGTCGAAATGTTAATGTGTTTCGGTCGAAATGTAAATGTGTTTCGGTCGAAATGTTAATGTGTTTCGGTCGAAATGTAAATGTGTTTCGGTCGAAATGTTAATGTGTTTCGGTCGAAATGTAAATGTGTTTCGGTCGAAATGTAAATGTGTTTCGGTCGAAATGTAAATGTGTTTCGGTCGAAATGTAAATGTGTTTCGGTAGAAATATAAATGTGTTTCGGTCGAAATGTTAATGTGTTTCGGTCGAAATGTTAATGTGTTTCGGTCGAAATGTTAATGTGTTTCGGTCGAAATGTAAATGTGTTTCGGTCGAAATGTAAATGTGTTTCGGTCGAAATGTTAATGTGTTTCGGTCGAAATGTTAATGTGTTTCGGTCGAAATGTTAATGTGTTTCGGTCGAAATGTAAATGTGTTTCGGTCGAAATGTAAATGTGTTTCGGTCGAAATGTAAATGTGTTTCGGTCGAAATGTTAATGTGTTTCGGTCGAAATGTTAATGTGTTTCGGTCGAAATGTTAATGTGTTTCGGTCGAAATGTAAATGTGTTTCGGTAGAAATGTTAATGTGTTTCGGTCGAAATGTTAGTGTGTTTCGGTCGAAATGTTAATGTGTTTCGGTCGAAATGTAAATGTGTTTCGGTCGAAATGTAAATGTGTTTCGGTCGAAATGTTAATGTGTTTCGGTCGAAATGTAAATGTGTTTCGGTCGAAATGTTAATGTGTTTCGGTCGAAATGTTAATGTGTTTCGGTCGAAATGTAAATGTGTTTCGGTCGAAATGTTAATGTGTTTCGGTCGAAATGTTAATGTGTTTCGGTCGAAAAGTTAATGTGTTTCGGTCGAAATGTAAATGTGTTTCGGTAAATGTATTATTGTTTTGCACTTCCCGGCCACCGTACATGACCTAGAAGCTATTGAGCTAAAATGCTCATTTTTACACAAAAAATTTCATTAAAAATTTAGAAATTTTTGAAATTTAAAATCAAGAGGCGTTATCTCGGTTATGGAGGGAAGTACTATGATCCAACACTGATTTTGAGTCAATCAATCACACGACCTAGAAGCTATTGAGCTAAAATGCTAATTTTTACACAAAAAAATTCACTAAAAATTTAGTTCTTCCCTCCATAACCGAGATACGCCTCTTGATTTTAAATTTTAAAAATTTTCTATGGATTTTTATGTGTAAAAATTAGCATTTTAGCTCAATAGCTTCTAGGTTCTGTGATCAATTGAGTCAAATTTAGCATTGGATCATAATACTTCCCTCCTTAACCGAGATACGCCTCTTGATTTTAAATTTTAAAACAGTTTGGATTTTTACTGAATTTCTAGAGGGAAATATTAGCATTTTAGCTCAATAGCTTCTAGGTCATGTGATCCATTGACTCAAAATCAGTGTTGGATCATAGTACTCATCTCTCTACATGAGATACGGCAGTTGATTTTAAGTTTCAAAAATGTCCAAATTTTCTATGAATTTTTATGTGTACAAATTAGCATTTTAGCTCAATAGCTTCTAGGTCGTGTGATTGATTGAGTCAAAATCAGTGTTGGATCATAATACTTCAGGATAACCGTTGATCCTGATTATCTTCAAGCATTTGTTGATTGGCTGATCTGCAGCAGAATTGACCTGCTGCTCCTTCAAACCGCTCTCGTCTCTGTCACCTTTTTTATCATTTGACTTAAATAAGAATTCAGATTTTCATCAAATAATTAAACATTTTAAACATTTTTCATATTTATTTCCATAAATCTCATCAATAAAAAAACGTTTTAGCAGATCAGGAATGATGACATATTTTGAGTCTTTTAATCATTTTGTGCCAATTTATTTACTATTTATTTAATCTAAGCATCATGTTTACACCTTTTTAATCATTTTATTATTTATTTATTTATATTATTCCTATCGCGCATGTGCTGGATAGGAAATAAAAAATTAAATCATCAAACAAACAAACAAATACATTAAAAAAGGAAAAAAAATAAAAATATAGTAAAACATTTTTTATTATTTAATGGACTTTTTTCATGCAAATTCTACTTTTTAAAGCTTTTTTAAGTGTATTTTAATGTTCATTCCTCATGAAATAAACCTAAAGCCTTGATTTGTCCTGTTTAAGCTTCGCTGAGCACCAGCCCCTTCCAATCCCAATACATTGTGGTGTCACAAAGTGAGAACTGCCCCTTTTGTCGGTGCTGGAAGCTCCGCCCCCGGGCTAACATACACACACTTCTAGCAGTGATCAGCACAATGTCCATGCCCATCTTTGCAAAAGTTCGGATGTTTTTATGGGAGAAACACAGACGCGCTGCCGAGGACGGCTCAAAGATGATGTCATGAAATGGGCGGTGCCATTAAGGAGCGAAGGGCGGAGCCTCAGAATCCAGACGTCTCAGAAACAGCTCATGTTTCATATTTAATGTATTATTTTGTGTGTTGAAGGTCATTTCTGATCATACGTGTGGATACAGTTTACTCTGAGAGGCGAAAGTTTTCGTTGTTTGATGAAACACAAATTATGTA
Source organism: Oryzias javanicus (assembly GCA_003999625.1). Taxonomy (NCBI): domain Eukaryota; kingdom Metazoa; phylum Chordata; class Actinopteri; order Beloniformes; family Adrianichthyidae; genus Oryzias; species Oryzias javanicus. Next base: position 25,571,884 of record CM012458.1, read on the forward strand.
TCGAATCGAAACAAAATCGTGACCCAAAACATGAGGTTTGACCTGAATCGTGGTGACAGAAAATCGTCCTGTCTATAGTTGACTTGTCAAAATAAAGTTTGACTTCATTCTTTTAGTTTTGAAAATAAATCCAAACACATTTTATGTTTGTTAGCATGCTAATGTTTGTTAGCATGCTAATGTTTGTTAGCATGCTAACAAACATTAGCATGCTAATGTTTTTCTTCATGATTCCTTCATGTTTTTCTCTTAAGCAAATGATAAATGTTGGTAATTTTACGTCTAATTTGTTTTTTCTCACATTTGAGACGACACGCATTAAGACGTTACGCTTTCACAAAACATCAGTTACTGTTTCTACTGAATTTTCATTATGCTTGTTATAAAAATGTTAGATTTGCTGAAATTTATTAATTGATATTTACTTTGATTTGAGCTTTTTTGTGTTATTTTCCTTTATTTTAATAACTTTTAACACTTTGAGTTTTTTTCACATTGAATTTAAGAGGTCTGTTTATTTTAATACAAATTACTCTAATCTTCTTTTTGCTTTTAAAGGAAGAATTAATCACTATTTATGTTTTACATTTCTCATTATTATTGAGTATTTTTACATTATTTTATAACTCATATTTAGACCCTAAATCTTTTTTTACTCATATTTTTGTAAATATTTGTATTATCTTGTGTTGAGCTGTAATCTGTTTCATCTCGTTTCACATCTCCGAGGATCTGAGCTCCGATCTGCTGCTGACATTCATTTTCATTTCTAGAGTTGTACAACAGTTTTCCAGATCTCCAACACAGTTTTCCTTTTTTTATCATTAAGTAACTTCATTTTTTTGTCTTTTTTTGTAACTATTTTCCTTTAATTTAATCCTGTTTTTTCCAGAGTGAATGCAGCCGAATCTGAGGCTCTAAGTTTATCTTAAAGCATTTTCCGTGTCTCTCTGTGAATAATTCATCCGTTCTTCTCCGGTTACGGAGCTGAAGTTTGTGAGGAAGCCGAACAAACAGGTTAAAGGTGTTTTCCCGCCTCCTGAATCCAAACCCGAGTCTCCGTTTTCCTGGAAGGACGGATCTATCCCTAAATGCTCCGACCACTCGGGACGTTGTTCCAAATCCGGACGAGCCCGCCCTTTCCGGCTCAGTGAGAGCACCTGAGGGATTTAGGCCCCGCCCCCTGAGGGCTTCAGCGTTCCCTTCAGCTAAAATCAGCTGAATCCTCCCGGGTTCTCCTCCTCGTCTGGAGGAGTCGGCTTGTTTTTCTCCTCCTGCAGCTGCGGAGATGTGGCCTGGATACCGGAGCTCCAGCAGGAGGATCGGATTCATGGAGATATGAGGACGTTCCTCAGGAAAACTTGGTTTATTCTGGAGACATTTCCTTCTGATCCATTTTTCCTCATGAAGCATCCTGATCCTGATCCCTGTAAGGATCACTTTTACCTCTGCCATGTCGATGGATCCCAGCGCCAGAGTCTTGTATCCCAGGATGGTCCGGTTCTTGTAGCGCTTCCTCCTCTGGAGCATGATCTGCAGCTTGTTTCCTTCTCGTTTTAGAAAGTGAGGGTACTGAGGAGACACGAGAACACAACAGATGACCCACAAACGTCCTGGTGGGGGGGGTGGTGTTTAAAAATTAATTAATCGCAAACATTCATCGCGATTAATCGCAATAATCTGTTACAGTATTTGCCGCCCACTGATTATCCGTGAATAATCACAATATAAAATCAAACATTTAGAACATTCATTTTTCATTAGTTCTGTCAGTCAATTAAAAAAAAAGCTTTTCATTTCTGTTAATGAATATTAACGCGATAATTTTGTTGATTATTATGAGCGTTAATCCTGTTATAAACAGAACTTCCCATTTCCTCTTTACCTGCAGGGAAAAGGTGAGTGCCAGATCCGTCTCCACTGAACCACTAGGGGGCAGCACGATCTCATGGGACCTCAGAATGCGTTTGGAGCCCTGAGAGCAAAGATGGAGATCTCAATCACAACATATGGATCAGGGGGGGTCAAACTGAATCTCACAAGGGGATAAAATCCACACCTGGGGTCACCTGAGGTCAAGGGTCAAACAGGAGAAACATTTATTGAACTCTAAAACTACATTTTAAAAACTGTAACTTTATGACATAATTATAGATATATAGGATTATTTGTGATAATATTAGTGTGAACAAAGCCGCATGTGACTGCTGAAGATGCTAGCGCTGATAGCTAAAATATTAGCTAAATATCAAATTAGCCTGAAAAACTAAAAAAAAAATTAGGTTAAAATCTAAAACAGCTAGAATATAACAGAAAAAATAACTAAACTTCAAAATAGTAAAAAAAAACGGAAAAAAGCTTACATTAGCCAAAAGCTAGCATGTAAATGTTAGCTTAATTTAAAAAAATTACCAAAAAAAAAGCCTAAATTAGCCAAAACAGCTAGCATGAAGCTAAAATATCAACTAAGCGCCAAAATAGCCCAAAAAACTGCAAAATGTCAATTTTTAAAACTTTAAAATTGTAACCTTTTAACATAATTATAGATATATAGGATTATTTGTGATAATATTAGTGTAAATGAAGCTGAACGTGGCTGCTGAAGATGCTAGCGCTGATAGCTAAAATATTGGCTAAATATAAAATTAGCCTGAAAAACTAAAAAAAAAAAAATTAGGTTAAAATCTAAAACAGCTAGAATATAACAGAAAAAATAACTAAACTTCAAAATAGTAAAAAAAAACGGAAAAAAGCTTACATTAGCCAAAAGCTAGCATGAAGCTAAATTACAACTAAACTCCAAAATAGCCTAAAAAATCTTAGTAACGGCCAAAATAGGGCATATTTTGGCATATATAAAAATATATGTAAAAATAAATAAATATAAATATATGAACATTTGAATGTATGGAGAGCAAAAACTGAACACCAAAAAGTGAAATTAGTCACAATAATCACTCCAAAAAATAAAAACAACTAAAATATTTATCCTTTACTCAATTACAAATTATTCTTTGCTCATATTTTTATATTTATGTTTTTGGACAAAGAAACTGAATATAATGAAAGAATAAATTAATAAATTAATTATAAATGGTCCAGTTTCTCATGTTTCCATCGTTTCTCTGCTTCACTGCGTTCACCACATCTTTTCCTCTGGATTTTTGGTCTTTCCCGTTTCGGATCACCTGGATTTTGACGGCGATGACCACAGAGATCAGCTCCTTATCCAGCTCCTTCATGACCACCAGCTTCTTCAGCGTCAGGCTGCACAACCTGCAGACACGCAGAAGATTTACGTTCATAAACAGCAGCGACCAGACCCCGCCCCCAAAAAAAACCTGAACCGGTGTCATGAACCCCTTCAGACCCGGAGAGACTCTCTCCTCCTTCATCATCATTCCAAATGTTCATGTATAGAAATGTTGAAGTTTCAAACGCTTCAGCGGAGCGTGAAGGAGAATAAACTGCTGCAAAGCATTCTGGGAACGCGGCTGGGCTCCTCAGAGAATAAACAGAGTTAATGGTGTAAACGTTTAAAATGGCATCAGGCAGAAGTTGATGTTTATCCAAACACAAGCTGGAGAGACGGGAGCCGGAACACTCGGATCAACCAGCTGGAAAAGCAGGAAATGAGGCAGCTTCAAAATAAAAGACAACTTTACTCATTTTGATGGTAAACTTCAAACTATTGAAGGTTCTTCATCTTTAAAAACACGTTTCTGTTCTGAAGGTCTCCATCAGACTTCTGAACGTCAGGATTCACCAGAACCAGACCCCGTCTCACTGCTACGACACAGCAGAACCTCCAGAACCACCAGAACCACCAGAACCTCCAGAACCACCAGAACCACGTTTGTCCTCACTGCAGTGCCTGAAGGGCTGAAAAGACTCAGAACTCGACTCTAAACATGGACGTTTGATGTCAGAACTTCATTCCATCTCTGGTCCGATCCAGTCGGTTCCGCTGCCTCACGGAACGAGTTGGACGTGTTTTCCTCACGACCGCCTTTCCCTCAGAGAAGCTCCGAGGCCGAACGCCTCCTTCACGGAGCAACATTCCAGTTCATTGGACTTCAGGGAAAACCGTCGCGGGAACTCGGAGTTTGGACTGAACAGAACCGAGAAAAGAGGGAACACAAGAAGGAAGCTGGACGAGAGGGAGAGTGTGTGTTTGTGCGAGTGTGCAACTGCATGTGTGTTCATATGATTTTTGTGCATGTTTGTGTTTTTTTTTTTTAATCTGTGTTTGTATTTTTGTGTGTGTGCATAGATACATATGTGTGTGTTTGTATGCATGTATGAATGTGTAAGTTTGTTTGTGTTTGTGCATATGTGTGTACATGCATGTGTGTGTGTACATGCATGCGTGTGCGTGCACTGATTCTTTAACAAGCCCGTCACGATGTTTTGAGAAACTTCCAGTCGGGTCGGGGGTGAAAAGAAAAGTTTTTCTGAAAGAGGCTTTTATTTTGAGGAGCTTTTGTTTTGAAAAGCCGGTTCTTGGCCTTCCACTGTGAAATGAAACTCCGGACCCTCCGGATGACATCAGTGCTGAACTATTCAAGGCCAGAAAAACAAGGCAGAGAGACGTCCTGCAGCAGAGGAGGCTTCTGGGTAAACCGGGAGAGCGGCTGCAGACAAAAGGCAGAAAACCAGCACGCCGTTTTCACCGCCAGCAAACACGGGAGCTGATGGAGCGTGAAACCCGACTCCTGTGCAGGAAACGGGAAGGTGAGGCGGTTTGAGTAAAGACCTGTTTGCAGAGCATCAATCAGGTGACAGAGCAGAGGGGGCGTGGCCAAGGAGGGTCTGAGAAACCCAGGAAGCTGAATAAAAACCTTTTCTGGAACACAATGGAAGCAGCCAAACGAAGGCGAGCTTTGTCTTCAGAACACAGACGATGATCAGTTCAGTGTCCTGAACCCACGGCTCCATCAGCCTCAAGCACGGCGGCGGCTGCATGGTGAGAAGCAGCTGATGGTCAGACGCAGCGCCTTCAGCCGTTCAAAAACGGTTTCAGTTCACATCACTTTACAGATACAAATAGAAAAAGAAAAACGTTTTTAGCGTCATTCTCAGAGGCTGTGATGTCATTTATGCCCTTCCCCCTCATCTAAAACGTAAAACCAAAAAAAAACCAAAATCTGAAATCGACTTTCAGCTCCTCAGAGTTTTGTCTTTTATTTTGTAAACTGGAATAAAACAGAATGCTGCCACCTGCTGTACGGGAGGAGCATCGCGGCACAGACAACAAAGCACGGGTTGGTTCCATTAACTGTATATCGAAAACTGGACTGAGTGGCCCCGCCCCCTGACATTCCAAACAGGAATTACCGACTGGCTACAAGAATCTAAACTCTAATTTAACAGATAGGCTAATGCCGGCACCAATGACTGCAATGTCAGAACTGGACCCAGTGACTCCGCCCCCCTGGTAATCCAAACAGGAAGTGGCTCCAAGAAGCCAAAATCCTGTAGACTTCGATAGAGAAATAAACAGCTGTCATCAGTCATTCTATTGGTCAGAATAAACATTCTTGATCTGATCAAATGTTTAAAATCTTCTAGATCATTTGTTCTGTCCTTAAAGTGATTTCAGGTCAAAACGAACCAATCAGATTCCTCGATAAAAGTGGTTGGAGCCTTCAATATGTTGAACAGATTTCATGTCGCCTGCTTTCAAGTGGTGGGGGCGTGGCTCTCCAACAGGCTCACTCCTGATTGGTTAAAGTAGTTGCCATAGAAACTGACTGACGACGTCTGGCTCCAACACGGTGGCGTCTATACTGCGAAAAAATGGCCACTGAATTGATTTCATTTGGTTGGAGTCAGAACTGACTGGATCGCCACAGCCAATCAGCTTCCTCCATGTAACCCCGCCTCCTCTAACGCCAGCATCCTTCACTGCATCTATGAATCTCTGCTCCTGTTTTACTTAATCTGTTCTGGATGATCTGGTCCTTCAAAATAAAGCGCGTGGCGGCGGTCAGCTGCAGGTCACATGACTGCGGTTCGATTCCTGGTTAACGGTCACAACTACACAAACCAACACCCACAAAACAGATTTATGATGTTTGCAGGAAAATATGACCCGCCGGAGGGCAACAGAAGCCCCGCCTCCCTCCCAGCACGTTTCGTTAGTGACTTCAGAAACACTTTGGAAGGAGCTCGGTTCGATTCCCGGGTCAGACGCTGCGGTCCGGAAAGTGGATCTGAGGCGTTTCTGGAGGCCTCAGCGTTTGTGGTCACATCAGACGCTCCATCGCAGAGCGAAGCTGAAACCGGGAGCGGATCTGATTCCCTTTAATGTTTGAAACGCGAGACGACACCTGCTGCACATAAACCCCGCCGCGCGCTCGCATCTGCCCACGCCGAGGGGAGGAGTCTCCGTTTTCACGACGCGGTGGACGACGACCTCTAAACATAGAAAAGAGGAAAATATTCACTCAGATTTAAAAAAAATGCTCTTATTGGGTCAGAAGTGAGACTGAAATAAGAAAAATGTCAAACAAACAAAACAACAGAAAAACAGAAAAATAGAAAATGTCAAGATTAAATATATAAATGTTAAAAACAGAAAAACAACATTAAAAAGTTTAACTTTATATAAAAAAGAATTCTAACAGGTTTGATTTAAGGACATAAATCCAAAAGATAATTATAAATAAACTATAGATAAAACAAATAAAAATACACAAATTCAGGGAAAAACTAGGACAAAAGGGAAACATACAGGAACATCAGATGATAGGATCATATTTATATATATGTATAGTTTATGCTTCAGGAATGGTCGCCTGGTTTCTCCTTTTTCTATTTTTCTTTAGTTTGTTTGTTTTATATAAAATAATTGTTTAATTGTATGTAAAGTTCTGCCAAATCTAGTTAAAAAAAACAAATAAAACTTTAAAAATATAAGAAATAAAATAAACCAGGAAGAAAATGAAAGATTCAAAATCTGAAAGATTTTTTGCTTCATTATTTTAATCTTTTTCCTCCTCCTCCTCCTCCTCCTCCTCCTCCTCCTCCTCCTCCGGGATCAAACTCAACACAAACTCAATTTCCCAGCATTTATCCACTTCCTGTTCACCAGTTACGTTTTCAATCGGATTATTTTTAGAACAAATTGGCTTAAATTGGAAGAACCGTCAGGAGAGTTCACGAGAGGGGCGGAGCTTCTCCACAGACAGAGGTGGAGGACGGATGGATGCTCAGGTGAAGCGGTCAGACGCTCCACCACAGCTCTGTGTGCCAGGTCACCTCTGCGTAGACGTTTATGAACTGAACTCTGCAGCGGGGTTGTCATGGTTACCAAACGTCCAGCTCCAGCTAAAAGTTATCCGTCTCACGTGAAGGATCAACATGGAGGTTACCATGGCAACAGTCCTGAGCTGCCGGATTTCTTTGACCAGAAATGATGAATTTGTTTGGATCATCCTCAGATCTGGCCTCTTCGTCTTCATCTTCATCCTCCGGGGCGGGGGTCTACATGTGAGGTTCTCGGGTGTCGGGTTTCACGGCTGACCCGAACCCAAACATCTCCCGGGGTTCTGGAGGTCCTCGCTCCCCGGAACCCTTCGGTGAACACGAGATTCTGATCTCCTCAGATGTTTAAGCGGAGATCTTCTGCTTTTACTTCACTCGTCTGTGGGACCGTTGCTATGGCAACCGTGTCATCACATCTGTGGTGAAAAGGTGACCTTAGAACCGTCAGGAACACGGATTCATCCCAGACTCCAGGTGAAAAACGGACGCACATCCGAGGGTTCTTCAATGACGTGTTCACGACAACACCACGCTTCGGTTCTTCAGTCTGAAGAGTGACAACAGTTCTTCACGTTCTGTTCAGTTCTTCAACTTCTCACGTGTTGTTCTTTCACTGTTCTTCACGTTCTTCACGACGTTCTTCACATGTTCTTCACGTTCTTCACGTTTTTCACGTGTTCTTCACATGTTCTTCACACGTTCTTCACATGTTCTTCACGTGTTTCTTCACGTGTTCTTCACAATGGTTCTTTCACGTGTTTTTTCACGTGTGTCTTAACATTCATCTTTTCTGTCTCATCTGCAGCCCACAGCCTGTAAGGAGATCTTCCTGCAGAGAGGTGTGGTGGGTGGGGGGGTTGGTGGTTATTTAGGACAGGGTGTCCCGTCTGCCCCAAGCCCCCCCGGCCCAGCCGGGAACCTGAGATTGAACGTCACATTGCATTCCAGCTGCCTAAACATCCTAAATACTCACACGGCGTGCTCTGCATCGCAGACGTGCCTGACTCCGCCCCCTCCCTGCTGGGGGCAGGACACCCAAACATACAGGTCTGTCCTCCTCGTGCCTCTGGTTTGTGATGAGGAGAACATCCGGTAACGGATGGATTCCAGCGCCGCCCGAACGGCGTTTTGGTCAAACGAGTGACGGAGGATGACTTTAAATTTAAAGAAGAACTTTTCTGTTCTTCAGTTCGGAACCACTTCTGTGATCAGAACTCAAGACCAACTTTGATCCACTAAGAGTCAAACGTTTGGAGATTGGGTTCACAGAGAAACCTGAGGAGGAAGTTGATCCTCCAGAGCAGAAAGAGAATTTCCTGCAGACTCTGAAATGACCTTCGAGGCCCACGGAGACCGGACCCGCTCGCCGAGCCGGTTCTGTTCTGATGAGACTCTTATCTAAATGACAATCATGATGAGTCGGTTCAGCCTGATGGATTATTGGTGGGACGGATTTGTCCCAAAGTTAATAAAAGCAAAAGGCGTGCAGACAGGAAGAGCAAAAATCCACATCCTATTAGGAAGGAGCGAGCGGCGGCGGCGGCGGATTAATCTGACAGAATGGGAGCACGCACGCAGGTGTGCAGCATTTTAATATGACATCAAGTCTGGATGCTTTATTTGCTTCAACTATTTGAAAAACTTTTTGATGCTGTGAGGCTTTTATTTTGAAGGGCTTCTCCATTTAAAAGCCTTTTTTTTTTCCGCCAAAGACAAAAGCAGCTTCTGCTGCATTTCTAATCACAAATATATCTCCATCTGCAGTTCAGGGTTTATGAATCCGACTGTCACAGGGACCAATCCCTGATCTCCGCTCCTCATCTGTGAAAACGCTCCGGCGCTGAATCAGCTTTAGAGGAAAAGATTCGTCTTTAAACGGGACGCTTCATTCCGTCTCCTGTGGGACCGTATCAGCAGCGAGGCCGTGCCAGGAAACCCTGAAAGCAGACCGGGGGGGGGGGGGGTCCCGCTGGACCGCTGCCATCCTACAGCTGATAAACGTGCACGTCCCGAGCGCGGAGGCTGTGGGGGGAGAGTGAGGCCCCGCGGGAGACAAAACGGCTTTAAGAATCTGATTTAAAGGATGAGAGACATTCCTGGTAAAGGTGAAATAAAACTGCTTAGAGCAATATTAAGGGTAAAACATTATCGATGGATAAAAATATATCACACAGCTTACTGCATGACATGTAATAAAGTGATTCATTATTGCACTAAATATAAATGCAGATTCTCTAAAGTTTTTAACAGATAAACATTTTAAAGTAATTTTTCTGTGACAAACTGTCAACATTTAGAGGATTTTAACATCAAAACGCTTTTAAAGCGTCTCTTATTTTGATCTTATTATCTCATACTAATTAAATATATTTACACTTTAGTCCTTATCTTTAATAAAACATGAAATCTCTGCAGTGAGACTGCCAACGACACTAGATAGAAAATGAAGTATTTATCAGTTTAAGACAAAACGTAATGGTTTTTAAGGTCCTACATATTAAACATCTTACATTTATTGTATTTTTATGGTTTAATGTCTTTTTATGTGTGTAATATACCGATGGTTCTTGGTTAAGTCACTCACAAAAATGTCTCTAGAGGGTAAAGAATAAAAAGAAAGAAAGATCTATGTCCTACGTTCTACACGCGGTACAAACCGCACAAGGAAACACCGCAATCTAGCGCGGAACTTGTTACCCTATAGAGTAGTTTAGGTTATACATATATATACATACACTGTATACAATAATATAACATATACACACATATAATAATATACATATACACACACATATATATATAATATAAATATATATATATAATATTATACATATACATATATATAATATATATATATTATATTATACAATATATATAATATACATATATATAATGATATACACACATACATATATATATACACACATACATATTTATGTATGTGTATACATATATATATACACACACATACATACATAAACACATATATATATATGTATAGACAAAACAAATAAATAATATAATAACATACAAACAATAAAAAAGATGATTGTTTACAGATCAAGAGACTATCTCAGTACGGCGCGTTCATGTTTTTCTTTTCGTTTTTATTTTAGTGGGAAAAAAATAACTACAACCTGGTAACTACCCACAATGCAGTGCAGCGCTTAAACTCGCAGGAATGCTTTTTTAATCATTAAATTTCTGATTTTTATGGAAAACATTACATGAAGCAGAAATGTGATTTTTAGCTTTTCTGGTTCAATACTTTCGTTTAACGAGCCAAGAAAAGAAAAACAAACACATCAGATGTGTTACATTTTGTCAAAGAACAAAAATGTACACCATGTGCAGATCAGACCCGTTCTGAGCAGAGAACTGGTGGGTTTGCAGCTGTCGGTAAACCTTCTCTCTGTGAAGAATAACCGGCTGGAGGCAAAGTCTAAACTCCGTCCTGAAGGTTGCTCCCATAAATCCCGTTTGCTGCATGAATCTGTGTCAGTAGATCATTAAGCCGTGAGCGCCTGAACCGCGGCAGGAGGAGCTTCGGCCTCCTCAAACCTTCACCTCCACACGAGTAACTTCATCGTTACAGGAGCAGAGATCCACCCGAGGCTGCGGATCATTCAGAGAGGACCGTCCAGAGATCCTCAAAACTTTATTTATAATCTCCTACGTAATTACAGGAGAGACCCGTTTGATCACTTTGGGATTTCTCTAATTAGCTTTCAAGGGCGGAAGAAGCATAAAAGGAAGCCGGTACAAACAGGAACACGGGAGACGAAAACAGAACAACACTCCGCATGTTTACCGTCAGACACAAACGCTGCGAAGAACTGATCCTGTATTTTGAAGGACAGAAAACAGAAATGCTCAGAGGCACTTAGGCAGAGCAAACAACTCCATAATGCTGTGAAGAACAGCTTCCTGTCTGTCCTAGCAACCAATGTGTTACCTGGACGCGTTCAGGTGTTCCTGAGAACACCACGAATTTACCACGACCTTACAGAGAGGAAAGCAGCTGAACGTTGAGAAGGTTTGATTTTATTTATAGAGAATTGAACACTCTGACTGAAGGTGGCGCTCTCCGTAAAGGTCACATAAGGACTCTGTTTGATCTTTGGGAAAAACTTTTCACTTTTTCTATTTCAGCATCTCCACTAACATTTTAGGGGAGGAGTTTAATGGACAAGTGTCAAAGTCAAGGCACTGGGGCCGGATCCGGCCCTCCGGGGAATTCTATCCGGCCCTCCAGATCCTTTATTGTTATTAATGACCCGATGTTATCTTATGTCTAACTTGTATAATTTTAACAAAATATATTTTTATGAAGAGTAAAATATTTAAGGTTTTAAGTTGATTTAATCTGGAATATTATTCCTGATTTTTTATTATTCATATTTACGTTAAAACATTACAGTTTTAAAAATGATCATTCCGCTAGCTTTTTGGACTATTTTGGTATTTTCTAAGATTTTTCAGGCTATTTTTGAGTTTAGCTAATTTTCCAGCTACATGTTAGCTGTTTTGGCTAATTTAGGCTTTTTGTGTTTGCTAGGCTGTTCTAGGGTTTAGCTTATATTTCACTATATTTTTATATATTTCAGATTTCAGCTACATACTGTGTGGGCTGATTTAGGTTTTTTCTGTTTCTTACGCTGTTTTGAAGTTTAGCTATTTTTTTCAGCTACTTGCTAGCTGTTTTGGCTAACCTAAGTTTTTTTTTAGCTTTTTAGACTAATTTAGCATTTAGCTCATATTTTAGCTCACAATGAGCTTCAACATTTTCAGTTATTACATTTAGTGATTTTAGCTTATAACTTCAGTGTTTTCAGCTGTCATCACTAGCATCTTCAGCTGCCACATTCAGCTTACATCATTCACACTGGTATTGTCACAGGTAATGCTATATATCTAGTTCATAATTATGTTAAAAAGTTAAGGTTTTAAAGTTGTAAAAATGTAGTTTTAGAGTGTTGAATAAATGTTTATCCTGTCCGGCCGCGACCTATCATGTGTTTTGGATTTTGGCCCCTCGTGCGATTGAGTTTGACACTCCTGGTCTAAAGAATAAATGGATTTATTCTGGAATAATATTAATGTAATTATAGTTGTTTTGAGTTCTACAATAAATGGAAATTAAGGTTAAAATCCAGATTGTGAAAATGAAAGGAAAGACACTGATTCTTTGTGGTAAAAATGTAGCTTCTTTCAGTTTAAGTTTTTCAGAACAAAAATTGATCATTAATTTTCTCTTCCTTAGTGTTCTTCACTTTCATTCTACTGACAGCTTTACAGACATGAACTTCTGAAGTGGTGACAGATTTCTCACGTGCTGAAGCCAGCGGTTACGTTATCTCATGTTGATGCGTTCGGCGTTTGCCAGGATCCAAACTTAATGACTTTATTATGTTTGTAAAGGAAGAACGCCGCGTCGGGTCATTGATGCACGGGGCTGGAAGTCCTGCAGAACGACGCAGCAGAAGGACAAAAAGCAACATGACGCATCAGGAAAATGTTATGATCCCAAAACCTAAACGTTTAGAAGTTACCTAAAAAGATCAGAGTAAACTCACGGCTTAGATTAAGAAAACCACAAGGATTATTATGAATTATTTGAATGTTTCTTCTTTGACTCAAAGCTAAAATCTAAATGCAAGAGGAACCAGCACACTGTATACAAACACCACAAAGTGAGTCTTCATCAAACTGCGGCTCTGCAGCTCAGAGAAGAATTATTAAAGCGGTTCTCCGGAGGTTTCCTTCATATACGGTCCAGACGGTTTCATTAACTCTCAGGAAAACCGAAGATCCGGAGAGGAAACGAACAGACTAACAGATCGGATCGTCAGGAACCAAAAATAACATCTACAGTAAAGCTGCTTTTGGATCAATATGAAGATTTACAGACAAAAAAAAAAACAGAATAAAGAATTGTTTTGGAAAATCCTTAAAATACATGAAAACATTTAACGTTAATCTTTTGGTTCATTTACTGGAACTAATGTGTAACCTGGAATTCATGCTTTGTCTTTCTCTTTACCACAAATGTATCTTAATTGTTGAGAAATTTTAATTTTCCTCCAGTGTGAAAGCTGTGGCTGTAAAACCATACAAATTAAAGGCCAGATAAACCCCCTCCTGGTTTTTGGGGTTGTCCCGGTCCCTGGAGGTGAGTCTGGAGTTCCTTTGAGGCTTTTTAGGGACATCAGGAAAACGGAACGTACCATTGTCGAGGGTGTGGCAAGCGTTTCATGAAGTATTCCAACACATTCTCACTCCCAATGAATATGGTTCGGGCCCCTTCAGAGTCACTGTTTGTGGTTCTGAGTGCTCCAATGCGTCCGCGGTACCAGACGGGATAACGGACGCAGACCAGGGTAGGGTTGGAGGACCAGTCCGTATCCCGAGGGTCGGGACCCCTGATTAGTGAATGCATTATTTTCCCTGTCTGTGGCCGGTACCAAGCGGCCCTCGGACCGGACTGGTACTGGTTTAATGGAGACACGTCAGAAAACCACAAGTTGGAGACACCACCACATGCGTCCCCGCCCATCCCGTATACGTCCATATATGACAAGATGGGAGCGAGTATTCTCACAGTCGTACGGGTGATGATGTCATGCCACACTCTAGTCCGGGGGTGTCCAAATCCAGGCCTCGAGGGCCGGTGTCCTACCTGTCCTACCTAAGCTCCTCATTGGCTGAACACACCTGTTCAGCTAATCAGCAGCAGGTGGTGTTTTAGTACCGCCTCCTTACCGACCGCATACAGTGAATGTATCAACACTAAATGGCTCCTCTGTATGACTCACCTGCTTCCCCATTATGTGTTGTATTAGTCTTCACTACGACCCGCAGCACACCCGTAGGAAAAATGTGCGTGAACATTTTCTGTCTATGGGTTCACTGAGCGGTCTGATCTAATATTACCAGAAGGTCAACTACGTCCCGTACAGGTACCGACAGACGTCTGGACAGTAGATGGCGTGGAGCAGATGGAACCAGCGGGCTGAAGGTTTTAGGTTTAACTGCATGTTAGTAAAAGCTCAGCAGTTTGTCCTCTCACTTATAGATGTGAGGCTGAGAGGAGGCTGGCGCTCCTCCGCTCAGCCTCCTCCGTCCAGAGGCGTCCTCAGAAACGGAGGATCGCGCCGCCGTTTGGCGTTCTGTCAGATCCAGTGTTTGCATTTCATTAGTTCTGTGATGACTCAAACAAAGATCTGAGCCGACCGGCGGTTCTGCAATCACCGCTCGTGTTTACCGAGCCTCGGTGGATCTGACCGCCATGATCCGCCGTCCTTCAGCTGCGGCGGTGAATCCTGGCGTTTGTTCAGAGTCAAACGTGTTCCGGGATCTCGTCATCGATGGGAAACATCAACATTTTCTGATTTTGTTTGGTATTTTACCGTCAATAAACATTTGGACCGACTGTTGGGCGGATAGGTGGAACCCGCCCACTGTGGTTCAGAACTGATATTTCAATGGTTTGACGTCAATCAAGAAGCCACACCCCCTCTCTTTGTCTCCATCTCTGGCTTCCTGGTGATAGTTCTCCTCCAGAACAGCCGAGAACTTTAGGTTCTTCAGCATCTTTGGTTCTGGGTCAGAGATCTGCTGCATGATGGGAGCGTCAGCGGTTCTGACCTGGACAAACTCTCATGAGTTTTTGGGTTTCGGCCTCAGCCCCCCCCCGGCTGTGTTTTGGTTCTTCAGTGACTCACATTCTTCACAATTTAACTGGGAGGACAGAAGCTGCACTTTGGCTGCGGCTCGTTTTCGCATCAGCAGATTTAACCACAAACTTTGACCTGAGAAGACCCCGCCTCCATCAGCGTCCACGTCCACGTCTTCATTAAATCTGACAAACACGTCTGTCCAGCACTCCTTATGTTTTTGTTTAGAGTTTTAAAAAAGGTTTAGAATCAGCGTTTTGAAAAAAAAAAAAAAGAAACTCCCAAACTGGAATTTTTAAAACTGTAAATCAACAACAATTCCGATAACAGATTATTTTTGATCAATTGGTTCCACATCTGAAGGAAAGAACATGGAGAAGCAGAAAGGCTGAATAAGTGAGATTAATCATATTAAATGACTTCTCTTTGATGGTCCAGATCAGAGTTCTTGGTTGCTTCACCTCCTGTAGGTTCTTCATGTGAGATTTCAAAAACTGCAGAGACTGTACTCTCACGTTCCCTACGAACTCACGTTCCCTACAAAATCACGTTCCCTACAAACTCACGTTCCCTACAAAATCACGTTCCCTACGAACTCACGCTCCCTACAAAATCACATCCCCTACAAACTCACGCTCCCTTGGAAATTAAGTTCCCTATGAACTCACGTTCCCTACGAACTCACGTTCCCTACGAACTCGCGCTCCCTACAAACTCATGTTCCCTACGAACTCACGCTCCCCACGAACTCACGCTCCCCACGAACTCACGTTCCCTACGAACTCATGTTCCCTACGAACTCATGTTCCCTACAAAATCACGTTCCCTTGGAAATTAAGTTCCCTATGAACTCACGTTCCCTACGAAATCACGTTCCCTACGAACTCACGTTCCCTACAAAATCACGCTCCCTTGGAAATTAAGTTCCCTATGAACTCACGTTCCCTTGTAACTCCAGTTCACTACAAACTCGTTTACTGCAAATTCCATCTTTGTAGGTATTTGTTACATTCAAAAACAGTTTTTTTTTTCTTTTTTTAACACCTACATAGTCGTTTTTTCATAATTGCTTCCTTGGAGGCATTTTCCTTACAGATCCACATTTTAATGAATGAATGTTTCTCCAACATTTGGCAGAAATTGAAAGGTGTCATTTATTTCATGTTCGGCCTTTTTCTGGAGATGTTTTAGAGAAAATTAAACCACAGAAAAGAAAAGTGAAAATGGTCCTGAAGTTACTCATTTCTGCCGGGTGTGAACGAGCATTTGACCTGTCCTGCTACAGGTCAACCGAATCCTTCAGAGTAGTTCACACAGGCCTGCGTCAGCATCCATCAGGTCACGCTCCAGGCTGTGAAGGAACACTTCCACCGTTAATCCGTGAACATTTGTCCACCAGCATCGTGTCCATCTGTCCGTCCCAAACATCCGGTCGGAGTCACGTGACCCACCCACCCACCCACCCAGCGGCTCTCCTGATCCCCACAATACGTGAAAGCCTCTAAGCTCCCCAAGTTTTCCAGAAACAGGCTGACCTACATTTCCTCTGCATGCTCCAAATTCAGGAGGAAACTTCAGCGAGCCTCAGAGAAAGAACCGAAATAGTAACTCCCTCTTGTGAGGGAGGAGGAGGCCCGCAGCCCCCCCTCTGCGAAACCACGAGACGGCCGCTGCGCATTCATGAGAGGACCGCAAACTGCGTCCGGACGTCAACAGGAATCACACTCCAGTCAGCAGCAGGAACGTGTGGAGCTGCAGCTTCAGGGTCTCTCAAAGGGGATTTTACCTTCATTTTATATCAAATTATTGTTGAGTTTTCTTTGTTCAGTGATTTAGAAAAATGGTTTGTTTTAAGAATTCAGTGAAGAAGACATGAACACCAAATTAAAACATTAACGGGAGGAGAAGATCCAAACAAACGGCAGTTCTACTGTCACCTCGGCGCCGCTTTCACCTGAAATCATCACCGGATTCATTAACGGACGACATGAAATCACTTTAATCCTTCCACGTAATCACATCTGCCACAAAGTTTGACACATCTCTGCCCCCGCCGCCTTTTTTTTACCACGTTAACCTGATTTCCCCCCCCTTTAGTCCTGCAGAAGTAAACAATGGCCGTGTAATCACGCCGCCATTTCAATCATTTCAGCCTCAGTTTAACAGGATGAAGCTCCTCGTCGTGACCAGAACAGATTTATGGATTTAGCGGGAAAATGAAGCAAACTTTACAGAGGGAGGGGGGGGGCATGTAAAAGCTTTTTTTTTTTTTTTTCTGTTTGACCTTTAAAACAGGTAAGTGTCTTTATTCAAGGCCGTCATTCACACGTGCATCCGTCTCCATGACAACCGCGTCAAGCAGCTGAGAAAGGAGCGATTTCAAATCCCAGCCGAGTTTTAATGACACTAAAAAAGGAAGAACGGAAGAACATTTCGAGTTTTAAAACATCCATGAATCTCTTTAAAGCTTTTATCTATTTTTTATAAATCCCAAATAAATCTCAGTTTTTTTTTTTCATTTTTAATTTGAAGTTTATTTTAAGATTGATTGATGGATATTCTTTGGAATCCATGTCAGTCTTCAGTCTAGAACATTTATAAACCAGAATATCTCACCATTAAACCATTAATTGATCAGTTAGTAATTAACAGAATGGTGTTAACGTGGCGAGCTTCTAAAAGTGGCGTTCCCCTGTTAGTCGCACATTATTTACTGGAATCTTCTTAGAGTACAATAAACGAATCGTTGGCTCCAGCTGAACAAAATGATGCCACATACGATAAGACCGTATTAGGAATGTGGGCGTGGTTAACTAAAAACCTCAGTTGCTAAGGAAATCCAAAAACGTACTTAAGCCGATTCTTCTAAAAATGACGTCAATCTGTTCGTCACCCCCGGGTGATCAAAACATAAAATGGTTGCTATGGAGATAAAACTAATAGAAAAGCCGCCATTTTGAAATCAGTGTTTTTCAGGAGTTTGACACTTCCAGCTCAAATTGGGGGTGGGTGGGGTGGGGGGTGGGGGGGGGAGTGGTCGCTCAACCAGTGACCAATGGATGGGCCACGAGAGCAAGGAGGGGTGTGTATGGGAAAGAGTTTGGTGATACGATAAGTATCACGATATATCTCAAGACTTCACCTTTTTTTTTTTAAATAGTTTGGTTTAAAGAAAAACTCTACCTGATTACTAATACACATTAATTGGTAATAAAATTGTAAATCTATTTTTTTTAATAGTCGTGACATTAAGCACTGCAGCTGTATCTGAAACAGAAATTCACGAGGCTTCTTTTAGGTAAAATAGATACATTTGTTCTAATGCCGAACAGTCTCTATTGTCTGATTTCCACAACAAAATACTTGTTTTGATTTTGATTGTTTTGAGAGTTTGATTTATTTCCAACATTTCTGAATGTAGCTTCTCCAGTGCTTTTAAACAGTTTTTGGTGCCGTTCTGGTGCGATGTGGAGCTGCTCGAGAAGGCTCAGTGCTGCCAACTAGTGGTAATGTTTTCTCATTAATAATTAAATATCATCTTGTCAGCATTTAGATCAAAAGAAGTATCGCGATATATCGCCGATTCAACTTTTCTCTCCACCCGCCTGCAGGTAAAACGACGACACACGCAGATTTAATTTTAATGACTAATTCTGTTAATTAATTTGAAACTAAACTGTCGTCTCCTTTCTTATAAAGTCTTTTTTGGGGTATTGGTGATTCCCAAAGTGGACATTTGAGCACATTTTTATCTTACATAAATAAAATAATTAAGATTCCAATATTAGAAATCAATTATCAGTAGAAAACATTCACTAATAATCGCAGTCTGGAGTTGTTATGACTCCATTCAGCCGTCAGATGTCTTTCTTTCCTGATTCTTCACCGTTTTTACGACCGTCTGACAGAGCCGGTGTTGTTTACCGACAGTCTTCCGCTGTTTGTGTTTCCTCGCCGCGGCCTCACAGACGGCTGCGTCTTTATCCGCGACAGTTGGCGGTCGGTCACGTTCACTCACGTGCAGACGCTGTCGTTCTTCACAGAGGAGAAACTGATGTTTTTTTAGCTTCATAAAAGTCTAAGCAGCCTGGAGACGTAATGAGAAGTTTGTGCAGTCTGCATGGGGGGGTCAGCAGGGGGCTCTGCAGACTCAGCACCGCCTCCGTCGGGTTTGTGAGCGTCTGTTTCTGCGTTTTCCTGCGTCAGCAGCTGGAAAGCTTAAGCTGGAGAGAAAAAGCTGTCTGGAAGCAGATTCAGAGAGATCTCATTCATGCCAGAGAGATGGAAAGGAAGCACGGACCAGAGGAGAAAGAGAACGGGCCGGACCGGACCGGACCGGACAGGCGGGTCTGAGGGGAGAAGAGGTTCAGGCGGTCCAGACGTCCAAACAGTACAAAACTGAACAAATATGATGCAGAATACCAAATATATTACTATGTTATCCAGCAGTCTCCTCCTCCTCCTCCAGCGATATATCGCGATATTTCATTTGACGATACTTTTATCGATTTAAAATGCTGATATCTTGTCCAGATGTCCAAAGAGTACAAAACTGAACAAATATGACGCATAATACCAAATATATTACTATGTTATCCTGCAGTGTCCTCCTCCACCTCCTCCTCCGGCGATATATCGCGATATTTCATTTGACGATACTTTTATCGATTTAAAATGCTGATATCTTGTCCAGATGTCCAAACAGTACAAAACTGAACAAATATGATGCAGAATACCAAATATATTACTATGTTATCCAGCAGTCTCCTCCTCCACCTCCTCCTCCTCCACCTCCTCCTCCGGCGATATATCGCGATATTTCATTTGACGATACTTTTATCGATTTAAAATGCTGATATCTGATTAATCAGCGTCCTTCATCGCCTGACTTTTCGTTCCTTCTGAATCCAGCATCCTCATCGTCATCTTCAGCACATTCAGCTGCTGGTGGTTCTGCCGGCACCACCTCACTGAGAGGTCCGACACAGAACCACCGACTGGTCTCACCAGAATTAGTCCAATCCACAGTAAGAGCATCTCTCTGGCGGGGAAACAGAATAAAACCCACGCTTGAACAACAGACTGACGGAGCCGTAAAAATCTGAACCGGTGAGAGTAACGAGTGACTGTAACCTGGCAACGGTTCATTTATCTGCAGGAAACACGACAGCAGAAGGAAGAACAGAACCATCAGAGGAACAAATCTCTGCAGAGACGTGAAGAACAGCAGAGACACGTTAATGGACATTCAAGTTTTAGGATTAACTTTGGTAAAAATATTTTTCTCATTTTATTTCGTGTTGTCACCGATTCCTGTCATTTTTCTGGCTATCGTTCAGGCTAACGCTAAGGCTAACGTTTCAGTTATTGTTGTGTTTATCGTTCACGCTAACGCTAGCGCTAAGGCGAACGTTTCAGTTGATTTTGTGTTTATCGTTTAGGCTGACGCTAAGGCTAACACTTCAGTTATTGTTGTGTGTATCATTCAGGCTAACGCTAAGGCTAAAGCTTCAGTTATTGCTGTGTTTATCATTCAGGCTAAGGCTAAGGCTAACACTTCAGTTACTGTTGTGTGTATTGTTCCAGCTAATGCAAGGATAACGTTAGTTATTGATCTAGCTTTCATTCAGGCTACCACTAGGGCTAATGTACCGGCTAACGGTCCAGTTATTGCTCTGGCTATCGTTCAGGCTAACGCTAAGGATAATTTCACAGTTACTGTCCTGGGAGACTTCCTTCTTCACATCGAAGCCTTCATTTGCATAATTTTTTTTTTTTTTTTTACAAATTTACAACAGAACAAGCATAGTAACCTCAATTTTGTTACTGTGTTTTATCTATAAAAAATAAAACTGATGTTTATCGTCTTTAAGTATAACCAGAAAACAAAGGAGTTTTTAGATGCATTCAGGTACCTAAACATGAACTTTTTAGCCCCAGTTGAGCATGATCAATAGCCAGAACAATAACTCGAACGTTAGCCTTAGCGTTAGCCTGAAAGATATCCTAAACAATAACTGGAGAGTTAGCCGGTACATTAGCCCTAGCATTAGCCTGAATGAAAGCCAGATCAATAACTAGAATGTTAGCCTTAGCGTTAGCCTGACAGATACTATAAACAATAATTGTACTGCTAGCGTTCACATTAGCCATACTGTTAGCCTGCCCTGAACGATAGCCAGAGCAATAACTGGAGAGTTAGCCGTACATTAGCCGTAACCATTAGCCTGAGTGCAAGGCTAAACATTGGCCTAAACCTTAGCTTGAATGCTATCCTGCATGACAGCTTGACGTTAGCCTGAACAGCAGAGTAACAGCCTGAGTGTTAGCCCCTCCCCCATCAAAGATGAAACCGTTCATGAGGAATAACTCGACTGGATTTGAACCTGAACTTCTTGTTTGAAAAACTAAAGCAGAGATTTGATCTTCAGAGGCTGTCCGCTCTCCCTCCATCCCACAGACACACAGCACAGCTTTGTTTGAAATGACAACAACAGAATGAGTCTATTTGTTTCAACACAGAACAAGAAAACAGAGGAAGTGACTTCCTCTTTCACAATAAAGGCCTCCATGAAGGTCAAACGTTCATCAGAACCAGGACTGAAGATTCTCCTTCAGGTTCTCTCTGGATCCTGTTCTGAAGGACAGCCGGACCGTAGACACACATCTAGAAGGTTCTCTGCTCGTCGGAGCTTCAGCCGGAACGCCGAAACGGCTTTCTGTGAGATTTAACAAACAGTCTGCAGGTTTTCACTTTGACAAAGGATGGAGAGTCGCAGTTTCTGACTTTGTGAAATCTGTGATGTCATACGGACGATTAAAAAAAAAAAAAAGTAGTGCGCGTGGAGTCGGAATTGCTTTCAAAATCCAGTTCACTAGAGAGTCCCACACTTAGAGGATGGGAACTCCTCCAAATCCATTGTGACTGGAGCGCCCCCTGGAGGGCAGACAGCTGCTTACCCGCGTGCGTCGCCTTACGAGTGCTAGTTTTCAACATAGATAAAAATAAAAAGTAAAATAAAATTCTGGTGTAAATCCATCCTGGACTACAGGTTTGTTCTAGCTTGAATGTCACATAACCAAACATTTGAAATAACTAGCTTTATCGCACGACAACAGCTACAGCAAAAAAAACCTGCACTGCCACCTGGTGTTTGATGTTGAAATTACAGAATCGAAAAAATTACACAAGCGGAAAATAAAGCCGCCAACCGAGAATTATAAATATGTTTTAAGGACAAATAATCTGATTAACATGAGTGATGAATCCTGTATAAAGTCTGACTTAAAGCTACGGCTGCCACGATTAGTCGACTAATCAACGACTAATCGACTATTAAAATAGTTAACGATGAATTTTAGTGGATTAGTCGATACTTTCTATGAGGTGAGCTGACAGTTCTAATAGATTTCTGCTAACTTTTTAGACTATTTGGGAATTTATTCTAGTATTTTAGCTACGTGCTAGCTTTTTTTAGCTAATTTAGGCTTTTATGTTTTTTAGGCTACTCAGCTTCTGTTTGTCCTTTTGAGGTTTGTCTCCATGGCAACCCAAAGACGTTTTCTGTCATATCTGAGGAGGAAACATGTTCCAGCTTCAGAGAGGATTCCAGCAACCTCACATGATTTTCTGTGGTCACGTGTTTGAGCCGTGAAATGAAGCCCCGCCCCTTTATCAGGAGGTTTGATCAAACATCCGAGAAATCTGGAAAAAGTTTCATTTGTTCTGGAAGATTGGATGTTATCATCCTTCATCCATGAAGTTTGAAAACATCCAGTGGATTCATCACGATGACGTCACGTGAGGGGGGGGGGGGGGGGCGCTTTAATGTTATTAGCAATAGAGAAAAAATATATTATACAAAAACATTTTAAAGTTAAATTAGTGAGGAAAGAGATTTCTGGAATTTTTGAACATTGGCTAAACTAGAACTGCCACATTTTCAACTAAATTACAATTAAAATAATCTACGACTAATTTAATAGTCGAATAGTCATTAATTTACATTATATGGAGTCAGAAAGTAGTAAAGTAGAAAGTATTAATGTCATTTTGCTCATTTTTGGACTATTTCCACATTTCTTAAGGTTTTTTAGACTGTTTAGCTAATATTTCAGCTACATGCTAGCTATTTTTACCAATTTAGGCTTTTTTTTAGGCTAATTTGGAGCTAAGCTAACATTTCAGCTGCATGATAGCTATTTTGGCTAATTTAGGCTTTTTTAATTTTGTTTTTTTTATATATTTTTACATTCAACAACTGTTTTAGCTAACTATCAGCTTCAGTTATTTCAGCTATCATTTTCAGCATCTTCAGCTATCGACGCTATTCATACTAGCATTAACGCAGGTGTGTGTGCTTTCCATTCACTTTGCGCGTGACCCGATTAGTGGACTGATGGGAAAAATAATCAGTGATGAAAATTCTCCGTGTTTCAGCTCTACTTAAAGCTGCTTTTTTTACAGCTCAGCCTCCTGCTTACACATCTTATTAAAGTTTTAGTGCCAACTTATCTACTTTTCCCGTCATTTGTCTTAAACGATGCGTAAATCTTCTTTTCCTGACAGAACAAACACAGATGACTAGAAAACAAACGGGGGGGGGTCATGAAACAAAGAGCAGCTTCAGCCGGTCGTCCCACTGAATTCCTGCGATGCGATTGTCCCCGCCGGCCACGGACAAAAAGCCGAGTGTCCTCAAAGCGACATCTCAGCATTCTCGCCTCCAACGGGCGCAAATATGACGGCCCGCAGGCTGGCGCCGCCACTCGAGAGGGGCAGTTCAATCCGCCTCTGTCTCTGAGACTGGCACCATCTGCAGCGGCACTCGACCCCCCCGCCTCTGCAGAAATGCAGCCGAGCCCACTTCAGAAATACCCAGAAGATCCTGCTGCAGATCTGAGGAGGCCTCTCATCTGCAGGGCGGGCGGGGGGCGTGTCTACAAACACCTGCAGCCGTGATGAGAACACACGACCCCCCCAGGTTCTCTCTCTCTGACAGGATCTCACCTGTCTGCATCGGGGGTCCCCAAACACACCCCCCCCCCCCCCCCCCCAACAGATCCAGACCCAAATTATTATTATTTCAATCATTAATAATAATCTTATTCCGCTCCGTTTATGCTAGCTCTTTCAACTGTTTTAGCAGTTGCTATTTTGGAGATTAGCTAACATTTTAGCTTTATGCTAGCTGTTTTAGCTAAATTACACATTTTACCAGTTCTTTAGGCTAATTTGGCATTTAGCTAGTCTTTCAGCAACATGCTAGCTGTTTTTGACAAGTTTAGGATTTTTTTTAATGTGCTAATTTGGAGCTTAGCTAATATTTAAGCTATATGCTAGCTGTTTTTGACAAGTTTAGGATTTTTAATATGCTAATTTGGAGCTTAGCTAATATTTGAGCTACATGCTAGCTGTTTTTGACAAGTTTAGGATTTTTTTGTTTTATATGCTAATTTGGAGCTTAGCTAATATTTGAGCTACATGCTAGCTGTTTTTGACAAGTTTAGGATTTTTTTTTGTTTTATATGCTAATTTGGAGCTTAGCTAATATTTGAGCTACATGCTAGCTGTTTTTGACAAGTTTAGGATTTTTTTTTTGTTTTATATGCTAATTTGGAGCTTAGCTAATATTTAAGCTACATGCTAGCTGTTTTTGACAAGTTTAGGATTTTTTTATTGTTTTATATGCTAATTTGGAGCTTAGCTAATATTTGAGCTACATGCTAGCTGTTTTTTGACAGTTTAGGATTTTTTTTGTTTTATATGCTAATTTGGAGCTTAGCTAATATTTGAGCTACATGCTAGCTGTTTTTGACAAGTTTAGGATTTTTTTTTTGTTTTATATGCTAATTTGGAGCTTAGCTAATATTTGAGCTACATGCTAGCTGTTTTTGACAAGTTTAGGATTTTTTTTTTTGTTTTATATGCTAATTTGGAGCTTAGCTAATATTTGAGCTACATGCTAGCTGTTTTTGACAAGTTTAGGATTTTTTTTGTTTTGTTTTATATGCTAATTTGGAGCTTAGCTAATATTTGAGCTACATGCTAGCTATTTTGGCTAATGTGTGGTTTTTTTCAGACTTTTTTAGAATACATTGTCATTTTGCTAATATTTTAGCTAGTCATCAGCTTTCAGCTCTTAGCTTTAGCCGTTTCTGGTTAAAGCTAAGAGCTAGTGTGCTATTATCGCAGCTAATGCTATACATCTAGTTTTTTAAATGTTTTAGTATTTTTTTTCTATGAGGATTACAGAAATCATCTACCATCTGGCTCCAACATTGTATTAAAAAAAAATCAGTTGAATTGACTTCATTTGGTGTTGAAACTGGAAGTTTTTGGGAGGGGGAGTCACACTTACTCAGTCCAGTTCTCATATACAGTCTGTGTTCTGCACCTGATTCAGCTTGAAAACTGAATAACCTGAGAATCGAGGCGGTAGAACACACCGCCCCCGTTCCAACACCTTTCTGACTTTCTGCAGCGTTTCAGGAGGAGAACCAACAACCGTGGCGATCTCCCAGACCACCCCCCTCACACACACACAGGTCTGACGGCGCCGGCAGACCCGGCGGGTCACCGCGGGCTGAACTGCGGTTCCAGCAGCATTTCATCTGCTGGGCTGAATAATATGGCGGCCGCGCTATTCCTGGAAACAAATTGGTCTTATTTCAGCTGAAAGCCTGCAGAGTCCGGTCCATCAGAGGCATTAACTTAAGAGGATCAAGAGTTGAGGAACAAACACACCGCGCTCTGTTCCAGCAGTAATTAAAGCCTTTCCCTCCTCTCCAGCGGCTGACAGCAGCATGTCGGCCTGACCTCCACTAATGAGGATTTGGCTCGGCTGCAGTTTGACGGACATCAGACGGTCGGTCCGGTTCCACCGGCGGATCTGAACGCTCCGCAACACACGAACCAGATTCACCAGACGGCGGGATGCAGAACGCCAGATATCTGCTTTTATATGAAGATAAATCAAACTTTTTGTGAATCCAACACGGAAATGCCTGATTGGATGAAACGTCTTTATGACGCGTTCACAAACATTTACTGTAAACGTTTGATTCCTTTAGAACACATGTGTCAAAGTCACGGCCCGGGGGCCGGATCCGGCCCTCCAGGTAATTCTATCCGGCCCTCCAGATCATTTTATTTTATTGTTATTAATGGCCCAATGTTATCTTGCGCTTATTTCTAACTTGTATAGTTTTGACAAAAGATATTTTTATGGAGAGGAAAATATAGAAAGTTATTTAAGGTTTAAGTTGATTTATTCTGGAATAATATTCCTGCCTTTTTATTATTCATGGTTATGTTAAAAAGTTACATTTTTAAAGTTTTAAAAATGGCATTCTTTTTTGATTTTTTGGCTGTTTTGGTGTTTAGCTAAAAATGCAGCTACACGCTAGCTGTTCTGGCTAATTTAGGCTTTTTTGTTTTAGTTTTTTTGTCCATTTTGGTGTT
The DNA here is from genome assembly GCA_003999625.1 of Oryzias javanicus. NCBI lineage: Eukaryota > Metazoa > Chordata > Actinopteri > Beloniformes > Adrianichthyidae > Oryzias > Oryzias javanicus. The sequence goes on from CM012458.1 coordinate 25,598,293, forward strand.
TAGCTAATATTTTCTGGGTAATTAGGGCTTTTTAAAATATTTTTTTGTCTGTTTTGGAGTTAGGCTAATATTTACACGCTAGCTGTTTTGGCTAAACTATGTTTGGTTTTTTTTAAGTTTTTTTAGGCTAATTTGGCATTTAGCTAATATTTTAGCTGGCTATCAGCTTCAGTGTTTTTAGCTATCAATTTCAGCATCTTCAGCTATCAGCACTAACATTTTCAGCTGCCAAATTCAGCTTACAGGATTCACACTAGCATTACCGCAGGCAATGCTATATATCTAGTTCATAATTATATTAAAAAGTTACGGTTTTAAAAATTTAGTTTTAATATTCAATAAATGTTTTTTCTGCTCGGCCCGCGACCTAAGGTGTGTTTTGGATTCTGGCCCCTTGTGCGATCGAGCTTGACACCCCTGCTTTAGAATCATAATGAATCCGTTAAGATCAAGAAATCTGCAAAGCAAAAGGACGGAATCTAACTTGAGCTGTTATGTCAGCTATAAAATAAAGAACAATGGCAGTAAAAATGAATGTTTTCACTCTGATGTCGACAGTGAAATCATTTTCCTTTTAAAGAATTCTCTTTTACTAAAGTTCTGAAAATCAATTGAAACGATCATAAAAACAGATTATTGATGATTTCTCTTAAACCCACAAATAATGATTTCACAGCTGTGACGATTATTATTATATCTGATCTCTTATAGAACGGGCCAGGACGATTAAAAAATAAACTTTTCTCGACCTACAGGATCAATAAGTGAAGTTAAAGTGAAATAATGAGAATATTAATATCATCCAGAGTTCCATGGATTCTCTAAAGGAGAAGTTCTAGCAAAAATGTTCAGATCATTAACATTGGAAACATTGTTCTGCTTCTCCTGGAGGACGTTTCAGTTTGACCACTAGGTGGCGATCATTAATTTAAAAATATTCCCTTCTGTGTTTTTGTAAAATTCATCTAAAGATGTTCATTTAGTCAGAATATATGTTTAGGTCGACTGAACGTTAGCATTAGCCGTCCTATAGGATGTTCCATTACACGTTAGCATCAAGCTAGCAGACTTTAGCTTTATGTGCTGAATCGATTTTTATGAATAGATTATTGATCTGTTAAGCTTAAATTAATGCAAATCAATCAATCGATTTTATCAACCAAGACCCAAGATAAATATAACAAAATATAAGTCAAGTTGACTGTATATGTCCTGAACTAAAGTGATTATAAGAAATAATATTAGGACAGAAAAACTGAAGTCAGAGTTCTAAGAACTGATGAGACCGACGCTGGTTTAACTGAATGATCCAACGATTTACGACTGAATCTTTATGTTCATTTAAGTATTTGTGAGGTTAAAAATAATCATATGTCATAGTGAAATTGATTGTCATGGATCAGATTGGTGGCCGGTAGAGGAAAAGGTGCTGATTGGTCGATCAAGATGCTGTGAGAAAAACACGTGTGTGTATTTGTGCTGTTATGAGGACCTGCAACAGTTTTGTAAGTTAATAAAAACATTTTTACAGCAGCTGTAACAATGATTTTATAGGATTTTTACAAGTATAAAACGGGTTTAGGAAGCTTTAACTGCACCGTTTTAGAGTTCCGGTTTTTCCAGAAACAAAATTCTGCAGCCGCACATTCAAACACATCACGCGTGTTTGTTTGCATGTGCAGAACGGATTTCCATACGTGGACAGAAGTGTACGACAACAGAACAACAGTACAACAACGTTTCACAAGAATCTATTTCCATATGAGGAACAAATGAAGTTCTGCTGATCCGCTTCACACATTCCGATCATGAGATCCGCTCTTCTATGGAGCCACATCACAGCCTCAAACATGTGAAACCCAAACACAACATTTTGAAAAAATATTGCTGCTTTTTTGGCCAGAAAAAAGTAAAATGTCCAAAACTTGTTGCTATTCTAAAATAAATATAATTATTTCAGCTTCAAATGTTTTTAAGTTTCAAAGCTCAAAATTTCATTTTTACCTTTTTTTTCAGTTTTTAATCTTTTTTTCACTTGTGACTATTTTCTTTGAATCTGAAAATTTCAGTCTCAAAACTTTTGGCCCTGTTGGGACGGGGCTAACACAAGGCCCAATCAAAATGGATGTGGGTGGTAACTTCAGTCCCGCTGCGTTCACTGACTCATTGTCTGACAATAATTATCAAAGCCCTAAGAGTCAGTGAACGCACCGGGACTGAAGTTACCACCCACATCCATTTTGATTGGGCCTCGTGTTAGCCCCGCCCCAAAGGCAGAAATTTTCAGATTCAAAATCAAAACAAAAAAAAAAAAGTTAAAAGTGAAAAAAAGTTTTGAAATTAACATTTTGATTTTTGAAAATTTCTAGCTACAAATAATTAAGTTCATTTTAGAATAGCTCAAAGTTTTGGACATTTTACATTTTTGGGCCAAACACTAATAATTTTTTCAAAATGTTTTAATTGGATGTCAAATATTTATATATATTTATGCCTCAAAAATAGTTCCATACGTGTGGCTTGACGTTATGTTATTTTTGACGCTTTCAAACGTTCATTTTTATGCGCTTATGAAAATTTATATTATTAATTTATTTTTTTTTTAGATGGGGGGGGGGTCAGAATCCGGGCACATTTTCCAACCACCCTGCCATTGAAGCTCCTGATTGGCCAAACACACCTGATCCAGGTGATCAGCGGCAGAGGAGTTTGACCCCCCCCCTGTTTTAGGGTGACCCCTCTGTCCCGCCCCCGTTCACCTCTTTGACAGAAAAGTGAAGGAGAACAGATCATCCCGTCTGTGGGGGACAGAGAACCCCAGAGGAGAACTTTCAGGAATCTTCTTCACAATAAAAGAGGATGGATGACCCCCCCCCCCCCCCCCCCCCCGTCCGCTGTCACCCCCCCTCCCCCTCCCCCTCCCCCTCAGAGTTCTGGAGGATGAAGGTTGGATCCAAAGTCTTCCTCTCGAACCTTCTTTCAGATCGGGCTGCTCAGCACAGACGGTCAAACTTTTGTTTTGAAAGGACTCGAGTAGAAGTGTGGCGCGCCGCGCGTCCGGATGACCGCAGGTGAACAAGGTGCGGCTGCAGTTCCCGCTCCCGCTCCTCCGGGATCACCTGCAGGCCTGCTCGCAGCTGCAGGCGGCGCGCGGGGGCCTGCGTGGGCATCCGGCGGGCACAATGACACAGCTAGCTGGCGCGCGCGCGGGGGCTTACACCGGCAGCCCCGCAGCCGTGCGTGCGTGCGGGAGGGAGGGAGGCGCGCGCCGGGCTCGCGCCGTCTTACCTCGGGACGCAGTTCGGGGAGGAGCCGTCGATCTCCCAGGTGCGAACAGGTTCATGGGCACGGGTCTGTTGAGCGCCCCGCCGCCGAAGCTCAGCCGGCCGCTGCGCTCCGCCATGGTTCGGGACGGTCCGACACCGAGCTGCGGGTCCGGGCATGCGCGGCGGCGCGGGTCCGTGCGCGGGTCCGCTACCAGGAGCGGCGCGTCAGGCGCATGCCTCCGCGCGGTGGGGGTCCGGTGTGCCGGGGACGGACTGCGGCGCGCGGCGGCGGAACCTCAGCTTGTTATGCCGACCACGCTGCCGTGACGGTCTGACGGAGGGAGGGAGGAGGGAGGGGCGTGATGGGGGGGGGGGGGCTCAGATGCACCGGGGGACTTCATTCATCAAAAAAAAGCCATTTGATTGTAATGTTTACAGACCCCTCCCCATTACAGTTTAATAAACAATGCAGCTTCAAACCCCGCCGCCAGGGGGCAGCGTGGAGCCCAACAGCTCTAAATGATTGTCCCCGCCCACCGCAACTTACGCAAAAATGCTCGTCATTTTACAAAAATTTTAACACATAAAATCGTTACCTCTTACTCTAATACAGGGGGGCAAACTCAATCGCACAAGGGGCCAAAATCCAGGTCGCGGGACGAACAGGAAGAACATTTATTGAACATTCTTAAAGTACATTTTTAAAACTGTAACACAGTTATGAACTAGATATACAACATTACCTGTGATCACGCTCGTGTGGATGCTGTGAGCTGAATTTGACCGCTAAAGATGCTGATAGCTGAAAACGCTGAAGGTGATGGCTAGCAAAAAGATTAGCTAAATGCCTAAAAAAATAGGTAAGCCAAAACAGCTAGCATGTAGCTAAAATATCAGTTATCCTCCAAAACATTCTAAAAACATTTTAAAAAAAAGGCTTAAATTAGCCAAAACAGCTAGCATGTTGCTGAAATATTAGCTAAACTCCATAATAGCCTTAAAAATCTAAGTAAATGCCAAAATAGTCCAAAAGCTAGCAGAATGACAGTTTTTAAATAGTGTAACTCGTTACTTTTTAACATAATTATGAATAATTAAAAGGCCAGAATATTATTCCAGAATAAACCAGCGCAGCATAGAATCGAAAAGGCTCCCGGACCATGACTCTGACATGTGATATTAGAGCAAAAATACTTACACAGATGTAAACATGAAACCTGCCTTCCCATGACTTCATCAGCATCTTTACCTGTAATTCCTGGATTAGGGATTTTCTCGGCATAGAAATGATACCAAGTCACATTCCTCAAGATTCACTTTATGGGATTAAATCCTCGGAAAATATAATCCCAGAGAACCATGAGGTTTTTGTTTTGATCGCCCTTAGTCCTGCCTGACCCCCCAGGAGCTCCACCATCAGATGAAGGTTGGGAGTCCCAACCTTCATCTGATGGTGACCAAACTGCTCCTGGGGGTAAATTCAGGCACTCAAACCCCTCCACCACGGTAAGGTGGCGATCTAGGGAGGGGAAAAATAGTTTTTTACCCGATTGGGAGGGAAAACCGAAGAACTCGGAGGAAACCCAAAGGCCGCTCGGCCTCTTTTCATTTGGAACTCATCATTTAGTCAGACGGATTCATTTGGAGTTTTTCTGGGTCGTCGTCCTGCAGCTAAACTATCAGGAACCAAAGAACGCTTCTTCTAACAGGTGGGGGAACCGAAGCACTCGGAGGAAACCCACGCAGACACGGGTCAGTCAGGCCGAAGCATCAACCAACCAACCAGCGCCGCCCCTTTTTAAGACCATTCTGGTGATTCATTTGACACTAGACGTTCAGAGATTTACACTGAATCTGAACTCCAAACTCATCTGATCTAAACTACTTTTACAAACGTCCTGTTGTGTGTTTGATCACCTACACTTTCTAAAAAATTTTCACATTTTTCACATAAACAGAAACTTTTTTCTTTATAAAATAGTGAAATTGAATCAGATTAAAAAAATCTTTTTTTAAGATACATATAATATAACTAAAAGAAAGTAAAGTTCACAAAATCTTTTTTTTTCCTACAAAATCTAATGAAACTTCATTTCTAAAAAGCACTTCTCCCACTTTTCTCAGGTCGAAGCGCTTTACAATGAAAAACAAAACTACAGAAATTCTAATCAAACACACATCCCCCCCCCCCATAGCATACAGTCAATAGTAAATAAATAAATGTTCCTACTACAAATGAAGCTAAAAAATCTAATTCTAATCTAACTGAATGTATAAAAAGAACTTGTCATCTTCTTCTCAGCTTGAAGGGCTTTCCCATCAAAACCAGAAGAATTCCAGTTGGAGTTTGCTGGATCTAATCCCAGCACACGACACACACACTCCTGATGAAGACTTCCAGAGAAGTTCTGTCTCTGCTGCGTCTATCTCCAACCTCTTTCACGCTCCCGGAGTCTCTTCTGCTCCTGGATCTTTCTGGATTGCTTGGTGACCTTTGCTGGTTCTGGTTTCTTCACGATCGGACCTCTGCGTTTCAAACCTGGAGGGTTTCCAGCAGGACTCGGAGGTTTGTTCAGAACACTTGTTGGCTGTCGGGTCTTTCCGGCGTCTGAGGAAACCTGCTTTGTAGGTCCGGATCTTTTGGCTAACACGGGGATCAAACTCCGGCGGTTTCCAGCAGGAATCGGAGTCTTCTTCGGAGCAGCTGTCTGTCGTTCAAAGAGCTCCAAGTTAACCTCCACCAGTTCCTTTTTCAGGTGGTAGTCTTGTTTTCAAATCCTCAACATCTCTGATCACTTGATGGAATTCTGTGAGCAGCGCTTTAGTTCCTGATTTGGAATTTTCAATCTCCCGTTGTTCCTCCAGAAGGACTTCCTTTTCCCGTCTGAGGAGAAGGATTTGACTTTTCTCTCACGATCTGATCAGGAAGCAGGAAATCCTGCTGTTGGCTGTAGATCTGAATGACCTCCTGAATGTGTGGCGTTGGATCTCCAATTCACATTTTTCTGCTTCCAGGTTGATCAAATCCATCCTCATTGCTGATTCTTGGCTGCGTTTCTTCTTGAGCTCTTCCATTTCTTTCTGGAGAACTTCCTTCTGCTGCTCTAAGGCCTGGATCTGATCTCTGCATTCATCCGTGGAGATGTCCGGATGGTCATCAGAGGAGCTTCCTCTTGTTGGATCTTGAGTTGAAGCTGCAGAAGCTTCTCCTTGAGGACTGAGTTTGGTCCTGGGCAGCTTTGAGGTGTTCTCCTGCAGAGATGGAGGTGTCTTTGTCTTCTGACAGACAGACCAACTTGTCCTGAAGTGTCTTCAGTTCCTGGAGCATTTCCTCATTTTCCTTCTCTAAGACGCTGATTTGCTGTTTTTGCTGCAGAGTTTCCTCTGGCTCTGCTGAGATGGAATCCTGTTTGAGCTGGTTCTGGTTTCCAGCTTTGAACAAACTCCTGAAAACTCCCCTTACACAGCGGCTGAATCTGCTCAGACCTCTGGAGATGTCCAGCCGCTGGCTGTTGGGCTCACAGAGGAGTTCTGTCATGGAGCTGCTGGATCTACCACACAGCATGGCTGCTTTGGATTGGATTGACTTTGGAGAAGACTTGAAGATCTTGTAGAGATTCTCTGATGTGGATGTGAAGACTTGTGGACAAAGTGTCTTGTTTGTTGGGGAAGTTTCTGGAACAGCTTGAAATCTCTCTTGGGTCTTTGGAGGGTCGAACCTCAACTGACGTGTCAGTATGAGAGCTACCGTTTATATAGGGGTGTTCTTGACGTCAGATGACGTCATCAGAACCCCCGTGAGAGGTCACGTGACCGACGTCCACAGCTGAGGTGACGTCAGTCGTTGTGGTCACGTGGGAATGAGCAGCTGAAACCAGGTCACGTGACCCGGGGGTTCCCGCCTCCAGCCCCGAATGTTTTTCTCGACTCAGAACTTCCTGTAACATTCACGAGAACGGCAGTGTTGGATTTTCCCAGCGTCAGTGAATGCAGCACGGCACGGCGGTCTGACCAATCAGAGAGGAGATGAACAGACCGCTTCTGTTGCGGTGCTGCAGCGGCGGGAAAACTCTGTCCGAACACCTGGAACAGGTAAGATGTGAGACAGGTGTGTTAGCTCCAGCGTTAGCCTAGCATAAGTCCGTTTGTTCGTCCATGAGTGGAGAGAAAGTGAAGCTGGAAGAAGAAGCTGATGAGTTCTGACCGGTTCTGACCGGTTCTGACCGAGCAGAAGTTAGTTTGATATTCGGCAGACATTCGCTCCGGCATGGTTAGGGACCGTCAACAAATTCAAGTTTGACCATCAACAAATAAGGATTTTCTTCAATAGTTTTAGGTTTTTATATCTACTTGGTCCGAATCACTCTAGAATGATAAAGTTAGATCAGACCTATCGGGGTCAGAGACTTGGATTCACTTTGGAAGCTTTTTCTATTTTTAATCATTTTTTTTACTGTAAATTATCGCGTTTTCCTTCAGTAGCTTTTAGGTATAAAAACCTCATCCATCTAGGATTATCTATTCTATTTTTAGTTAAATATTTCGAGTTTCTCATTCAGTTTGACTTTAATGTTAATCATTCTGCAGATTTCTGTTCTATTTAGTTCACTTCTATTATTCTAAAATGAATCAGATGTTGGACTTTCTCAGATGACAGAGAAATCACCTCTTTGGTTGTGAAGAAAAACCAAATTATATCAAATATGATCATTTAGTCTTTAATAAGATCAATCCTGATGTAGAATTATTCTTTACATCGTCATGTTTAAGTTTGAACATAAATCTCCAGTATTTGTCTTTAAAAGTGTTACGATGCTCAAGAAACTTAAAATCTTCTTTCACTCTTTAAATCTCTCCAGTTTTAGTGAGGGAGCAGGCTCCGCCCCCAGGAAACACCTTGTGTGCACGTGTCTCCACAGGAGTAGTTTGAGTATCTTTATAATAAAACACAATTATAATCCTGACTGTTTTTAAATGATTTTGATCTGAACGGATGGAAACCTTTGACTGGTTTTCCTCTGCTGCCCTCTAGTGGACATCAAAGGTTCTGGTTGAGCCTTCAGATTCAACTGGATCATCTGGTTCTTTCTGAAGCAAACATGTAAAGATTCCCTTCAGTCTCATCTTCCAGAGTAGAACTTTATCTCCTCGAGTCTCATGAGATCATCACAGGATCAGCAGCTTCATTTATGAAAGCTTTATTGACTTTACAGCTACAGATTTACTCTTCAACACTCATCTGAAGTTAGAAAAACTAATAAAAAGAAACAAGTTTATTTTTCTTAGTATCAAATTAATAAACATTTACAGACCAGAATATTTCCCAGCGTTTCACAGGCTGGAGATGAATAATGTAAATGAAACAATCTGCTCAAAAAATAAAGAAAAACTAAGACATTTTTTTCACAAACCAAAGCTGAAAAATAAATTATCATCTGAAAAAAGTGAAGCTGAAAGCAGAAACATCCTCAGCTTCTCAGCAGACGATCCATTGGGCAGCACTGATGAGGGGGCGGGGCAAACCAGACGCTCGAGTCATCACATTTACTCTGCAGAAAAACTGAATCACAGGAAGCAGGAACCAAAGCCGGGACACTTTCACCACTGGGGGGCTCTCGGTAATGGAGGTTGTGTAAAAGGCGACCCCCCCATAAAAATAATCAGCCCGTCCAGGCCTCTCTCTCTGACAGGAGCTTAGTGTTTGCTGTCCGCGGAGGCGGGAGAGGCTGTGAGGACCTTCTGGAGCGCGGGATCGGGACGGGACCGGCGGACGGGGAGCGGGACTGGGCTCTGGCTGGGCCGCGCACCCACCCTGATCTCACTGGAGTCGGATGAGGCTACGCAAGGAGTCCGGCTCCTGGAGCGCCACTTGAGTGCTAGCCCACCCTCATGAGTGTTAGGGAGCCTCATGAGTGTAGCCCCACCTCATGAGTTGCTGCGCCCCACCCATCATGAGTGTTAGCCCCACCATCTGAGTGTTAGCCGCCGCCCGTGATGAGTGTTAGCCCACATCATGATTGAGTGCCACCATCAGAGTCTAGCCACCCACATGCGTTGATTAACTGATTTAAGCTTTTCAGATCAATAATTGAGTCATAAAAATATAAATTGATTTAGCACACAAAGCTAAAGTCAGTTAGCTTGATGCTAACTATAATGGTATTTCCTATTGGACGGCTAATGCTAACGTTTGTCAACCTAAACATATATAACTGACTAAATGAACGTCATTTTCCAAACTTTTAAGGAAATATTTTCTAAATTAACTTTTTATGGTCTAAAACGTTTTTTCTTCTTAAATCAGCTGTGATGCTATAGGAGGATCGCCACCTAGTGGTCAAACTGAAACGTCCTCCAGGAGAAGCAGAACAATGTTTCCAATGTTAATGATCTGAACATTTCTGTTAGAACTTCTGCTTTAGTAACTCTGGATGATAATAATCATCTCAGTATTTCACTTATATACTTTACAGCATCTGAACTGGATCAGATAAATATAGACATATTTAAATCTTATAACTGATGTATTTCTAAACAAATGTGTATAAAGGAGTAAACTAAATGTAAGTGAAGAATTGAATAAAATCTGGATGGATGGACTCAGGCTCTTGTGAATCCATCCGTTTCTCACCTCCTGCTGTCCTCAAAGATCTTCAGTTTGCGCCCGTTCAGCTCGGTTCCGTCCAGCTTAGAGATGGCGTTCTTCATGTCACTGCGGGAGGCGAACTCAACCACCCTGCGAACCAGAACCGCGTGAGCGTTTTGACCGGCTGACCCCCTGAAGGTTTGAAGAGCGCCGCTCACCCCTCGTTTTTTGTGGGTCTGTGCGCGTCCACAAACGTAACTTCACCTGCTTTTCTCATCAGGTCTTTCAGGTCCTGTTTTGAGAGCAGAAAGAGCGTTTAGGAGCGGACAGGAACCCGGAGGGTCACGGCGCCGTCTGGGCGCCGTCTGGCACCTGGAAGGAAGGCAGTCAGCACAAACAGAAAGCATGGCATCCCCGGTCTGACCTCGACTGATACGCCCCCATGTGAGCGGCCCGTGTAAACAGAGCCTGCTGCACTAAACTTTCACATGTTTTGTCTTTTTTCGTCTTTGTGCCAATAAGAAACTGTTTTGTTTTTGTGCCAGATGAGACCAGATTTCAGTATCAGAGACAACCGAATTAAAACTTTACAAACCCCCCGCCCCCCACCCCCCAGTTACCCGTACATAATTTAAGATTCAGAACACATCAGCTGTTTACATTGTACTTCTACCCCCCCGTACCCCCCGACCCTGAAAACCCCATCACATGAGTTTTATGCTACTTACCGCTCCAAACCCAGCAGACATTAGCATAGAGCCACTTGTCCAAATAGCAAATGGGAACCAATGCAGTGTAAAGCCTCGAGAAAAGCCCTCGAGAAACGCCTCGGCCTTCACTCAGCATCCGGCCTCCTCAAGTAAGGAACCACCAGAGAAAGTAGGGGGTGGAGAGTGTGCCCGACTCAACACCGCCCCCCCAGCTCCATCAGCCACAGACAAAGACCCAAATGGGAGTGAAGGGGACCGTGGATTTGAGGGGGTCTACAGCAGTCGCCAGCCCACAGAACCTCCAGACTTCCTAAGGCTACTGAATCCTGCGCTAGACCACTTTCACCCGCTAGGGGGCCCAGCCAAGACTTTAGACCAGCAGCAACTGCGTGTAAGGAGAGGCACCAAATGAAAACTATTGAGTACAACAGCCAGCAGAGGGCGCTACACACTTGTGACACCCACAGAGGGGTGTTTACCTCAGACATAAAGGCCGCTGATACAGCAGCTGTTACAAAAACATCTTAACAGTTTTGGTTAGAATGACCATCACCAAACACTGCCGACTGTATCATTATTATTATTATTATTATTACTTAATCAATTTAACAATGTTAACTTAATGTTAGATAATTAATCTCATTAAAAAATCTGAATTTGGTTAAATATGTTGCTTCTCTTACCTGCCAGCTGATCCGAGAGGACAGATTCTCAACAATGAGTCTGTGTTCTGTCCGCACAGGTGGGCCGTACCTGTCGAGCAGAGGGAACGATGAACTTTTAAAACCACATCTGATTTCTGAGTAGGGCTGCCACAAACGATTATTTCAATAGTCGACTAATCATCGATTAATTTTTCCGATTAGTCGACTAATCGGATCATGGACAAAGTGGATGTAAAGAAAATCTGAAATATGATTAGCTTTAAAACAAAAAAATCCTAAATAAGCTAAAATCGCTAGCATATAGCTGAAATATTAGCTAAACTCCAAATTAGTCTAAAAAACTGTAAAAATTCCAAATTCGCCAAAATAGGTAGCATGTAGCTGGAATAATAGAAAAACTCCAAATTAGCCTAAAAAACTGTAAACATTTAGAATTGGCTAGCTAACATGTAAATGAAATATTAGCTAAACTCCAAATTTGCCTACAAAACTGAAAAAGCCTAAATTAGCCAAAATAGCTAGCATGAAGCTAAAATATTAGCTAAACTCCAAAATAGCCTGAAAACCCTTAATAAATGCCAAAATAGTCTAAAAAGCTAGCAGAATGTCATTATAACTTTCAACTTCACTACAGCCTGACTCCATATATTATAAAGTAACGACTAATCGACTATTTTAATAGTCGATTAGTCGACTAATCGTGGCAGCCCTATTTCTGAGCGTTTTAAGTCTCACTCCAAACTTCTGATCTATTTTCCAAGTGGTCTTTTCAGTTTTATTAAACCATTTTTGTCCAAAAATAATTAAAAAACAAAAACTGATGAAGGATCGTTTCTGCAATCAGCAGAAGTTCAGCAGGAATATCCTTACAATTCCCATCTGAATACATGTCAGATGGGAATTGTTAGATTGTGTGTTACTCACAAATCAAACATGGGAATCCTCAAAAGCTCGTTTAGAGTCACTTTCTTTATCTTTTTCCTTCATTTTCATCAGACTGGGTCTTTAAGAACAGCATGAGGCTGAACTGAAATCTTCTTCTCTGGAAGGTCCTAACCTAATAAATGTTTATTTTTTTCTCAAAAAGCCACAAAAATCAAAACATTTCTGTTTTATTGATCAAAAATTCTAGACTCCTCTTGCTAAAATGTTTTCTACCCTGCAACAGTTGCTGGTCTGACACAGAAACCATTTTATCTTCTCGTCTCTCAGAGCTGTTTGAACCGGACGTACCTGGATCCAGTGTTACGGGACTGTCGATATCCCCCGAAACGTCCCATACCTGGGGGTCCGCCCCCTCTTCCTCTCCTGGAGCGGGCGTGTTCAATAGTAACCCTGACGAATACCAGAATGAACCGTTAATAAATAATCACGATGTCCCTTTAAGGTTTCTGACTTGTTACACTGCGTTCCCGAGGATCAACAAAACTTTATCTTATCTTTGGAAAATGATTGAAAGAGAGAATCGAGGATTACCTTTCACTCAACAGCTCTTTGCCATTTAGTTCATAAACGGCATCGTCCGCGTCTCTGTGATCATCAAACTCCTGCGAGGAGAGATCCGGTCATGTTTAGAAATCTGAGGAAGAAAGTGAGAAACGTGCGCAGCAGCTTCCGTACGCACCACGAAGCCGAATCCGTTCTTCAGGTTGATCTCACGGATTCTTCCGTAACCCTTAAAGAACTTCTCCACGTCCCTCTCTCTGGCCTGAGGGCTCAGGCGGCCAATGAAAACACGGCTTCCACTCATGGTATCTGTTGGGAGGAAGAGGGTAAAGCTTTAAATTGTTGCTTGTTTACATCTCTTTAGATCCGATCTATTTTCAAAGCATTCCTAGTAGTTTATAAAATATGATTATGGTGGTTCTAACCAAGAAAAAAAGACAGTTTTCTGAGACAAAGTTACTGCAGAGTGGCAGAAGTTTATTCAAAAAATTTCCCATCAGCCATCTGTTTACTCGCTCTACCACCATCTTACAGCCTCTCACAACAAACATGGCAGCTCCACCCTTACAATTTTGGCCCGGATTCCAGCTCACAGCAGGAACCAGTGACGTGAATTGGATTTATCTGTCTGCAAATGGAGGGGCGGAGCATCCCCGCCCCCACTGTAGCTCCTACGTCACTGCTACAGGCCTGTTCAAACTGTATTTTTTTTGTCCGATCCTGATTCATTACGATTTGAAACACAATCTAAAATGTAACATTTTAATATGAAAAATGGAAACATGCTTAAAGCACAAAACCGCCATTTTAATTACAGAGTGCCTTCTAACGCTGGAAAAAACAACAAAACACGATACGCAAACGAAACAACTGACTTCGAAAAAGTATTTAAACGTACAAAGTTCAAACAATTTACTAAAACTGAACACGCTTCTAATGTTGTAGTCCTTTATAAACGCGTGTTTTTACGTGGAAACCGTGAGCACGCGCTCTACATGAACCCGTTTTTGAGGCCTAGTGGTCGCGTGCGTCCTTCAGACCCGCCAGCAAAAACCTCTTTAAATCTGTGACGCAATCTCTATTTCAACCACAATAAGTGACTACATCCGTGAAAACTGATCGATATAAGAAACTATTTCTGTCGACGTAAAGTAAACGTTTAAGAGTTCCGTTTCTAAATGTATATAATTGTTGAGTTTTCCTGCGTCAACGTCTGTTACCTCGAGGTCGGTGGTTAGCAGAAGCTATTTAGCATCTAAACCTCAAATAACTTCCAATAAAACGCGGTGATTTCTACTACATCTATGTCTTATATTTACTTGTAATAGCTTACCAATGATTGCTCCGTCGTAGATACGTCTTGCCTTGAAATGTTTTTAAGCAGCGACTGAAAGTGGGTCAACCTCTGGCTGAGAGAAAATGGCGACTAAAGTGCTGGAACAGGAAATAGGAAACCCCGTTGCTGTTTTGAGTAGCGGCGAGGTTGCCAGATATTGGTACAGAAGCGTAATTCTATCCTCGATAGATATTACAATTTTTACTTAAATAAAATGTTAAAAAGCAACTGTAATATATTTTCATAATAAAATGTTATCTTTATTCAGAAAAAAACTAGGCATAAAAAAATTGATCGTTGAATATTACAAAAGAATGTGTTTAAATTATCTGGCAACCCAGATCTGCGCAAAGCTGTAAATCATGTTGCATTCAAGTTCCTCGGAGTTACTCGCTATATCTTTAAAACGGTCATTAAATGTACTTTTGTTTTTAAATTTCTTTCAATTTTGTTTTGCTAAAATTCCATTAACTAAAAAAAGCAATCAAATTTAATTTAAATAATTAAATCTAGTACGTGTGTTTGGGAATTAAATAAGCATCGCTGCTGTTATAGTATATGAACTAAACGTAAGTCTATATTTTGATTTTATAGTTTAAATAATTGTATTTGTTTTATAAAAAGGTAGCTACATTTGGGATGAAAGAATAGAGTAACAAACCAAATCGATTAATTCTCTTTAAAGCAGTAAAAACAAAAGTAGTTGAAAGCTCGGAGTTTTGTGAGCTCGTGAACGCAGCATTCTTGTCGGACTCCTATTACACTGTAAATAGCATCCACTCCTCTGCAGTCCACATTTATCAGTGTCTTTATCCACTCTTGATCCAATAACAGGTGGACAGACTTTACGTTCAATGACAGAAATGACTAAATTTCATTTAAAAAATGGCAGTTAGGTTATAAACTTTCAACATTATGCATGTGTTGCCAAAGGAAAGTCAGTAATTTTCTTCACTTTTGCCACGCCCTCAACCTTATGGCAATTATGAATTATTGCTGAAATAAACACCGAGCTGATTTGTAACCAATAAAGTTTAATTTAAATATATGAGAGGATCAAGTAAATTGTCCAGATCACCAGGGAAAAAGTGTTTTATTTAAGTGAGAATGTCAGAGTCGAACTGGTTTTAGGCTGTAGGAGTCAATCCAGTCCAACAGGAGCAATTTACAGAAGTTAAGAGTGCTAAACTGGTGGTGTCCTTGTTGAAAATTAGAGGTTAAGGTCATGTTTCCACATAATATCTGAAGCTTTAAATACAAACACTTGTTTTCAAGCTCAACGTTCATATTTGACTTAAGAAATTCTGCATCATTTTGATAAAACAAACCTTGGAGTTTCTTTATTCAATAAAACAAAACAAAGATCCGGGTCCATCTCTTTATTTTTAAACTACAATCATTCTTCAAATGTTTGTAGGTTAGGAACAAAAAATGAATACAAGGTTGAGTTTTCACAGAACAATAGAAAAACTGTTTCCTGTCTGGAATCGGTTGGTTGAGCCGCAAAACTCAACACTTTTCAGCCCCTTTGACTCCAAATGTTTTAAAATTAAAACTGAGTTATGTTTAGAGATTCAATGACATGAAGACTGAAGTGATCACCTCGTTTGCTCAACTGCAGGATTTCAGAGCAGGAAGTCACATGACCCGCTGGAGAGTGGACATCTATCAGCGATTAAAGCCGCTTCCTGCTCGTCAAACCGTCGCTGACCGGTGGAAGCGGCGACAGAAATCAATAAACGACGAGGTTTCTGCTTCTCTCCTGCTGTTCAACTTCAAACGTTTGAAGCAGAAATCTGCACTAGAACAGAGAAATGCTTCCAGAATCGGTTAAATTCTGGATTGAGATCAAACCTGAAGAAGTTTAGGATGAAACGTCACATCTTAGAGAAGCTGGTGAGGAAAAACAAAGAGAAGAGCGGGAACAACCCAAAACCTCAGAAGTATCAGAAGTTTTTCTCTGCTTCAGCAGCAGAAATGCCTCTCATCAGGCTGAGATTAAAATTGATATATGAATAAAGGGTTCTGTTTGAATCTTCCCATCAGAGGAATCCTTCCTAACATCTACACATGCATTCTGCGCTCACGTCTCCGTTCTCTGGAAACCTTTTTCCTGTCGACATGCTTCCCTTCCAGCTCCGTTTGTCCGTCCACCGTCTGATAACTCCACAAAACCAACACAAAAAACTCCAGAAACACAAAGTTTCTGAATCGCTCAGCTTCAGCAGAATCTGCTCTTTTGGGTTAGAAACTGTTTCTGTACCATAAAACGATGTTAGAACAGAAACCGCTCAGAAACATGCTCCTCACCCAGACTGAGGATCAGGCCTTCGTCACCAGCGACGCTTCAGGTGTTAAAGGATCCATCTGGTCCTGATTTAATCCCATAAAACTGTTAAAAACGAACATTTCTGAGTGTAAAAATCAAGTGTGTTTAGGTTAAAGGTCTCCGTCCTCTCATGACAGAGCTACAGCGGTGAACGGATCACGACAGGTTTGGAGGAGCAGCATCAGGAGATTTCCTCACAGATGTTCCATCCTCAGCAGCGGTGAGTCTGAAGATCGGCGGTTTCCTTCAGAATCCAGGTTCTGTTTGGGTCATGTGACCAACACAGATCCAGAAGAACCTCCTCAGCTGATGGCGGAGGTCGGCGGAGGTCGGCGTCTGAAGCACAGCTGCCTGGTTTAGTCCTGAGCTTATTAAAGTCGAACATCCTGCGTTTTTGGGGGCGGAGCTTTAGACGGATCAGAGGACGAAGCTGCCGACCTGCAGGAGGACGGAGGAGGAAACCCCGCATCAATGCACCTGAACGCCACACGTCTCTGAGCTCAGAGTTAGTCTGAAGTTTGATGGTTTTTAGACGAATTTCAGCAGAAAGAAGAATTTAAGGAGAGGCGAGGAGCTGCTCCTGCGACACGCCACCTATGGCTTTCTAAAAACACGAATGTGATTTTCCTGGGACGTCCTGGAGCCGCTGCTTCTGCTGCACGGACTGAAGATCCTCCACAAACCAGGAGAAGCTCCTGACCGTGAGGTCGTCCATGACGGCGGCGTGATGGTCAACGTGACGGCCGGCGTGACGGTCGGCGTCCGTCGGAGCAGCAACTGGATTTCTGGTTCAGTCTGAAGATCCTCACAGACGAGGCTGGACGCGTCTCATAGAGGAGTGATTGTTTTGACTCCGCCCCCAAACAAAATAGCGTGAACTGAAGGCCACAAAGAGGTCACCTGGCAGGAAACGTGCGAGTCAGCAGCTTCCTGGAAACCTCGCGGGAGCAGCGTCGAAGGCGAGAACGAGGCTGGCGGAGGCGGAGAGTCGAGTCCCATCATCCCGCCCTCCTCCAAACCAGAAGATTCTGGAACAGGAGGGGCTCCGGCTTCCTGCCCCTCCTCTCAGAGGCCGGGGGGGGGGTCACACCCTGGTGTGGCGGCAGCCTGAGCTGGCGGCGCCGGACGGCGAGGACGGGTCGTCGTCGCTGGACTCGTTCTGCTCCTCCTTGTGGAGGCCCAGGCTGATGTGGCTCTGCAGGGCGGCGGGGGTCAGCCACTCCTTCGGGAGGCAGCTCTGCAGGAAGGGGATGCAGGAGCTGAAGTACGCCAGCCGGTTGACCCAGCGCGGGATTTCCCGCCCGCACAGCAGCTGAGGAGGAGGAGAGGGGGAGGAGTCAGAACCACCAAAGCGAACGCTCTCCCCGCCCCGACCCAACCCGCGACGGATGCCAGACGAGCAGCTTGAAACCCGGACAGGAACGGCCCCGCCCCCCACAACAGGATCCAAACAAAACCTGAATCAGCAGATTCCAACACGGCGAGCTCGGAGCTGAAACGACCCTGAAAGTCTTCTCTTATCTTCATTCTGTTTAGAGGGGGGGGTCACTCAGTCCAGTCTTCATATACACGCATACGTACATTTTTTGTAGCACAGAAAACAATCTAAAGTGGTGTTCCCCTCGGATCTATCCTGGAGCCTCTACTTCTTTATTCATTTGTATCATTTTTGCAATATATGTATTTAAAAAAAAAAAAAAAATCAGGTGTTTATTTCTCTATAGAAGCCTATGGAGCCACTTCCTGTTTGGAACGCCTTAGTCCAGTTCTCATATACAGTCAATGGAACATTAGAAATCTAGTGGATCATCCGGATCTGGGTGTTTTTCATGAATCCATGTTTGTCTGTTCCTGACCGTTGGATCATGACCTCTGACCTGAACGGAGTCCAGTGACCTCTGACCTTCTACTCATCGTCTTCTGCTTCTTTAGATGAAACTTAAAGAGTTTCTGCTTTAAATTACAGTTGATGAGATTTCCTCAGAAGGTCAAAAGGGCGATCCGGTCTAAATGTTGGGTAAAAGTTTATCGTCTTTCAGAAATGTCTCATTGGTGAAACATGACGTATTTTAACCCTGAAGAACCCAAGAAATAGTTTTTTTTAAGTTAATTTGCCTTTTTTTTTCAGTTCATTCAAGATAGCAGCAACTAACAACAGCCAAAAAAGTAATAATAAAAAAATGAATACACTATAAAAAAGGTAAGATTTGCTAAAATTAATCACTTTTATAACTGACTCAGCTTTTAAAAACATTTTAATTTGTGCATCGACTGAGTCCGGAACGTTTTAATTAAATGTTTTTTATCCATCTATGATGTTTTTAACTGAATAATTCTTCTTGATGTGTATATTGTAATGTTTTTTTTTAATCTATCTTTGTATTTCTCCCTTTCCCTGGTCGTTATTGTAAATAAGAACATACTCTTAAGATCTCATCTGGTTAATAAAGGTTTAGAAACAACATTGGATGCTGAGGTGGTTTTAAAAACTAGATTTCTGCTGAGAAACATGCAGGTTCTGGGGTTATTTTTCACCCGTCTTCCACTCACTGAATCCCTTTTGGGGTTGCTGGAGCCTATCCCATCCCGTGTACACCTGATTTAGAGAAAACTCACACGGAAAGGTTCCAGGCGGGATTCAAACCAGGAGCAGGGAGAGAGTGCTAACCACTACACCACCGTGCAGCCCTTTTTATTCGTTGTTTCTCTTCTTGTTCCAGAAGATCTAAAAGGCTTTTTTTGATTCTGTTGCTGAAGTCCTGGTTCGGTAAAGAGGGCGTGGCACTGACCTCCGACAGCGAGGACGAGAAGTGGTTGCAGTTCTTGTGCATCAGGTGGTAGGCGTTCCCCTTGAACTCCTTCCCGAGCTCCTCCATGATCTTGTCCATGTCCTCCTCTGCGAAGTCGGTGGTGCCCAACACGATGGCCTCCCTGCAGAGGAGAGCGCCGTCAGAACGCGCGTCTCCGCGGCGCCGCTCACCTGCGGGGACTCACTTGAACTTGAACGTCTCTCCGAGCTCGGCGGCGTTGCCGGGGTTGATCTCAAAGATGCCGCTGAAGGGGTAAGGGTGTCCGCCGTACGCGAACTCTGGCAGAGGAAGAGGAGAGCGCGGTCAGAGTCGCTGGGATCACCGTGATCACGGGGTCTCCGAGGCCCGTCGTTAACGGCGGTGGCGCCGGCGAGGAAAACACGTTAGCCCTGCTCGCTCCGTCCTCGGAGCGCGGCAGCTCCACGGCCGTCGCGGCTCCCGCTCACCCACCTTCAGTCTGGCTTGCATTTCTATTTTCAAACCTGACATGCAGGTCACGCCGCCACAGACACGCTCCAGACGCCTCACCTCTGCCGTAGATCTGGATGCCGGAGTGGAACACGCCGATGCCCAGATTGGAGGTGTACTCATTGATCCAGTACTGCAGGGGAAGAGGAGGAGGAGGAGACGGAGGAGGAGGAGGAGGAGGAGGAGGAGGAGGAGGAGGAGGAGAAGGAGGAGAAGGAGGAGGAGAAGGAGGAGAAGGAGGAGGAGGAGGAGGAGGAGAAGGTGAGGCTGTGCAGCGATAACTCTTTGATTTCTTACAAAAACGCCACAAACTGCAATAAATATGAGTCCAAGAACAAAGATAGAAAGGTCAGAGGTCACTGGACTCGGTTCAGGTCAGAGGTCATGATCCAACAGTCAGAAAGAGAAAGCCTCTGCTGAGGAACCAGAACCGGACCTGGAGGATCCACTAAACTCCTGGGCTGAGGTTCTGATCCGACACCAGAGGAACTTTCTGGACTCAGAGACCCTCAGTCAGGCATGGAGGTGGGAGTGTGATGGTGTGGTAACTGATAGAACGGATTAGTGTCAAAGTCACGGCCCGGGGGCCGGATCCGGCCCTCCAGATCATTCTATTTATTGTTATTAATGACCTGATGTTATCTTGAGCTCATTTCTAACTTGTATAATTTTGACAAAATATATTTTTATGGAGAGTAAAATATTGAAAATTATTTAAGGTTTAAGTTGATTTATTCTGGAATAATATTCATGACTTTTTATTATTCAGAATTATGCTAAAAAAGTTAAAGTTTTAAAGTTCTGAAATTGTAATTCTGTTAGTTTTTTGGACTATTTTGGTATTTACTAAGATTTTTTAGGATATTTTGGAGTTTAGCTGATATTTCAGCTCCATGCTAGCTGTTTTGACTAATTTAGGCTTTTTGTTTTTTACAGAGGAGGAGGTTCAGAGGAGGTTCAGAGGAGGAGGTTCAGAGGAGGAGGTTCAGAGGAGGTTCAGAAGAGGAGGTTCAGAGGAGGAGGTTCAGAGGAGGAGCTTCAGAGGAGGAGGTACAGAGGAGGTTCAGAAGAGGAGGTTCAGAGGAGGAGGTTCAGAGGAGGAGGTACAGAGGAGGTTCAGAAGAGGAGGTTCAGAGGAGGAGGTTCAGAGGAGGAGGTACAAAGGAGGAGGTTCAGAGGAGGAGGTTCAGAAGAGGAGGTTCAGAGGAGGAGGTTCAGAGGAGGTTCAGAAGAGGAGGTTCAGAGGAGGAGGTTCAGAGGAGGAGGTACAAAGGAGGAGGTTCAGAAGAGGAGGTTCAGAAGAGGAGGTTCAGAGGAGGAGCTTCAGAGGAGGAGGTACAAAGGAGGAGGTTCAGAGGAGGAGGTTCAGAAGAGGAGGTTCAGAGGAGGAGGTACAAAGGAGGAGGTTCAGAGGAGGAGGTTCAGAAGAGGTTCAGAGGAGGAGGTTCAGAGGAGGAGGTTCAGAGGAGGAGCTTCAGAGGAGGAGGTACAGAGGAGGTTCAGAGGAGGAGGTTCAGAGGAGGAGGTTCAGAGGAGGTTCAGAAGAGGAGGTTCAGAGGAGGAGGTTCAGAGGAGGAGGTTCAGAAGAGGAGGTTCAAAAGAGGAGGTTCAGAGGAGGAGATTCAGAAGAGGAGATTCAGAAGAGGAGGTTCAGAGGAGGAGGTACAGAGGAGGAGGTACAGAGGAGGAGGTTCAGAAGAGGAGGTACAGAGGAGGAGGTTCAGAGGAGGAGGTTCAGAGGAGGAGGTACAGAGGAGGAGGTTCAGAAGAGGAGGTTCAGAAGAGGAGGTTCAGAGGAGGAGATTCAGAAGAGGAGGTTCAGAGGAGGAGGTTCAGAGGAGGAGATTCAGAAGAGGAGGTTCAGAGGAGGAGGTACAGAGGAGGAGGTACAGAGGAGGAGGTTCAGAAGAGGAGGTTCAGAGGAGGAGATTCAGAAGAGGAGGTTCAGAGGAGGAGGTACAGAGGAGGAGGTACAGAGGAGGTTCAGAAGAGGAGGTTCAGAGGAGGAGGTTCAGAGGAGGTTCAGAGGAGGAGGTACAGAGGAGGAGGTTCAGAGGAGGAGGTTCAGAGGAGGAGGTTCAGAAGAGGAGGTACAGAGGAGGAGGTTCAGAGGAGGAGGTTCAGAGGAGGAGGTTCAGAGGAGGAGGTTGAGAGGAGGAGGTTCAGACGAGGAGGTTCAGAGGAGGTTCAGAGGAGGAGGTTCAGAGGAGGAGGTTCAGAGGAGGAGGTACAAAGGAGGAGGTTCAGAGGAGGAGGTTCAGAAGAGGAGGTTCAGAGGAGGAGGTTCAGAGGAGGTTCAGAAGAGGAGGTTCAGAGGAGGAGGTTCAGAGGAGGAGGTACAAAGGAGGAGGTTCAGAAGAGGAGGTTCAGAAGAGGAGGTTCAGAGGAGGAGCTTCAGAGGAGGAGGTACAAAGGAGGAGGTTCAGAGGAGGAGGTTCAGAAGAGGAGGTTCAGAGGAGGAGGTACAAAGGAGGAGGTTCAGAGGAGGAGGTTCAGAAGAGGTTCAGAGGAGGAGGTTCAGAGGAGGAGGTTCAGAGGAGGAGCTTCAGAGGAGGAGGTACAGAGGAGGTTCAGAGGAGGAGGTTCAGAGGAGGAGGTTCAGAGGAGGTTCAGAAGAGGAGGTTCAGAGGAGGAGGTTCAGAGGAGGAGGTTCAGAAGAGGAGGTTCAAAAGAGGAGGTTCAGAGGAGGAGATTCAGAAGAGGAGATTCAGAGAGGAGGTTCAGAGGAGGAGGTACAGAGGAGGAGGTACAGAGGAGGAGGTTCAGAAGAGGAGGTACAGAGGAGGAGGTTCAGAGGAGGAGGTTCAGAGGAGGAGGTACAGAGGAGGAGGTTCAGAAGAGGAGGTTCAGAAGAGGAGGTTCAGAGGAGGAGATTCAGAAGAGGAGGTTCAGAGGAGGAGGTTCAGAGGAGGAGATTCAGAAGAGGAGGTTCAGAGGAGGAGGTACAGAGGAGGAGGTACAGAGGAGGGGTTCAGAAGAGGAGGTTCAGAGGAGGAGATTCAGAAGAGGAGGTTCAGAGGAGGAGGTACAGAGGAGGAGGTACAGAGGAGGTTCAGAAGAGGAGGTTCAGAGGAGGAGGTTCAGAGGAGGTTCAGAGGAGGAGGTACAGAGGAGGAGGTTCAGAGGAGGAGGTTCAGAGGAGGAGGTTCAGAAGAGGAGGTACAGAGGAGGAGGTTCAGAGGAGGAGGTTCAGAGGAGGAGGTTCAGAGGAGGAGGTTGAGAGGAGGAGGTTCAGACGAGGAGGTTCAGAGGAGGTTCAGAGGAGGAGGCCTGCTGAGGGTCACAGAGGACTGATTTCAGCTACATGCTAGTTGTTTTGGCTAGTTTTGGCTTTTTTCATTTTTTTAGGCTAATCTGGCATTTAGCTAATATTTTAGCTACATGCTAGTTGTTTTGGCTAATTTAGGCTTTTTTCCTTGTTTTTGGCTAATTTGGCATTTTGCTAATATTTTAGCTAGCTATCAGCTTCAGCAATTTCAGCTGTCAACTTCAATGTTTTATAGCTATCGATTTCAGCATCTTCAGCTATTGTCACTAGCATCTTCAGCTATTGTCACTAGCATCTTCAGCTATTGTCACTAGCATCTTCAGCGGCCAGATACAGATTACAGCATTCATACTAGCATTATTGCAGGTAATTTAGTTAGATTAAAGCTAATGATGCTTAACTTGTGTGCTTTACATCCATTTTATCCATGACCCGATTAGTCGACTAATCGGAAAAAATAATCTGTGATTAGTCGACTATTAAAGTAATCGTTTGTGGCAGCTCTAGTGGAGTGAAATGATTCTTCGGTCCAGACTGGACCCACCATAAACGTGGAAAAACAACAACGAGGCTCCGCCCAGCTCCCACAGAAACTCCCACTTTCCTCAACAGCGGAGGGAAACGCGGCCCCAGCTGTCGCCATGAATAATGAAACGCTCTTCCTGGCCGTGAATGAAAGCATCTCAGCGAGTTAATCTGAGGAAGATGAAGCCCTCGTGTCTCCTGGATGACCTCCGTGTTCCTGATCCCTGATAGAGAGGAATTATGTCACGGATCTATAAAACCCATAATCCCTCTGTGAGGCTCTGCTTATGGCTGTCGCTCTGTCAATGTGTGTTGGGGGGGCGGGGTCAGTATTTGAGTAAGAATATGTTTTATTTTTTAATCAATAACATAATTCTTTATTGATGAATCTCCATGGTGAAGCGTCTCCGTCAATAACAGCATCTGAGTCGGCTTTCTGCTCGGTCGGCACTTTTCTCCATAAACGGAACTCAGCAGCTGATTGGTGGAGATGCTGAGCTTTGTGCTGATGAACATCCGGTCTTCACTGATAAAAGAGACTCGAACCCCGTCCTTCTCCTCGAGTTTTAACAGATCTCCAGTCACGGTTCTGTCTCAAACTTCTCCGTTTTTGAGTTGAAGAACCAAAAAACACAAACTGATCATCTTCTGATCGGTTTTCAAAGACGTCTCTTTAGACAAAATCTAAACGTCTGTAATTTTCAGAGACAGAACCGTTCGTCCTCAGAGACTCATTTGGGTTTTTCACAGAACCGACCGGAGCTGCAGAGTCTCGGCTCCTTCAGAGACATACGAATCTGATTCATGTTATTGTTCCTATTATCACACATTTAAATGAACTCTAGAATAAAAAACAGGAATAAAAATAGCATGTTTTAAAAATACGAAATAACTTTTGACATTATGACTTCCTTTCAAAATTAAAGAAGATTATCTATATGCAGCAAACAGGATAATATAAGTAAAAAAAGGTTTATTTTTCAGTTTGTTGTGCATCTCTGCCAGAAATGGAAAAATCTAACAAACCAAAATTAAATCTGAGCTAATTTAGTGACGCTTACTGTATTTTTTTTAACTTATTTTAACACAAATATGTTTTTGTCTTCCTGCTGCTTTTTCATCCTAAATGAACATCAAAGTTAGAAAAAGAAAATAAATGAAGTGAAATGTATTTATTTATTTTAAATACATATGAGTTCTATAAAAGTTACTATCTGGTGGATACCAGTTACTTTTTTCTTTTTTATTTCAATTTTTAGAAATAAAAAGGTTCTGGTGAGTAACTGGTAAGTAAATGCTTTTTCTAAAAATGGAAGTAAATTTTTTTTCTGGTTACTATCTAGTACCAGAAAAATACATTTTTACTTCATTTTTGGGGAAATGTTTTTTTTAACCTCAATATTTTTTTTCATCAATGTCCCTTCAGGGCCTCCGTACCTTGGGTAGTAATACACACAATCAACATTTTTAAAAACATGTTTTCAAAATGTGCCCCACCGTTTGGTGGAGAAGGCAGTTAAAGGGTTAAGGGGGTACCTAAAATACTTCAAATTGTTCAGAAATAAATGTAGCCTAATAACCCTTGAATATAAGTTTTGGTTGTGTTTACTGACCTCAGATTGATCTGATTTCTTCTTCTGTGATACACGGCAATAAACAAATCTGTCAAAGTGTCGCTCGACTGTTAAAGGATGAACTGGTTTGTTGGGTTTTATAAGTCAGGAGTCTTGCAGAGTGACATTATTCTTCAGCTGTTTGTGAATGGACAGAATAAAGTTGACTTTTTCACTTTAGTTACTATTTAAAATTAAAAAACTTTATTTATTAATTTTTTTTTTAATCAGAGAGCCACAAAGAAGAGGCAAAAGAGTCAATTTCAAGCACAATACAACAAATACTAAACCTACAGAGAAGAAAACTCTTACGTACATGTACGCGCAGCACAGACACATAAACCCAGTAAATAGAACCGGGTCAACCTGAGACGATGCGTTCAGGTACGTTTGTCAGCACAGCTCTGACAGTTACAGAGGAGTCATGGAGTCTGACTTCCTGTCCTGTTCCTCAGAGAGACCTCCTCTGAATTGTGGGCGGGACCGTTGGTTTGGAGCTACCCCGCCCCTTTCCCTGTTGCTGAGAGCTCTCTGTTTACACTCTCTCCTGTTAGCTTACAGCCCCTGAACCTAAAGTCAATATTACTGGTGCAAAAAAAAAAAAAAATCATCAGAGCTATCCAGCCGGACAGTCTGGACTCAGATTCCAGCTCTGTTTGTCTCAGAACGGGGCGGAGCAGGAAGGTTGTGGCTCCGCCCAGTGTAGTTTCTACAACACAAATACAATATTTTTCAAACTGAACGTTTTTTGTCTGCTCCTGGTTCATGATTTGAATAAAGAAAAACTCAGAAATGTGTTTATAATCTTAATTATCCTCTGAGACGCGCATGCTATAGACCGCTAGCATAGACTGCTAGCATAGACTGCTAGCATAGACCGCTAGCATAGATCGCTAGCTCACTCTGTATCACACAGGACGGCGAGGAATGTTGGCAGATCCACCGCAGACCAGGCCTTGCTATAGTCTGCTGTCAGTTTCAATATAAAGACTGAGCAGCCCGGTACGGTACGGTACGGTCCAGTCTGGTACGGGCCGGTACGGTCAAGTCCAGTCCAGTCCGGTATGGTCCAGTACGGTCCAGTCAGGTACGGTCCGGTACGGTCCGGTACGGTACAGTACGGTCCGGTACGGTCCAGTCCGGTACGGTCCAGTCCAGTCCGGTCCAGTCTGGTACGGGCCGGTACGGTCAAGTCCGGTCCAGTCCGGTATGGTCCAGTACGGTCCAGTCAGGTACGGTCCGGTACGGTCCGGTACGGTACAGTACGGTCCGGTACGGTCCAGTCCAGTCCGGTCCAGTCTGGTACGGGCCGGTACGGTCAAGTCCGGTCCAGTCCGGTATGGTCCAGTACGGTCCAGTCAGGTACGGTCCGGTCCGGTCCGATACGGTCCGGTCCGGTACGGTACAGTACGGTCCGGTACGGTCCAGTCGGGTATTTTGAGCGTTTCCATTGCTGCCATAAACGATCATTTTAACAGTCGACTAATCACCGATTATGTTTTTAAAATAGTAATGGAAACATGGGTAAAGTGGATGTAAAATGCGTACATTAAAGGGTAACCAAACCCTAAATCAACTTTTTTTTGTCTGTTTTTCTCTATAAATGAGGCTTTATAAGTGCTTTCTGTTAGTTTTGACGCATTAAAATAAACTCGTTTAAATCCTGAAATTAGAGTCAAAAACCATCTGTGTGCTGCCCCCTAAAGGTTGAAATGAGGTATTGCAGTTGAGTTTTGTGATTGGTCAATTGGTGTTGAGTGACAGAAGTTCCACATCATCGTGCTCTGCGGCTCCAGTATAAAAGCCCCGCCCATCTTTGATTCTGTAGCGGTAACTCCCCCCATCGGTCCGCCTCCACTAGCCCAGCCCTCCCTGTGTTTTTTCTTTTGCATTTTTTCAAATCTGGGCTGAAAATCGAGTCAGCTGCCCTGTTTGGTTACCCTTTACCACGGGGGTGGGCAAACTTTTTGATTTGTGGGCCAGAAAGGGTTTTAAAAATTTGGCATAAGGGCCGGACAAGGAGCAGATGGAAGGAGTGATTTGGTAATCAACCTCATAAACTAAAAAGATAATATGGAATTTAGAGAAAAACATGCTTTAATTTGGATTAAAATTCATATATATTCATTTAAAAACAGAAAATTGGGGAATT
The DNA here is from genome assembly GCA_003999625.1 of Oryzias javanicus. Classification (NCBI taxonomy): domain Eukaryota; kingdom Metazoa; phylum Chordata; class Actinopteri; order Beloniformes; family Adrianichthyidae; genus Oryzias; species Oryzias javanicus. Next base: position 25,625,467 of record CM012458.1, read on the forward strand.
TTAATTTCTAAATTTTGATTTTTGTTCTCTTTTTGGTGATCCAATGGTTGATGTTCTTCAGAGGAAAATGCAAACTCAAAGAAATCTGAAAAATCACATCTGACTCAGAAAAAAACACACGAACGCCAGAGAAACAACAACATTCATGAGAAGAAACCAAAAATACAATGAAAATAAGACGATGATTAGGATTTTTGATTCAATGTATTTTACTTTTGAGGGCCAGATTAAGTAGCTTAAGTGTGGCCCCCGGGCCGTAGTTTACCCACCCCTGCTTTACCAGATACTGTTGGACACTTTTTTCCTTTTCTTTTTATTTTTGTTTCCCACTTTCCAGGCCTGTTGGCGTGTTGCTATGGCGACTGATTCTTCCTGTGACATCACTACCGTATGTTGAGGCATTAGAAAGCGTGCACCATAGTTTTGAATAGTGCTGCCACAAACGGTTATTTTAATGGTCGACTGATCAGATCATGTGGATGTAAAGCGCACATCTCAACCATCATTAGCTTTAAGCTAACTAAAGAACAGATATCTAGGATTACCTGTAATAATGCTAGCATTAAGCTGAATTTTGCCTCTGAAGTTGCTAGTGCTGATAGCTGAAATAAATGACTAAAAACGCTGAAGCTGAAAGCCAGCTAATATTAGTTAAATCCCAAATTAGCCTAAAAAACTTAACAGCCTAAGTTAGCCAAAATAGCTAACATGGAGCTGAAATGTTAGCTTAACTCCAAAACAGCCTAAAAAACCTGAATAAATGTCAAAACAGTCCAAAAATGAGCAGAATGACATGGAGTTATATTTGTGCCACCATATTGCAAGCAAAAAGTCAGAGTTTTGAGATCAAAATTTTTTAAGTTGCAAACAAAATGTTAAGTTTACAAATAAAAAAAATTTTTTTTTGCTCTCAAAAAATATATTTTTGTTTGAAACTTTTTTTTTGTTTGCAATTTTTTTTGTCCTTTGACAAAAAGGACAAAAATGTAACACTGAGAAAAAAAGTTAAACGCAAAGCCAAAGATGGGGGTGAATGGAAGATGAGCCACTACGCATCTAAAAACGTTTGTTCGCAACTTTTTTTTTTTTTTGTCAAAGGACAAAAAAAAATTGCAAACAAAAATATATTTTTTGAGAGCAAAAAAAAATTTTTTTATTTGCAAAACTTAACATTTTGTTTGCAACTTAAAAATTTTGATCTCAAAACTATGACTTTTGCTTGCAATATGGTGGCACAAATATAATTCCATAGAATGACATTAAAACGTTCAACTTTAATACATTCTGACTCCATATAAATATAAAGTAACGACTAAACAAGAATTTAATTAAATCGTCGACTGTTTTAATATTTGATTAGTCGACTAATTGAAATTCTATAAATTTGGCAGAAATCTGTCCTTCTAATTTAACTTTAAAATGTTTTTGTTTATATAATATATATATTTTTCTCTCTATTGCTGATAAGAATGAAGGACACCCCCCCCCCCACACATGACGTCATCGTGAATCCACTGTTGATGTTTCAAACTTCACGGATGAAGGACGATAACATCCAATCATCCAGAACAAATGAAAATTTTTCCAGATTTCTCGGATGTTTGATCAAAACCTCCTGATAAAGGGGGGGGCTTCATTTCATTCATGAGAGGCAAACCGAGCTGTTGCTGGAATCCTCTCTGAAGCTGGAACATGTTTCCTCCTCAGGTACGACAGAAAACGTCTTTGCGTTGCCATGGAGACGAACAGAAGCTGAGAGTTTGGGCTCTCTGGCTCCCTAAAATCAGAATTGCGTCTGCAAACCGGAAGTGCAGGAACTCACCATGTCATACACGTTGAGGATGACGGGTTCATTGGCCATGGCTCCAACCTGAGCGGGGGGGGGGGGTCACACACCTGCGGGCTTGGCTCCTCCCACCACCAGAGGAGGTGCTCAGGAGGAGGCCGCGGACGGAGCGGGATGCTGCTCTGACCTCGGCGGGCTTCGTCTGTGCGGGAGCGGCGGGAGCATCACATCCGGGCCCGCGGTCCGAGGCGGAGGGGGCGCGCGCGCGCGCGGGCGCGGGATGCAGGAGCGGCTGGCGAGGGCGGCCCCCCCCTCCCCGGGTCCACGGCGGTTCCACGCAAGATGGCGGTCGGCAGACCCGCGTCCGGCCCGGCTGCGCCGAACCCCACCCCCAGACCCACTCAGGGAAGCCTGATCTCCCCGAAGCCCCCCCCTCCCGAACGGGTCCCGGGAAGTTCGCGGAGGTCGGTGTGCGTGCGCGTCGTGCGTGCGCGTCGTGCGGCGCGTCCGGTTCTGCCTCTCCGCGATTTACATCATGGATCTGCCTCCAACAGCTGATGAGCCCCCCCTGCTGGATCCGGCCCCCCCATCACCTCCGCGTGCGCAAAAATACACCCCACCCCCCCCCCCCCCACTAAAGCTTAACAACACCCAACTAAATACTTTACAAAATAAATATTACATAATATTTGACTTCATCTTAAAGCAACATGAAACAAATCTTTCATTTTAAAAATTACTGTCAAACAGACAATCCGGTTTTATTTTGACGAGTCACATCAGCTAACATGTTTTTCAAAATAAAACATTTTCTTTGAACGCTTCAACAGCGCAGAGATAAACACGTAAAGATTCCAGATTCTCTGTATTAATTGATTGTTCATTCAATAAATGTAGAAACAAACAAATAACAAGAATGTTCACACATTGGACTGTAATGATGGTTGATCTTTTCTTGTCCATCTCCTGTGTTCTCTGAATGATCGTTTTTATGTTAATCAAATAAACCATGTCTCAATAAAAATTTTATATTCTCAATATTGTTGAATCGCAGGAATATAAATCAATTATTCAATTAAAAATAAGGAAATATATCTCTTTTTTGAAAGTATAACTGTAAAAAGTAAGTAGTCAAGTAAACTTAATTCAACTTATTTAACAAACTGTTTGATTTCAGAGCAATTAGAGAGCTGGATTTTATTTTCTATTTATTTTGTCTCTAAATTAACTCTGATTTTGTTCATTAGAATTACAAATTTTTGTCTGAAAATTGAAAATCTAATGATCTATATGGATGGAGATCCTGTGAGACACAGGAAGTGTTTTATTGTGAAGGGAAATCTTAAACTATTTCAAGTTTGGAAAAAAAAGCTTCATTTTATTTTTCAAAAAAATATATACTTGTCTAAATCAGAGGTGTCAAACTCAAACTCAATCACAAGGGGCCAAAATCCAAAACACACCTGAGGTCGCGGGACGGACAGGATAAACATTTATTAAACACTAAAACTACAGTTTTAAAACTTTTTAACAAAATTATAAACTAATTACATTTCCTTTGATAATGCTAGCGTGAAAATTCAGCTGTAAGATGAATTTAGCTGAAGATGCTGAAGTTGATAGCCAGTTAAAATATTAGCCAAATGCTAAATTGGAAGCCTAAATTAGCCAAAACAGCTAGCATCCAAAACATCCTAAAAAAAAATCTTAGTATATCCCAAAATAGTCCAAAAAGCTAACAGAATAACAATTTTAAAACTTTAAAACTGTAACTTTTTAACATAATTATGAATAATAAAAAGTCAGGAATATTATTCCAGAATGAATTAACTTAAACCTAAATAACTTTCAATATTTTACTCTCCTAATAAAAATATGTTTTGTTAAAAATTCTACAAGTTAGAAATAAGCGGAAGATAACATCGGGTCATTAATGACAATAAAATAAAATGATCTGGAGGGCCGGATAGAACTGATTTTGACACATGAGGTTTATAGTTAATCATAATTAATATAAAAACAAATCATTTTTCAGAGTTTGTGTCTCCTGATGCTGTCAAAGAAGTGTTGAAGGCTGCAGATCTCTGCATGAACATGAAGACCTCAGAGAACATCAAACCATGCAGCTCATGTGGAATAAAGGTAGAAAATCTGGGATTTTTAATGATTTCATGTGTGATCAGTAAGAACTTACGGATCCTGTTTCTCTTTATTATTTTTAAAGTTTGTCTTCCTCCGTTTGTTTTTGGGACGTAAAAACTCATTTAATATTTTAGCGATTTATGTATCAGAACTTTCATGAATTTTAGGATATTTTACAGTTTTATGTTTTATGCAATCTTTCAGCCTCATAGGAAATGAATGGAAAAGACGATCAATTCCTTCAAAAACGTGATGCACTTCTGCAACTTATGCAATCTTTGTATCGAAACATTCATGCTTTTACTTTTGGTATTCATATCTTTAAGCATTTTAACATTTCTAGCAATTTTTCCTGAAATTCTTTGTGGACTTTCTGCAAATGATGCACGTTTGGTATGAAAACGTTCAGCGATTTCGGGACATTATACAGCAAATAAAGTAAATTGCTTCAGCTAAAAGCTTTCACTGAAAGGTTTTTATTTATTTCGCTGAAATAAAAACCCACAGCCTTTTCACTTTCAACTGCTGAATCATTTATTTGTCATCTCAGATTTTTCATTGGAGACCAGCGCTTTTATTTTGAAATGCAAACATTTCCTCTGCTCATAAATGCAGTTCCTCTTCACAATAAACACCTTCACGTGAAGCTCCGGATGTTTCCACAGACTGAAGACAGACGGTAGTGTTCTCTGATCTTTAGGCTCCGCCTTAAAACCAGTTTTGGTCCCGAAAGGAAAAACATTTGGCAGGAATTTGGCTTCTGGATCTGAAACGCTTCGATCATCAGAAACCTTCGAGACCTCAGAGCAGGAAGTGAGCTCGCTCCGTCGTCGAAAAGCCGTCAGGTGACAGCTTCGGATCCGCAGGAACGCCGTTTGGGTCTGAAGAGTCGAGGGGGTTTAGTGTCGATGAGTTCAGAGTCGAGGTCGGCTCACAACCGGACGCCGCGTCTGTTTGGGCCCTTCCCACAAGAGTCCGGCGGTTAAACGGATCTCCACAGCTGGAATATTTACATACGTCTCCCCTCATCTCACACATTCACCTGCGGAGGGCGAGTGGGAGGAGCTACCCAGAAGCTACAGTTAATCACAGAACAGGTAAAGACTCATTGGCAGCACCGTCACCTGCTAAAGGCGGGAAAAAGCTCTACGGTTCAGACGGCGCTCCTTCCGTCACTTCTTTGGCGCTTAGCTACGTCTTCAGTGTTTTCACAGGTTCAGTTAGAGGGGCGGAGCTTCCTGACCACGAGCACCGCACAAACGGCGAACGCCAGCAGCAGCCCGAAGACGGGCAGGGGCGACGGTTCCCATTCTGCGGGGCGCCACGGGTGACGGGTCGACTGCAAGACAGGAGACCAGAATCAGCTGCAGGTCGGCGCCACGAAGACAAGATCCACAAACTGAGACAGGAAGTCACCTTCATCATCCTCAACATCATCATCCCATCATCATCATCATCATCATCATCATCATCATCATCATCCAGAACAAAATGACTAAATCAATTCAAATGAAAATATATCATTTCCTGAAGCTACAGTTCTGTTTTCTAAATAAGAGAAAAATAATTGGTTTAGTTTCAAAATAAAAGAGTAAAATAATGACTTCAGTTTCAGAATAAAAGAATAAGATTCCACCTTGATCCTGATGGAATAGTGAGCAGCTTTAGAATCATAGAAGTTTCCAGAACACTCACGTTGGTCTTTTTCACAACCCGCAGCTCCACATGGTTCCCCGCCCTCTTGAAAAGGTCCACCACCTGTTTGTGCGGCATGTCCTCCAGCACGACGCCATTGATCTGCAGAGGAGGATGATGGGGGGGTGAAAGAGGGTCTTCATTCACCCCAACGGCTCCACAGTCATGATTGATCAGAAATCAAACTAGAATCAAAGCTGTGAGTGGCGTCGTTTGGTTTGCTGGCGGAACATGCTCTAGCCGCCCACTTTGACTCGCCACCCCCTTTTGACCCACCCTTCCCGCCCCCTTTTGACAACGCCCCTCGCCCCCCCTCGCCACCCCCTTTGATTCCTCCTCGCCACCCCCTTTGACCCGCCCTTCTCGCCCCCTTTTGACAACGCCCCTCGACCCCCCTCTCCGCCCCCCTTTGACCCCTCCTCGCCGCCCCCTTTTGACAACGCCCCTCGACCCCCCTCTCCGCCCCCCTTTGATTCCTCCTCGTCACCCCCTTTTGACAACGCCCCTCGCCCCCTCGGCCGCCCCTCTGACCCCTCCTCGCCACCCCCTTTTGACAACGCCCCTCGCCGCCCCCCTTTGATTCCTCCTCGCCACCCCCTTTGACCCGCCCTTCCCGCCCCCTTTTGACAACGCCCCTCGCCCCCTTCCCGCCCCCTTTTGACAACGCCCCTCGCCCCCCCTCTCCGCCCCCTTTGACCCTCCTCGCCGCCCCCTTTTGACAACGCCCCTCGACCCCCTCTCCGCCCCCCTTTGACCCCTCCTCGCCGCCCTTTTGACAACGCCCCTCGACCCCCCTCTCCGCCCCCCTTTGACCCCTCCTCGCGCGCCCTTTTGACAACGCCCCTCGACCCCCCTCTCCGCCCCCTTTGATTTCCTTCGTCACCCCCTTTTGACAACGCCCCTCGCCCCCCTCGCCGCCCCCTCTGACCCCTCTCGCCACCCCCTTTTGACAACGCCCCCTCGCCGCCCCCCTTTGATTCCTCCTCGCCACCCCCTTTGACCCGCCCTTCCCGCCCCTTTTGACAACGCCCTCGCCCCTTCCCCCCTCCCCCTTTTGACAACGCCCCTCGCCCCCCCTCGCCACCCCCCTTTGATTCTCTCCTCGCCACACCCTTTGACCCACCCTTCCCGCCCCCTTTTGACAACGCCCCTCGCCCCCCTCGCCACCCCCCTTTGATTCCTCCTCGCCACCCCCTTTGACCCACCCTTCCCGCCCCCCTTTTGACAACGCCCCTCGCCCCCTCGCCGCCCCCTTTGACCCCTGCCACCCCCTTGACCCACCTTCCCGCCCCTTTTTGACAACGCCCCTCGCCCCCCCCGCCGCCCCCTTTGACCCGCCCTCACCACCCACTTTAACCCCACCTTGCCGTCACACCTTTGAACCGCCTTCACTTTCTTTGGCCGTGATACACCCCCTCATTTCCCCCTCCTCTGCCCCCCTGGTCTGAGCTGAAAGTGACAAATTCATAATTATAAGAACACTTCCCCCAATAGCAGCTCTTCTTTTTGTTTTATCTCCATAGCAACCATTTCATGTTTTACTCACCTGCGGATGTCAATCAGTTCTGTGTCATTTTTGGAACAACTAGCACAATTACGTATTGAATCTCCTCAGAAACGGAAACGGCTCTTATGCTACCACACCCATTCCTAACACGTTCAAACAAATCGTGAAATACATTTTTGCAATATTTAGGTAAAAAACACACGTGAGCAACAGAGGAACGGAACTTTACCGAGCTCGCCACGCTCGCGCTGTTCAAAAAAACAAACTTTAAAACTGTTTCGTTTACATGTTTCTATTTGGAGCTGGTATTCAAGGTCTACTGTCTCCTCCTGAGGTCAAAGGTCAACAAAATGTGTTTATGGTTGAAAACTGAATCTGGTGGCGTCTGTGCTAAGTGTTTGTTAAGACTGCCATCCCATAATAAACTCTTTAGATCAGGGGTGTCAAACTCAATCGCACAAGGGGCAAAATCCAAAACACACTTTAAGTCGTGGGCCGGACAGGATAAAACTTTAAAACCTTAAGTTCTGAGTGTTGCAGATGCTGAAATTGATAGCTGAAAATATTAAAGCTGATAGCCAGATAACAAATGCCAAATTAACTAAAAAAAAAAAAAAAAAAAAAAAAAAAAAGCTAATATTCAAAATAGCGTAAAAAACGAAAAAGCCTAAATTAGCCAAAATATTTAGTGTGTAAATATTATCCTAACTCCAAACAGTCAAAAAAAAACGTAAAAAAAAAAAAAAAACTAAATTAGCCAAAACAGCTAGCATGTATCTGAAATATTAGCTAAACTCCAATTTTAGAAAATAGTCCAAAAAGCTAGCAGAATCCCATGTTTTAAAGCTTTAAAACTGTAACTTTTAAACATAATTATTAATAATAAAGGCAGAAATATTATTCCAGAATAAATCAATTTAAAACTTAAATAACTTTCAATATTTTACTCTCCATAAAAATATATTCTTACAAGTTAAAAATAAGCACAAGATTGTGGGGCATCGGGTCATTAATAACAATGAAATAAAATGATCTGGAGGGCCGGATAGAATTACCCGGAGGGCCGGATCTGGCCCCGGGCCTTGACTTAGAAGATCTCTGACTGTTTTAGTTTTGTTGGATTTTAATATCTGCTTTGATCCCCTCAGCCAGAAGGGCCAGGCGGAACCTCATTGGTTTAAAAGGTCCGAAAATGTGGGTCCCGATTGGATATGTCCACCGTTTCCATGGTGACCCCAAATGTGTTCAACGGGGCCATCATCCATGGGGCCCACTTGGGTTTGAGATTTTGGCCCCATTTGCTTTTATAGTCTGACGTCATTTTTTGGGGGTGGGGCGTCCACTTTCACCAGCACTGAGTAAAACAGAATGATGGGATCCATCCCATAACCGCCTCTCAGAGAACCGGATTACCGAGAGGATCTTGTCCCCCTCCTGCAGCCTCCCGTCCAGCGCCGCGGCGCCGTCCTCTTTGATCTTGGACACGTAGATCCCGGTGTCGTTCAGGACGTACGGCTGGTCCAGTCCCCCCACGATGTTGAAGCCCAGACCTGCAGAGCACAGCAGAACCCAGCCTGTTTACGCGCCAACAGCTGATCAAAGTACACGAGACCGCCCGACGTGGGGGGGTCAGGGGAGACCTGTCCATCCCCCCCCGGGCCCCGCAGAACCCCGCAGAGCCCCGCAGTCTTCTCCCTGAAAGGATCCGCGTTTCGGAAACTTTCAGCTTCCTGACTTCCTGGACCGGAAGCGGCTCCCGCGAGCCTCCCGCGCGCAGCCCGGACCGGACCGGACCCTCGTTATTCTCCCGGTTAGCTTTAGCTTCCGCGTGCTGACAGCCGGACTCCTGATGCTAACGGAACCGCTAACCGCGCAGTGCTAACGGAACTCTCACCTGTCGGTCCCCGTTTCAGCTTGATGACCTCGAAGTCGGCGGGGGGGGTCAACGAGCCGTTCATTGTCCCGACTTTGAACCAAAACAAGCCGTGGAGAAAGTGGACGGGGGGGGGCAACTATTTATCTGAAGTTGAACTCATTGAAAGTTTCGATTCTGATCCTCCGGTGCAGACGGACTTTCATCGCTCTACTGCCCCCCGACGGCCAGAGGAGGAACTGCAGGCCGGCCTTTGAAACTGAACAGAGCGAAGGTTCAAAAACCGGAAATGACACGACGGGGGGCGTGTCTACGGGGGCGGGGCCGCTCAGGAATCCAGCTGACTCACTTTTCCAAAGAGATTCATTGTAAAGCTATAAATCCGTCGATCATTAAACACTTTTTTCACCAGTATTATAATCTAAAAACAGATTTTAATTCAAAAACTAATGTCACCATAATAGAATATAAAGTTTAGGGGAAAAACTCAACATTTTAGGAGAAGAAAATATCATAAAGTAATTATTTTATAGGAGAAAAAATCATGATTTTTTTTTTAAAGGTGTAAATTCTCAATAAATAAAATAGATTTAATGTATTCTGGAGCAGTGCGATGTCTGCCTCATAAATTAAACAATTAATATGTGATTGTCTTTGTTGAAATATTTTTAAAAGACATTTAACTTTTTGAAGCATACATTTACAACTTTGTTCTCCTAAAAGTTTGACTTTCATTCTGCATAATTTATAACTTTATTCTCTTACATTTGTCAGTTTTTCTTCTATGGAAGTCCTCTCTCTCTGTTGTAGAGTTTCAAATCAATTTATTAAAATCACAGGAATTCTAGAAACAGCAAATGAGTGGAAGAAAGCAACGAGTGCCCTCAGCGTACACTGAAAAAGTGAAAATTGGATCAAGTAACAAATATTCTGTAATTTTTTACATTTCAAATTAATGGTTTGTAAATGTTATTACAGAACTTCTTTTAATTGAACCAAAATTTGACTTTATGTAAAAACTACCAAAACTTTTTCTTACAAATGTTTATTGAAGGTTAATGGATTAATAAAGATTTTCAAATGTAAAATGTCCAAAAACCTTGTTCACCTTCACCTGAAACAGTAACAAAATACTATTTTATATATATATATATGAATGGAGTAAAATATGTAAAAGAATTTAAATCCAGGTTATTATTATTTTTTTTAATTATTTTGGTTAAATAAACAAAGTTCTTTCACTTCTTACATTTGGAAACCTTTTGAAAATAAGTGAAGTTTTATTTATTTATTTGTTTTCAGTGAAAGTCACATTTTTCCTGCATAGAAACTTTTGTTTTCAGAATCTAACAAACTTTTTCTTTAAGTTTTTGTGAGATAAAATAAACTCAGACTAAATGTTTAGCTTAACATTTCCAACTTTTAAAGGTTTTTTCTTTCACTTCAGAAGTTGTTACAGAGAAAGAAGAAAAGAAAGAAAAAAAAGAAAAAAAGAAAAAAAGAAAAAAGGAAAGAAAGAGAAAGAGAAAAAAAAAAAAAAGAAAAAGAAAAAAAAGAAAAGAAAAAAAAAAGAAAAAAAGAAAGAAAGAAAAGAAAGAAAAAAGAAAAAAAGAAAGAAGAAAAAAAGAAAAAAAAGAAAAGAAAAAAAGAAAAAAAAAGAAAGAAAGAAAAAAGAAAGAAAAAAAAGAAAGAAAGAAAGTTCCTTCTGCTTTGGTTCTGATTCGATATACTTCAACTGTTGTGAAAAAGTCACTTGTGTGACTCACTTGGAGAGGAAATCCTCAGAGCGATTCATCTCCAGAGGAACAGAAGCAGAACTCCAGCATTTTGTTGATAAAAACAGCTTTAATCAGTTTGTGTTGGATTGTTTCCTTTATTTATAAAATCTAAAGACTTGGTTCCTCTTTGGCAGCAGACTCGGGAAGCATCTGTGCGGTTTTTCAGAGGATCGCCGCGGCACACAGACCGGATCAGAACGATCCACGAGGATTTGAGCGTCAGACTTTCATGCACAGCGAAGGCTTTAAGTGAAATTCATAGAACGACCAGAAGAAGAATCACACACGTCGACAAAACTCCTCACTCCAGATTCATATATATATTAACTCTCCCTTAAAGTTTCTACTTAGATTTCCTAATTCGTCATTGGGGTGCGTTCGAGTCATTCGATCGGTTGAGGGAAGGTTGCAGTCTGATGTGGGTGGACGCGCCACGCCGGCGCGGGTCGCTCGCCGCAGCTCCTGCAGGGGGTTGGCGGCGCTTTCCTCAGATCATGCTCGGCGCGGCGCTGTACAGCATCAGGTCTCCGGTGACTCGCAGCAGCGTCACGTCCTCCAGCCCGCCCACTCGGTGCTCGTACTCCAGCAGGTGGGCGCCGTCCACCGCCACTTTGAACGAGTCGGCCTCCACCAGGATCTTCAGCTGAAGCGGGAAGCAGAGAGTCGGACGTGAACGTCCCGCTCAGGGATCAAACTCCACGAAAACCTCAGACACGGCAGTAAAACACGCCTCTGGGGTGAAGATCAGAGCTTTTATAACAACGGGTCAGTTCGGATTTCAACTCCAACGTTCTGACATGTAAACGACAATAAAATCAGGAGTTTCAGGACATGAGAGTCTGTTTTCTGATCCTTCTGACGCAGTTTCTGAGCCATTTTTACAGACAGTAAATGATGTTTATTTAAGTGTTTATTAAAAAAATAAAACAATAAAACATGTCACCTCATTATTTTGAGACAATCAAAGGGGAACCGGAAGAAGAAACCGATTTCTTTTGCTCCTTTTACTTCATTAATGAAACCTTTAGTACATTTATTCTCTTTCTCAAAATATTAAAAAAAGAGAAAATATATATCGTCAGAATATTACATTTTTTAACATGATTCTATATTTATGGTTAAAGATCATTCCATAACCTCACATCCTGTAAAACGTGATGTAATTATTCGTTTGGTTCCAGCGACGGCGCTCAGCAGAGAAGAGACGCCGTTCCTGGAAAACATCTTCAGACTTTCAGTTTGTTCTGAAGAACCTTAAATCCTAAAAAGTTTTTTTTGGGTGTTTTGGAATTTAGCTCATTTTTAAGCTACATGCTAGCTATTTTGGAAAATTTAGGATTTTTTTTCAGTTTTTTTAAGGCTAATTTGGAGTTAAGTTCATATGTCAGCTACATACTAGCAGTTTTGGCTAGCTGAGGCTTTTAATTATTTTTTAGGCTAATTTGGAATTTAGCTAATATTTCAGCTACAAGCTAGCTATTCTGGTTAATTTGGGGTTTTTTTCCAGTTTTTTAGGCAAACTTGGTGTTCAGCTATTATTTCAGCTAGATGTTAGCAGTTTTGACTAACTTAAGCTTTTTTTTTTTTTTTTAAGTTTTTTAGGGTGTTTTGGAGATTAGCTAATATTTAAGCTACATGCTAGCTATTTTGGAAAATTTTGGATTTTTTTTCAGTTTTTAGTTAAGTTCATATGTCAGCTACATGCTAGCAGTTTTGGCTAGCTGAGGCTTTTAAATTATTTTTTAAGCTATTTTGGAGTTTAGCTAATATTTCAGCTATAAGCTAGCTATTCTGGTTAATTTAGGTTTTTTTCAGTTTTTTAGGCTAACTTGGTGTTTAGCTAATATTTCAGCTAGATGCTAGCTGTTTTGGCTAAGTTAAGCTTTTTTAAAAAAGTTTTTTTGGGTGTTTTGGAATTTAGCTCATTTTTAAGCTACATGCTAGCTATTTTGGAAAATTTAGGATTATTCTTCAGTTTTTTAAGGCTATTTTTGAGTTAAGTTCACATGTCAGCTAAATGCTAGCAGTTTTGGCTAGCTGAGGCTTTTAAATTATTTTTAAGGCTAATTTGGAATTTAGCTAATATTTCAGCTACAAGCTAGGTATTCTGGTTAATTTGGGGTTTTTTTCAGTTTTTTAGGCAAACTTGGTGTTCAGCTATTATTTCAGCTAGATGTTAGCAGTTTTGACTAACTTAAGCTTTTTTTTTTTTTTTAAGTTTTTTAGGGTGTTTTGGAGATTAGCTAATATTTAAGCTACATGCTAGCTATTTTGGAAAATTTGGATTTTTTTTCAGTTTTTAGTTAAGTTCATATGTCAGCTACATGCTAGCAGTTTTGGCTAGCTGAGGCTTTTAAATTATTTTTTAAGCTATTTTGGAGTTTAGCTAATATTTCAGCTACAAGCTAGCTATTCTGGTTAATTTAGGTTTTTTTCAGTTTTTTAGGCTAACTTGGTGTTTAGCTAATATTTCAGCTAGATGCTAACTGTTTTGGCTAAGTTAAGCTTTTTTAAAAAAAGTTTTTTTGGGTGTTTTTGGAATTTAGCTCATTTTTAAGCTACATGCTAGCTATTTTGGAAAATTTAGGATTTTTCTTCAGTTTTTTAAGCCTATTTTTGAGTTAAGTTCACATGTCAGCTAAATGCTAGCAGTTTTGGCTAGCTGAGGCTTTTAAATTATTTTTAAGGCTAATTTGGAGTTTAGCTAATATTGCAGCTACAAGCTAGCTATTCTGGTTAATTTAGGCTTTTTTCGGTTTTTAGGTTAACTTGTTGTTTAGCTAATTTTTCAGCTAGATGCTAGCTGTTTTGGCTAGCTTTAGCTTTTTAAAAAAAGTTTTTTGGGTGTTTTGGAATTTAGCTCATTTTTAAGCTACATGCTAGCTATTTTGGAAAATTTAGGATTTTTCTTCAGTTTTTTAAGGCTATTTTTGAGTTAAGTTCACATGTCAGCTACTTGCTAGCAGTTTTGGCTAGCTGAGGCTTTTAATTATTTTTTAGGCTAATTTGGAATTTAGCTAATATTTCAGCTACAAGCTAGGTATTCTGGTTAATTTGGGGTTTTTTTCAGTTTTTTAGGCAAACTTGGTGTTCAGCTATTATTTCAGCTAGATGTTAGCAGTTTTGACTAACTTAAGCTTTTTTTTTTTTTTAAGTTTTTTAGGGTGTTTTGGAGATTAGCTAATATTTAAGCTACATGCTAGCTATTTTGGAAAATTTTGGATTTTTTTTTTAGTTTTTTAAGGCTATTTTTGAGTTAAGTTCACATGTCAGCTACATGCTAGCAGTTTTGGCTAGCTGAGGCTTTTAAATTATTTTTAAGGCTAATTTGGAGTTTAGCTAATATTGCAGCTACAAGCTAGCTATTCTGGTTAATTTAGGCTTTTTTCGGTTTTTAGGCTAACTTGTTGTTTAGCTAATTTTTCAGCTAGATGCTAGCTGTTTTGGCTAACTTTAGCTTTTTAAAAAAAACACCAGTTTGAGCATGACCCGATTAGTCGACTAATCGGAAAAAATTATCGGTGATTAGTCGACTATTAAAATAATCGTTTGTGGCAGCCCTACACCTTACGTAATCAGTGATTGTTGAGTAATCGATTACTGACCTCAAACGTGCGTCCCTGGACAAACGGGAAGCCCCCGTCCCGCTCCTCTGGACCCCAGCAGTGCCCCAGGTTGGAGTTCCTGACGATCGTCTGCTCGTTGAAGCGAGGATTGAAGTGGAACACGACGTCCGAACCTTTGATGAAGTCCACCTGGAACCTGAAGAGACAGATTCCCTCGTGAGGGTCAGACCGCAGAGCTGAAAACACGCAGAGAGGCGGAGCCAGCCCCACCTGTTGGCGCCGGGAACCGGCTCCCCGACTATGGTGATTAGAAGCCGTGGCATGATCCCGGCGTGAAGGGGGAGATCGTACGGCAGCATCTGCACAGAACACACGTTTACACTGATAGATGACCAGAGCTCCTGTCTGCTGTGAGAATGTACAGAAACGGGAGTATTTACCTTTGAAAGCCCCCCCACCCATCAGATTCTATGTATATCTTCATTATTACCAACTATAAACAGTGACGTAATGTCATAAAGTGTCAAACTCAGTTATTCAAGAGCCAAAATCCAGAAGAAACCTTAGGTCCTAACCGAACAGGATTAACATTTATCGAACTCTAAAACTAAATTTTAGATGCTAGTGTGAACGCAGGAAGATGAATCTGGTGCTGAAGATGCTAGTGATGAAAGCTGAAAACGCTGAAGTTGAAAACGCTGAAAGCTGAAAAGCCTGAAGCTGAAAACACTGAAGCGGAAAACGCTGAAGCGGAAAACGCTGAAGGTGAAAACGCTGAAGCTGAAAACGCTGAAGCTGAAAACGCTGAAGCTGAAAACGCTGAAGTTGAAAACGCTGAAGCTGAAAACGCTGAAGCTGAAAACGCTGAAGTTGAAAACGCTGAAGTTGAAAACGCTGAAGCTGAAAACGCTGAAAGCTGAAAACGCTGAAGCTGAAAACGCTGAAGCTGAAAACGCTGAAGCTGAAAACGCTGAAGCTGAAAACGCTGAAGCTGAAAACAATGAAGCTGAAAACGCTGAAGCTGAAAACGCTGAAGTTGAAAACGCTGAAGCTGAAAACGCTGAAAGCTGAAAACGCTGAAAGCTGAAAACGCTGAAGCTGAAAACGCTGAAGCTGAAAACGCTGAAGCTGAAAATGCTGAAGCTGAAAACGCTGAAGCTGAAAACGATGAAGCTGAAAACGCTGAAGCTGAAAACGCTGAAGTTGAAAACGCTGAAGCTGAAAACGCTGAAAGCTGAAAACGCTGAAAGCTGAAAACGCTGAAGCTGAAAACGCTGAAGCTGAAAACGCTGAAGCTGAAAACGCTGAAGCTGAAAACGCTGAAGCTGAAAATGCTGAAGCTGAAAACGCTGAAGCTGAAAACGATGAAGCTGAAAACGCTGAAGCCGAAAACGCTGAAGCTGAAAACAGCCAGGTAAGACATTAGCCAAATGCCAAATTAACCTAAAAAACAATGAAAAAAAACATAGGTTTAGCCAAAACAGCTAGCATGTAGCTGAAATATTAGCTTAACTCAAAAATAGCCTAAAAATCTTAGCAAATGTCAAAATAGTTCAAAGATCTACCAGAATGTTTAAAACTGTAACTTTTTAACATATTTAAGAATAATAAAAGTCAGGAATATTATTCCAGATTAAATCGATTTAAACCTTACTTAACTTTCAATATTTTACTCTCCATAAAAATAAATTTTGTCAAAACTATGCAAGTTAAAAATGAGAGCAAGATAACTATCAAATAAAATGATTTGGAGGGCCGGATAGAATTACCCAGAGGGCCGGATCCGGCCCCCGGGCCTTGACTTTGACTTTAACACGCGTGTCATGAAATGACGTTTGACCCCGCCCACATTCCTGCTGGAACACCTTCATGAGTCACAGTCGTTTATTTCAACACCACATTATCATCAGCTGAAGCTTTTACACGTTTCTTTGAGAAAAAGCTTTAAATTCACAAAGAATTCAAACAAAAGCGTTCTAAAAGGATCAAACATGCAGACGACTCGGGTCAGCGCGTCCAGGAGGAGATTATTGCACTTGAAAGAGATCAAACAACTTGTTGAGAGTTCAGATTACAGCCCTGATCAAACCGCACGTGGATGCTGGAAGCGGCGTCCTCGTCCAGCAGAATCACCGTTTCAATAAAACGGGGGATTAAATCTGGGCTGAAAAACAAAAACGCATTCATTTAGGACTTCAAACCCCCCGCCCGCTTGATGTTTTAATGGCACCCCAGCAGAGCACAGAGTACCAAACCCGAGCAAAAGATCTCCACGGGACACCAGACCCGATTCACACCGGAAACCAAAAGCTACAAGCAAGCGCCGGAAGAAGAGCGAACACTTACCAGCGCGCCCCCAGCAGCAGGAGGGCCCCCGTACGGACCCATGGGCGCAGGGCCGGGGCCATAAGAACCAGGGTTAGGACCAAAACCGCCACCTCCAGGTGGACCCCAGGAGCCAGGCGGCACCGGAGGGAAGCCTCCAGAGGGGAATGCAGGGAAGGCTCCGGGGCTGGTGGCGGGAGGGAAGGCGCCGGGGCCTCCGGGTCCATACATCCCATTGCCCCCCGGCTGGCTGCCGGGATAGGGCATGTTTGGGTAAGGCCCAGGAGGAGCTCCGGGGCCAGAGGGATACGGATAGGGACCGGGACCTCCGGGGAGCTGTCCTGGAGCCGCTTCAGGGGGGTACTGCCCGGGGAACTGGCCTGGCGCTCCCGGACCGGAGGGGTACTGCCCTGGAGCTCCCGGTGCAGGTGGAAACTGTCCGGGTATTCCAGGCCCGGCAGGAAACCCACCCGGTGCCGAAATGGGTCCCGGGTATTGGCCTGGAGCTCCGGGGCCCGAAGGGAACGAGAAAGTTCCCGGGGCCCCCGGTCCAGAAGGTCCACTGTTGTAGTCGAGCGGCGCCGAGGGCTGGGTGGGGGCTCCGGGGGCGGAAGAGGGCCATCCCGGGTTGGAAGGAGGATTTCCAGTCGGAGCGGAAGGGTTGGTGTTGCCCATCTTCTTGGCCTGGCTCGGCGTGTCCTCCCCTAAAGCATCTGCCAGCTACAAAACAAAGAGAAAGTCACAACAACAGGCTCCGCCCACAAACACACCTGGAATCAAGAAGAAATACTTTGAACTCACAGAGAAATCTGCCATGATCTGAAAGAGAAGAAGAAACAGGCGGTCAGTTTGTGAGCAGAGCAGACTGGAGGTTTCCTGAGAGTCTGATGAGATGTTTCCATCAGAGGATCCAGACCGGGTCGGAACCACTGCGACATCACGGGACAGGATCCACTTACACTCCATATTATTAACACAGTTCCTCTTCAAATACCAACACAGCTCATTTCAGAGGTGGATCCCGACCTAGCCAACAGCAGCTAACTGCTAGTAAATATTCCCTTAATCTGTATTTTTTTTTTTATCTAAACCGAGGAGCGACTAAAGTCATATTTTTAAAAAAATACCTTATTAGAAAATCCGCTGATCTCAGAGGGAAAACAAACCGGAAAGCGAAGGTGTATCCCGCCGCGGAAACCAGAAGTACACTAGTGAAAGCTAACGTTAGCTTCCAAAACTCCAAACTCCTAAACAACAGTGCGCATGCGCCGGAGCGGTGACGTAGCGCGAGAGCACAGAAGCGGAAGTGAGAGTGCGGCAGCAGCTGTCATGGAAACAAAACAAACTTCCCGCTTCTAACATCGATTCTTCATTTCATCTTTAACCTCAACCTTATTATTCTGAACGGAAATAATTATCTAATTAAACTAGAACGTTTGTGTGAAGCGAACCGCGGTAAAGACAGAAAACAAACGAAAAAGTATTGAAAATGAATACAAAAAAACGCCATTAGGAGTTTGTGTGATAAACAAATGTTGTACACAAACCCCCAAAGCTTAAATAAATATATTTTTTAATTAATACAATTTATTTGAAATTTAACCGATCATTAAAAAACAATTTATTGATTTATAAATCCCAGTAAGTGTGATTTTCGCTGTCGTCTGTACTGATTGCTGTAAATCAAGTTGAGAAAGGGGCGGGGCGTCTGTCTGGGATTGGTCCGTGCCGTCAGTCAGCCTCCCCGCCGTTCACAGCCGCAGCTGCAGCTTCCCGGGATTTCTTTGTTAAACTCCGTGACGATGGTAAGTTATTCTGCTTCCGTCGTTCTCACTTCTGCGTCCGAATAGACGGAGCGGAACAAACGAGAAGTTTATTCTGAAAGTCCTTTTTGTTCCAAGAGGGATCGAGATCGTAGATGTTTAGCCTTAGCCTGCTAGCCTAGCATTACTTCCACCCTTAAGAGCAACAATACGGAAAGGGAGCTACTTCCGGTGAAAACCTTCAAAATAAAATGACTCAGCTTTTTTGTTGTTTTTCATTTTGATTTAAAAGTCAGTGATTAAAGCCCAATTGATATCATTTTGTGGTTTTCTATTGCACCACTATATAATATTTTCTTTAAATTTGGCCTCATTTGACTTATTAGAATACTTCATTTTTCATCTTTTCTTTATTTTGTGTTTATTTTTGTCCTGCTGTATGTCCGCGCGATTCTTAAGAGCTTTAAAGGAGATGATACTTTTATGTGATGGGAACTGTCTCTGTTTATGTGGTCACTCCATTTAACGCTGATAAAATTTATTTTATTTTTTAGCTTTTAAAACTGTCTGCCAATAATATTGAAGCTGCATTTAAAATTGCTTTTTACAAATCCTATTTACCTTTTTATGAACAAGCCAAAGGAATAGTTGCACTTGTACAATAAGCAAAATAAGTCTATTTTATTTGATCATATAATAACTTGTTGTTTTTGTACATTTTATATAATAATCATGTTGGATCAGAATAGAAATATGAGTTGTGATTTTTTTCCCAGCTTTATTTTGAAGGTTTGTGTGTTATTTCCGGTCAGTGTGTAGTTTTCTCTTGATTCCTAGCATGGATGTGTTTGGACACGTCTGTCTGCCGCTTCATGCTAACGTCTCGTCTTATCTCGACGTTCCGCTCGCGCTTCCCGCCCGCGTGCCCTGACAGTTCCGCTCCGCGCGCCCTCCAGACACCTGGCGCTGTCCCGCGCGCGCGCGCGCGCATCCGCATTCCCCTGCGCGCGGATGCTGCCGGTTCATGAAGCAGAAAATAAACTCTCTCTCTCTCTCTGAGTCCGTTTCTGTCACATTTCTGAAGCGCCGCAGACAGTCTCCTCAGTGACGTCACGTGACGTTTAGGAGGTCACGTGATCACACCTGACTGGTGTGAGTTTCCGCCCGGCTGGGTTCTGTTGAGCAGAACTCCTCCGGATGAGGCTGACCCGCTCTGCTTCTCTCTGTCTGCGGTTCAGAGCGAGTCTCTGGTGGTCTGTGACGTGGACGAGGATCTGGTGAAGAAGCTGCGGCAGTTCCGGTTCCGGAAGGAGACCAACAACGCCGCCATCGTCAGTGAGTCCGCCCTCCCTCCCCGTGATCGCTGCTGAGTTACATAAAACTGAGGGGTAGAAGGGGGGCCGGTGTGGCCTCCCCCCAGCAGGAAATGTCCCACACGGCCTCACACGGAGCTGCTTGATGTTCATCGACGTTTGGCGCTCAACCGAAAATGGGAGGGGGGCCGGGTGGGGGTCATAATGGAGGGTTACTGGAGCACGAACGACAGCAAACGTCCTTCATCAGACCTTTGTGTTTTCATGCTGCGACTGAGGCGTTCAGCTCGAACAGTCCAGTGGTTCAGGCTGTAAAGGCAGCTTTTACGGGGGAGGAGGGCGGGGACTTCACCTGGCTCAGGTATAGGGATGAACAGCATGAGGACGTAACATAAAAACAATAAACTAAAGCAAGAAAAGAAAGAACCAAATGAATCATCAATGTTCTGGTTTAAACAAAAAGAGGATTGGAACCTCGACCGAACATGAAAGTCTTGGAGACTCAGACTCAGCAGCTCCGCCTCAACAGAACTACCCAAAGAAAACAAATAAACAAAGCCACAAATCAAGACTACCGAGGTCCAACCCCGAACTAAAACTAGAAAATGTGCATCACCTGCGAGGATGTGAAGGCTGTTAGCTGAAGATGCTAGTTTAAACGGCTGAAGATGTTAGTTTAAACGGCTGAAGATGTTAGTTTAAACGGCTGAAGATGTTAGTTTAATCGGCTGAAGATGCTGGTTTAAACGGCTGAAGATGTTAGTTTAAACGGCTGAAGATGCTAGTTTAAACGGCTGAAGATGCTAGTTTAAACGGCTGAAGATGTTAGTTTAAACGGCTGAAGATGCTGGTTTAAACGGCTGAAGATGTTAGTTTAAACGGCTGAAGATGTTAGTTTAAACGGCTGAAGATGTTAGTTTAAACGGCTGAAGATGCTAGTTTAAACGGCTGAAGATGTTAGTTCAAACGGCTGAAGATGTTAGTTTAAACGGCTGAAGATGCTAGTTTAAACGGCTGAAGATGTTAGTTCAAACGGCTGAAGATGCTAGTTTAAACGGCTGAAGATGTTAGTTTAAACGGCTGAAGATGTTGGTTTAAACGGCTGAAGATGCTAGTTTAATCGGCTGAAGATGTTAGTTTAAACGGCTGAAGATGCTGGTTTAAACGGCTGAAGATGCTAGTTTAAACGGCTGAAGATGCTAGTTTAAACGGCTGAAGATGTTAGTTTAAACGGCTGAAGATGCTAGTTTAAACGGCTGAAGATGTTAGTTTAAACGGCTGAAGATGCTAGTTTAAACGGCTGAAGATGTTAGTTTAAACGGCTGAAGATGCTAGTTTAAACGGCTGAAGATGTTAGTTTAAACGGCTGAAGATGTTAGCTTAAACGGCTGAAGATGCTAGCTTAAACGGCTGAAGATGTTAGTTTAAACGGCTGAAGATGTTAGTTTAAACGGCTGAAGATGTTAGTTTAAACGGCTGAAGATGCTGGCTTAAACGGCTGAAGATGCTGGCTTAAACGGCTGAAGATGCTGGCTTAACGGCTGAAGATGCTGGCTTAAACGGCTGAAGATGCTGGCTTAACGGCTGAAGATGCTAGCTTAAACGGCTGAAGATGCTAGTTTAAACGGCTGAAGATGCTAGCTTAAACGGCTGAAGATGCTAGCTTAAACGGCTGAAGATGCTAGCTTAAACGGCTGAAGATGCTAGCTTAAACGGCTGAAAATGCTAGCTTAAACGGCTGAACATGCTAGTTTAAACGGCTGAAGATGCTAGCTTAAACGGCTAAAGATGCTAGCTTAAACGGCTGAAGATGCTAGCTTAAACGGCTAAAGATGCTAGCTTAAACGGCTAAAGATGCTGGCTTAAACGGCTGAAGATGCTGGCTTAAACGGCTGAAGATGCTAGCTTAAACGGCTGAAGATGCTAGTTTAAACGGCTGAAGATGCTAGCTTAAACGGCTGAAGATGCTAGCTTAAACGGCTGAAGATGCTAGCTTAAACGGCTGAAGATGCTAGCTTAAACGGCTGAAGATGCTAGCTTAAATGGCTGAACATGCTAGTTTAAACGGCTGAAGATGCTAGCTTAAACGGCTAAAGATGCTAGCTTAAACGGCTGAAGATGCTAGCTTAAACGGCTGAAGATGCTAGCTTAAACGGCTGAAGATGCTAGCTTAAACGGCTGAAGATGCTAGTTTTAACGGCTGAAGATGCTGTTTTAAACGGCTGAAGATGCTAGTTTAAACGGCTGAAGATGCTAGTTTAAACGGCTGAAGATGTTAGTTTTAAACGGCTGAAGATGCTGGTTTAAACGGCTGAAGATGTTAGTTTAAACGGCTGAAGATGCTAGTTTTAACGGCTGAAGATGCTAGGTTAAACGGCTGAAGATGCTAGTTTAAACGGCTGAAGATGTTAGTTTAAACGGCTGAGATGTTAGTTCAAACGGCTGAAGATGCTAGTTTAAACGGCTGAAGATGTTAGTTCAAACGGCTGAAGATGCTAGTTTAAACGGCTGAAGATGTTAGTTTAAACGGCTGAAGATGCTAGCTTAAACGGCTGAAGATGCTGGCTTAAACGGCTGAAGATGTTAGTTTAAACAGCTGAAGATGTTAGTTTAAACGGCTGAAGATGCTAGTTTAAACGGCTGAAGATGCTAGTTTAAACGGCTGAAGATGCTAGTTTAAACGGCTGAAGATGCTAGTTTAAACGGCTGAAGATGCTAGTTTAAACGGCTGAAGATGCTAGTTTAAACGGCTGAAGATGCTAGTTTAAACGGCTGAAGATGCTAGTTTAAACGGCTGAAGATGTTAGTTTAAACGGCTGAAGATGCTAGTTTAAACGGCTGAAGATGCTAGTTTAAACGGCTGAAGATGCTAGTTTAAACGGCTGAAGATGTTAGTTTAAACGGCTGAAGATGTTAGCTTAAACGGCTGAAGATGCTAGCTTAAACGGCTGAAGATGTTAGTTTAAACGGCTGAAGATGTTAGTTTAAACGGCTGAAGATGTTAGTTTAAACGGCTGAAGATGTTAGTTTAAACGGCTGAAGATGCTAGCTTAAACGGCTGAAGATGCTGGTTTAAACGGCTGAAGATGTTAGCTTAAACGGCTGAAGATGCTGGCTTAAACGGCTGAAGATGCTGGCTTAAACGGCTGAAGATGCTAGCTTAAACGGCTGAAGATGCTAGTTTAAACGGCTGAAGATGCTAGCTTAAACGGCTGAAGATGCTAGCTTAAACGGCTGAAGATGCTAGCTTAAACGGCTGAAGATGCTAGCTTAAACGGCTGAAGATGCTAGCTTAAACGGCTGAAGATGCTAGCTTAAACGGCTGAAGATGCTAGCTCAAATGGCTGAACATGCTAGTTTAAAACGGCTGAAGATGCTAGCTTAAACGGCTAAAGATGCTAGCTTAAACGGCTGAAGATGCTAGCTTAAACCGCTGAAGATGCTATCTTAAAGGGCTGAAGATGCTAGCTTAAACGGCTGAACATGCTAGTTTAAACGGCTGAAGATGCTAGCTTAAACGGCTGAAGATGCTAGCTTAAACGGCTGAAGATGTTAGTTTAAACGGCTGAAGATGTTAGCTTAAACGGCTGAAGATGCTGGCTTAAACGGCTGAAGATGCTGGCTTAACGGCTGAAGATGCTAACTTTAAACGGCTGAAGATGCTAGTTTAAACGGCTGAAGATGCTAGCTTAAACGGCTGAAGATGCTAGCTTAAACGGCTGAAGATGCTAGCTTAAACGGCTGAAGATGCTAGCTTAAACGGCTGAAGATGCTAGCTTAAATGGCTGAACATGCTAGTTTAAACGGCTGAAGATGCTAGCTTAAACGGCTAAAGATGCTAGCTTAAACGGCTGAAGATGCTAGCTTAAACGGCTGAAGATGCTAGCTTAAACGGCTGAAGATGCTAGTTTAAACGGCTGAAGATGCTGGTTTAAACGGCTGAAGATGCTAGTTTAAACGGCTGAAGATGCTAGTTTAAACGGCTGAAGATGTTAGTTCAAACGGCTGAAGATGCTAGTTCAAACGGCTGAAGATGTTAGTTTAAACGGCTGAAGATGTTAGTTTAAACGGCTGAAGATGTTAGTTCAAACGGCTGAAGATGCTAGTTTAAACGGCTGAAGATGTTAGTTCAAACGGCTGAAGATGCTAGTTTAAACGGCTGAAGATGTTAGTTTAAACGGCTGAAGATGTTAGTTTAAACGGCTGAAGATGTTAGTTCAAACGGCTGAAGATGCTAGTTTAAACGGCTGAAGATGTTAGTTTAAACGGCTGAAGATGTTAGTTTAAACGGCTGAAGATGCTAGTTTAAACGGCTGAAGATGTTAGTTCAAACGGCTGAAGATGCTAGTTTAAACGGCTGAAGATGTTAGTTTAAACGGCTGAAGATGTTAGTTTAAAACGGCTGAGATGTTAGTTTAAAACGGCTGAAGATGCTAGTTTAAACGGCTGAAGATGCTAGTTTAAACGGCTGAAGATGTTAGTTTAAACGGCTGAAGATGCTAGCTTAAACGGGCTGAAGATGCTGGCTTAAACGGCTGAAGATGCTGGCTTAAACGGCTGAAGATGTTAGTTTAAACGGCTGAAGATGCTAGTTTAAACGGCTGAAGATGCTAGTTTAAACGCTGAAGATGCTAGTTTAAACGGCTGAAGATGTTAGTTTAAACGGCTGAAGATGTTAGCTTAAACGGCTGAAGATGCTAGCTTAAACGGCTGAAGATGTTAGTTTAAACGGCTGAAGATGTTAGTTTAAACGGCTGAAGATGTTAGTTTAAACGGCTGAAGATGCTAGCTTAAACGGCTGAAGATGCTGGTTAAACGGCTGAAGATGCTAGCTTAAACGGCTGAAGATGCTGGCTTAAACGGCTGAAGATGCTGGCTTAAACGGCTGAAGATGCTAGCTTAAACGGCTGAAGATGCTAGTTTAAACGGCTGAAGATGCTAGCTTAAACGGCTGAAGATGCTAGCTTAAACGGCTGAAGATGCTAGCTTAAACGGCTGAAGATGCTAGCTTAAACGGCTGAAGATGCTAGCTTAAACGGCTGAAGATGCTAGCTTAAACGGCTGAAGATGCTAGCTTAAATGGCTGAACATGCTAGTTTAAACGGCTGAAGATGCTAGCTTAAACGGCTAAAGATGCTAGCTTAAACGGCTGAAGATGCTAGCTTAAACCGCTGAAGATGCTAGCTTAAACGGCTGAAGATGCTAGCTTAAACGGCTGAACATGCTAGTTTAAACGGCTGAAGATGCTAGCTTAAACGGCTGAACATGCTAGCTTAAACGGCTGAAGATGCTAGCTTAAACGGCTGAAGATGCTAGCTTAAACGGCTGAACATGCTAGTTTAAACGGCTGAAGATGCTGAAATCGTTAGCGGAAAATGTGAAAGCTGAAAGTGCTGAAGCTAATAAGTAAAAAAAAGCTGATAGCAAGCTAAAGATATTACCTAATTGCCAAATTAGCCTAAAAAGCTAGTAAAATATCTAATTTACCCAAAAGAGCTAGCTTGAAGCTAAAATACTAGCTAAAGTCCAAATTAGCCAAAAGAAAATGATAAAAATAGCCTAAATTAGCTGAAACGGGTAGCATGTGGCTGAAATATTAGCTAAACTTCAAAATAACCTAAAAACTAAAAATCCTAAATTAGTCCAAACAGTTAGCATGAAGCTAAAATGCTAGCTAAACTCAAAAAAGCCTAAAAACAGAGATAAAGCTTAAATGAGCAGAAACAGCTAGCATGTAGCTGAAATATTATCTCAACTCCAACATAGAAGAGTTATGAAGCTGAAACTTACGAGCAGTAATCTCCTAAAAGAGCTGAATGAGCTGAAGGGGTCGAGGGGTCGAGGAGCTACAGGAGTAAAACTTTGGCCACACCTGCCAGGTGATGCATTCCCAAACTGACCTGTGGATCTTCTCTGCAGTGAAGATCGATAAGGACCGCCAGCTGGTCATTCTGGACGAGGAACACGAGGTGAGTCCTCACGACGGACCGCTCCCCCCAAGGGAGAAAACCCGAAAACGGAGCTTCCTCTTGTGTCTTTCAGGACATTTCTCCAGACGACCTGAAGGACGAACTTCCTGAGCGACAGCCCAGATATCCTTTGAAGCTGAAACTTCGAGTCGCCGTCGTCCAGGAAGTCGAAGATCCTGTTTTTATGGAGGATTTTTACATGAACGACTGGAAAATAATCCGGTCTTTGCAGGAAGCTGCCCTCACCATCACACTCCCACTTCCGTGTCCTAAACAGAAGTTGTTTGAGCTCCTGTACAGTGAACCTGTAGACAGTCTGTCGGCTACGGTGGCCCTGAAGGACAAATCACAACGATTAAAAAAAAGCATTTCAGAAAACAAACGTTTTACAGAAAAAGTAACTATTATGGGATGTGCCTGATTGGATGAAGAAAAGGAAAAGCTGGAGGAGTGTTTGGAGTGGGCGTGGCTAAAATCTTAAAGAAGATATCAGGACAAATAACTAACAACAAACGTCATCAATCAGTGACATCCCATAATACCTGCCTACCTTTTTCTGTTTATTTCTAAAATGTTTTGTTTGTTTGAGTCGTGTCATGATTTGGTCTTCAGGGCCACCGTAGTTTGACTCCAGATGGGAATAATCCGGATGATCCCGGTTTTCCCGCCGTGTGCGGCGTTTCCTTAGCGCCGTGAACGTTCATCGTCTACAGCTACAAGTACCAGCACGACGACGGCCGCGTGTCGTACCCGCTCTGCTTCATCTTCTCCAGCCCCGTGGGTAAGACGCTCGCCGCCGCAGGTTAGACTCCGCCCCCTCGCAGCCCTTCGACACGTCTCTGTGTTCTCCAGGCTGCAGACCCGAGCAGCAGATGATGTACGCCGGCAGCAAGAACAAGCTGGTGCAGACGGTGGAGCTCACCAAGGTCAGTGCGCCCGCGGGACAGGAAGTGGATTACACCAGCTCACGTAGCCCCGCCCCACTTCCTGTTCAGTCCAACATTCCTGCAGAAGAGTTCACCTTCAGTTCGTTTGGACTGAGAGGAAAGTCTGTGTTTATTTATGTAAACAGGAGATGAAAATCTGATTGAAGGGAGTCTGAGAAACATGCGAGGTAATAATAAAAACTAAAAGTGATTTACGGTTCCAGTTACAAACAGTCAAAGATTAAGATTAGATTCTTTAAAGAACATTTTAGAAAATTCAAAACAAAAATACAGAGAAAATAAATGAAAGATCATGGAGTTTCTTTCTTTCATTCATTCATTCATTCGGAACATCAGGGGCCCGTTTCAAGAAGCAGGTTCAACAAATTTAGAGTTGAAACCTGAACTTCGAGTCACTGGACTCAAAATTTGCGAGCTTAGAGTTTTGGGTTTCAGAACAGCTGAAAATGTTTGATTCAATCAACTTGAAGTTGTTGGAACCAGAATCAGGTGCGAGCGTCGCGAGCATCAAAAGCCCTGATCAATGGAGCAAAGACAGCACGATTCACCATGGCAACGGGAACAATCATGAGACTTCCGGCGACGGAAATTGATAAGTTCCTCCAAGCATATGCAGACTACAAGAACATTTTCCGATTAATAAAATTAATCAGTATAGTCATGCCATTAAACAAGGCAATTAGAACAAATTTGATCTTTGAAAAATGTAATGTATAATGAACCCTAAGGTTTTTTGGATTTATCTTTCTTTTTCTCATACAGCATATGTTTATGATTTTTGTTTGCTTGCTTTTCTATAATATGTACTCATTTTAATTTCCCCTGAGACATTCACTTTTTTGTTGCACTATCTTGTTTGTTAATAAAGTTATTTAAAAAAAAGGAAAGAAAGAAAAGAAACCCAGCTGCAGCGATAAAACAGAGAGAAAATATCTGCAGAGTTAATGCATACGTCTACATTTGAATCATTTCAAATAATGAATAAATAATAATATCAGGAAGGTTATTTAGTCACTTGTAAAGTAAGGAATGGTTCTTGATCTGTTAATAATTGAACCAGTCATCTCCGTAATCACATGAATGACCGTTTTCCTTACCCCCCCCCCCACCCCCCCACATACACACACGGATATCACTGCACGCTAAAATGAAACACTGTAGCTGCCATATGTTAAAATAAGCATTTATTTAAATGTAATTCTCAAGACTTAAAAAATATTCGCTGAGAAGGTTTAATTTTTCCATTAAATTTATGTCAGTACCTGGACTCGAACTTGGGATGTCGTAGTTGGAAGCAGTGTTGCTGACAACTGAGCTAATACTTAATGAAAACACTTTGGTGGGGAGTTTAAATGATTTCCTAGTGTTTGAAATGTAATGATTTCCATTGTTAAGGGTTTCAAATGATGAAAATAAAACTCTTTATTTCTAATAGTAAATCCCTGGAATAACTCACTATTTATAATGGTTGCTAAAATCAAACTGAATGGTAGAAACTGCATCAATCGACTCGTGTCCTCAAATCCTCTCCAGACATAAATAACATTTCCTCTGGATTAATCCAGCCTCCTCTCTACATGATCCTCTATGAATGGACATGTCATTTTGGTTCCTGTGTGGTGGAAACGTGACGTCTCTAATGTGAATGTTCTCTAGATATTAATGAAGAACTCAGATTTGAACATCTTTCACTTTAAAAAGGGGCGGAGACCGCAGAGAACTCTGAGTTTCCTGAAGAAAACCTGCTCCAGACCAGGTTTGTTCACAGTGATTGATTCTGAGTTCATCTTAACCCGCTTCTTGAAACGGGCTTGGTTTAACCCACTTTCACGGGTTTGAGTTATCTCTCTTTCTGAAACCGAAAACTCTGAGTTTTGCTGAATTTGGAGTTCATGAACTCAGAGTTTCAACAAAACCTGCTTCTTGAAACGGACCCCAGAGAATCAAAACCAGAATACGAAACATTCCTACAACTTCTTGAATGAAAGAGTTCAAGAGTTTATTTCTATTCGTACATGTTAAAGGTGCAGAAACGAGTCAGAATTATTACAGAAACCAACAAAACTTCATCAAGAATCATAAATAAAAATGTAAATAGAAATGAGATAAAAGGACAAGAGAAGGTTGATCTGATATTTGGGTTTCTCAGAGACTGTTTTCATGTCTGGAGACACAAAGTATTACAGAATTTTGTTTTCTCTAGAAAATGAGATAATACTTTGTTATAACGAGAAAACGATCAAATAATATAGTTTTCTTCTCGTGACAAGAAAACCTCATTATACTGAGTCATCTTGTTTCCTCGATAAAACGAGATAACGAGAAAACACAAAACAATATTCTAACGAGTTGTTTTCTCGTTATAACAAGGAAATATTGTTCTAACGATTTATCTCGTTTTCTTGAACAAATGAGAAAATGACTTGTTAAAACGAGAAAACGATCAATAATTATCTTTATTTTGTTAAAATGAGAAAATATTGTTATGAAAATGTATCTCCTTTTTCTCAAAAACGAGATAAAGACTTGTTATAAAAAGAAAATGATTCAAAAATTATTGTTTTTCTTGTAATAACCCAAAGAATTAACATTTTATGATCCTGTTTTCCAGAGAAAACTGGATAATAACTCGTTATAATTAATTAGAGAATGACTCGTTATCACAAGAAAATGATTCAAAAACGTGTTTCTCTTGTTATAACCAGAAATATCATTATAACAATTTATTCTCTAGTTTTACTGAGAAAACGAGATTAAAAAATCGTAAAATTCAGAAAATGAGAAAATTCGTTATAATGAGAAAATGTTTGTTCTAACGGTTTATCATCTGAGATGAGAACGGGCCGTC
Source organism: Oryzias javanicus (assembly GCA_003999625.1). NCBI lineage: Eukaryota > Metazoa > Chordata > Actinopteri > Beloniformes > Adrianichthyidae > Oryzias > Oryzias javanicus. The sequence goes on from CM012458.1 coordinate 25,654,979, forward strand.
CTAGCCGTTAACCGGAAACTCCATCAGACCCCGTCTGAAGGTGAACTCGACCCCTCCCTCTCTTCTCTGTTTTCAGGTGTTTGAGATCCGAAACACGGAGGACCTGACGGAGGAGTGGCTCCGGGAGAAACTGGGCTTCTTCCGCTGAGCCGGCGGCGTCCGGCGGCGGTCCGGGGCGTGAGGAGGCTCCGGACCGGCTCCGCTCATCTTCATCGTCTTCTTCCTCTCCTCCTAACCTGTGGAAGCAGCCGCGCGGCCCGGCCCGGTCCGGTCCGGTTCTGCCCACGCGGCTCCGATGCAGCTGTGTTTTTGTCCCGTGTGCCAGTGAAGTGTCCGTTCCGACGAGCGCTCCCGATCCTGACGGCAGCCCGTCGGGATCCTCAGCTTGTAACCTTTCCAGATGTCCGGGCTTTGGTCGGGTCGAGGGAGTCCCGCCCCTTTTCTCCTCGTTTCGTTTTCCCTCTCTCTCCTTCAGTACGTTTGCTTCCCGCCGGGACTCCTCCTGGAACCGAAACATTCCAGACATGAAGTTTCCCGCCGGAGTGGGCGGCGGCGAGCGTCCTCCTCTCTGCTGTTAATGAATGTCGTGCTGAGTTTGCATGCTAAGCCTGATTAAGAATGTGACTGTGGGGTTTTCTGTACAGAACGGGGTCCGGTTCCCCCCGTCCCGCTCGTGCCATTATTCCTCAGAGCGGCCCGCCAGCGCAGTGCTGAGTCAGCACTTTGATTGGAAGCACGCATTAGTAAAACCACAACTCAGAACGTACAAATTCCCTCAAATCTGTTTGTTTTGAGGCTTTGACTTCAGAGACAAAGCCCACATCATGATCCTTCCGCCGCTTCTCAGCTGCTGATACATGTTCTTCACTTTCCAACACTCGTTTTTTTTTTTTGCTTTTGGAAAAACCACCAAGGCTTATAGAGTCTGAGATGCAGGAAGTGTTCAGTTCCACTCAGACTTTCAAAATAAAAGCTTTTTTTTTGTTTCCGTCTGAAACAAAATGATCCGAAACGATAAAAAAAAGGTTTTAAAGCCACTGAATTAAATAAACAACACATCTTTGAATGAACCTTTACGTAAGCATCTACTGAAACCTCCACATTTGCACTGTCTCTCTGCTTTTGTCACAGTTTACACCTAAATTTCACTAACATTCAGGTTTTTACACAAAGTACAAAATCTATCTGAACTTTAGCTGCTGTAAAAAACAGAATTCTGATGAACTAACGTAAGTAAAACACTACATTCTGATGTTTCACCTGTTGTTACTGATTTATTTTCTATTTTAGGTGGAAGTGAGGAGTTGTAGTTTGTCTCTCTGCTCAGACTTTAACCTTTGACTCTGAGAAAATGTCTGTTTCTCTTTGGTCCAATGTCGGATCCTTTGATTCAAACAAAAAAACCCACAGCTGATGACTGTCATAACCAGCTGAAACTTGAGATGTTTGTATTTTTCCATACTTTATAAAAGTGCTTATTGTCCTGTTGTCCAAATAAAAAGACTCTGTCGACCGTCTGTTCTTATTCTGCATTTAGATTTTATAGTTAACATGAAAATCCAACGATTAGAGAAAAGATGTTTGAATCCACAAAATGTGTCATTTTGTCTACAGATGTTTTCACACTCCGGTTATTACAGAATTTAAGAGGGAATTTACTAAATCTGGAGCAAAATAATTTGAAATAATCTAATTTATTTCCTGAAATGTGCAAATAAGGAACAACATTGTTCTTAAAAATGTTGTCACTACAAATGGAGGAGTTTAAAAAACAAACTTACGAATAAAATCATTTTCTGGATCCTATTATTATATTTTAGTTTGTATATTTACCCAGCCTTCAACCTGTAGAAAATGTCTTATTTTCCTAATTTAAATTATTTTTTGAAAACAACAAAAAATAAGTATTTTAGAAATACTTAATGTAAACAGGTTTAACTAAAACCCTAAAGTTCAGATCAAATCAAAGCTGTTTATAGTATTTGATGCAGTACCGATTAAGTCCACCAGATGGCGGCAGCGCGGCCACGCGGCGCCTCTCGGGCTCCACATGACAGGAGAAGAAGACCCGCTGCTGCCGCCTGCATCATCCCCCGACAGAAGCAGCAGAAACCATGGCGTTCACATTCGCGGCCTTTTGTTACATGCTCGCTCTGCTGCTCACGGCGGCGCTTATATTCTTCGCCATTTGGCATGTAAGTACACGGTCAGGCGCGAGATTCTAAACGCGGCAAACAACCGAGAAATCAAACACGGACGCTGTCGTTCCGTACGAGTGAATGAATCAAACACACCCCGGGATCGGCTAATGCTAACGTCCGGACAAGTTGACGCCAAATCTAAATCCGCTTTTTAATCGATAGTTACATTTTAAGTAATCGCGATCATGTGTGGTGGGATATATGTTTGGAATAGTTTTAGTCAAACCAAATATTTATGGAAAAAAAGCCATAAAATGGAGGAATTAGCCTCTAGCTTGCTAGTTAGCATGTAGCATGCTACGCTAGCATGAACCCCGACGCAAAATTAGTCTTTTTGTGTCGAGTTATTGTTTATTTTACCCGGACGGAATGCTGTGAAACTCGTTTTTCTTTGTAAATCTATTATTCTGACGTTATATTTTATATTTATCAGGTTATCTGATCTGGTTACGAAACCAAAATGTTTTTTTTTTTCTGTAGAAATATTGTGAAATATCAGTTTGTGACTCATTTAAGACCATATAAAAATACTCATAAAGTGGAGATTTACTTTTAAATTTTCTTTTAAATCAAAGTTATAAAAAAAAACCCGACTCTGTTACAAATTTTCCCCTATATTTAGACGTAGTTACGAAGCTCTGAGTAGAACAGATTTATGAAGATCAGAGTCCAGAAGTTTGTTTTTCTACTGGAGTAAATGAATGCTAGCAAGCTAGCCACAAGTTAGCACTTTGATTGAAATCAAAACGTTTCAACTCATTTATTTGGCTTTAGTATTTCAGAATAGCTCAGTTTATTCCTTTTATTTGTTCATTTCCACACTAAAGTGAAACTATTGTGCATTTTTGCATAAATGATGGAATATTTATAGTTATTTTTTCCTAATCTTGCTCCTCCAGATAATAGCGTTTGACGAGCTGAAGACGGACTACAAGAATCCAATTGATCAGTGTAACACTTTAAATCCGGTAAGTGGCCCCCGTGCGGCCCCCGTGCGGCCCCCATGCGGCCCCCGTGCACCCCTCCTGCCTCTGCATGCAGACGCGCTCTCCTCACAGATCTTTCTTCTCCCCGACCCGACCCGACCCGACCCGGTTCTTCTGTAAAATCCCCGCTCTGTTTCGCTGTGATGACTTCAGTGATCTAACGCCTTTTTTTGTTTGTTTGTTTGTTTTTTTGCGATCTGCTTTATTCTTTAAACACCTTTTTGTGGCAAAAAGACAGTTGAAAAGGTCAAAAAGATTAAGAGAGTGAAAATTGCTTTGAAGGTTTGTACCCATTTTTGACACGTTTGCTTGGTTCCGATCAGTCTGTCGTTTTGCACGGAGAAGTGTTTGCAAACGTCTTTTCAGTTAACTAACCTGGAGTTCTTTGTTTTTCTTTAAAAACATGTTTTTTTCATTTATTTTCACTTTTCCTTTAAGCATTTTAAAGTTTTTTTCACTTATGATTTTAGGTTTAAGTGTCATATTTAATTTCCATTCAGACTGGTGTTAGCATGCTCATATAAACATTAGTGAATGTTAGGGCTGCCACGATTAGTCGACTAATCGACGACTAATCGACTATTAAAATAGTCGATTAGTTAATTAGTTAATTACTAATCGACTATTAAAATAGTCGATTAGTCGTTACTTTATAATATATGGAGTTAGAGTGTCGTAAAGTTGAAAGTTATAATAAAAATATGCTAGTTTTTTAGACTATTTTGGCATTTATCAAGGTTTGTTTAAGCTATTTTGGAGTTTAGCTAATATTTCAGCTACAAGCTAGCTATTCTGGTTAATTTAGGCTTTTTTCTGTTTTTTTTGGCTAACTTGGTGTTTAGCTAATATTTCAGCTAGATGCTAGCTGTTTTGGCTAAGTTAAGCTTTTTTTAAAAAAAAGTTTTTTTGGGTGTTTTGGGATTTAGCTCATTTTTAAGCTACATGCTAGCTATTTTGGAAAAATTAGGATTTTTCTTCAGTTTTTTAAGGCTATTTTTGAGTTAAGTTCACATGTCAGCTACATACTAGCAGTTTTGGCTAGCTGAGGCTTTTAATTATTTATTAGGCTAATTTGGAATTTAGCTAATATTTCATCTACAAGCTAGCTATTCTGGTTAATTTGGGCTTTTTTCAGTTTTTTAGGCTAACTTGGTGTTTAGCTAATATTTTAGCTAGATGTTAGCAGTTTTGACTAACTTAAGCTTTTTTTTTTTTTTAAATTTTTTTAGGGTGTTTTGGAGATTAGCTAATATTTAAGCTATATGCTAGCTATTTTGGAAAATTTAGGATTTTTTTCAGTTTTTAGTTAAGTTCATATGTCAGCTACATGCTAGCAGTTTTGGCTAGCTGAGGCTTTTAAATTATTTTTAAGGCTAATTTGGAGTTTAGCTAATATTGCAGCGACAAGCTAGCTATTCTGGTTAATTTAAGCTTTTTTCCGTTTTTTTTTGGCTAATTTGGTGTTTAGCTAATATTTCAGCTAGATGTTAGCTGTTTTGGCTAACTTAAACTTTTTGACAAAAAAAGTTTTTAGGGTGTTTTGGAATTTAGTTAATATTTAAGCTACATGCTAGCTATTTTGGAAAAATTTAGGATTTCTTTCAGTTTTTTAAGGCTATTTTGGAGTTAAGTTAACATGTCAGCTACATGCTAGCAGTTTTGGCCAGCTGAGGCTTTAAATTATTTTTTAGGCTAATTTGGAATTTAGCTAATATTTTAGTGGCTATCAGCTTTAGTGTTTTTAGCTATCAATGTCAGCATCTTCGCTGTCGTCACTCGCTTCAGCTTCAAAATTCAGCTTACAGCATTCACACAAGCATTTTCGCAGATAATGCTTGTGTGAATATATTTAGTTTTTAGTTTGTTTAAAGCTAATAATGGTTAAGATGTGTGTTTTTCATCCAGTTTGAGCATGACCCGATTAGTCGACTATTAAAATAATCGTTTGTGGCAGCCCTAGTGAATGTTAATATTTTGATTTTTTTAAAGTTATTTTTGGGTTTGTAAGAACCCTAGAGGTGCAGCTGTTAACTGAAACGACTTGCAAATGCTGGCAGCATGCATGAGCTCTGTGGTCAACCCTCATCCGCATAGACTGTGATGGGATTGCATCATCTCTGTAATCTCAGGTGTCGGGCCACGCGGTTCTGGAGGTTTGAGCTGCCGGCCGAGCGGCTCTGATGCCGGCTGGACGGCGTGCGAGCTCAGCCGCCGCGGTTCAGAGCAGATGGCGGCTCAACCCGAGCTCAGCAACATTCCTGGATGCTGATTGGTCGCCTGTCTCCTTAGTGGGAGGGGCTAGTCTGATCAGATTAGATCAGTGTGACTTTGCCGGTTTCTGCCCCTCCCTCTCCTCCTGCACCCCCCACGCCTCACCTGTCCATCTGTCGGTTTGCCCCGCCCTCTGCTCTTTGCATGGCTTCCATGTGGTGCCTCCATCTGCCCGGCTGCCCCCCCCACACCACAGGCTGCTGCATCCGTTCTGCTGCGGCATGCCCCCCCCTCCCCCTCCCCCCACCAGAGCAGGAGGCCGTTTTTCAGATGGAGCGGATAGTTTGGCTCAGGTGTGCATGGCTGAGAACGGGGGGCGGAGTCAGTCTGACCCCTGAACCGGTTCCTCCAGAGTTTGTTCGTGAAGCAGCGCTCTGACGTTTGAGGAGGAAACTTTAGTGGGTTTTTCCCGAGTCGTCCGGTCGGATGATCCGGCTGCTCCGACGTTCCTGACCGTCTGTCCGTGTGTTCCAGCTGGTGCTGCCGGAGTACCTCATCCACTTCTTCTTCTGCGTGATGTTCTTCTGCGCCGCCGAGTGGCTCACGCTCTTCCTCAACTTACCTCTGCTGGCTTATCACGTGTGGAGGTGCGTGGAAACGTTTCAGGCGCTCCTCTCAGAGGCCCCGCCCCCTGTGACCCGCTGGTTTGTCTGCAGGTACATGAGCAGACCCGTGATGAGCTGTCCAGGACTGTACGACCCCACCACCATCATGAACGCAGACATCCTGGCGTACTGTCAAAAGGAAGGCTGGTGCAAGCTGGCCTTCTACCTGCTGTCCTTCTTCTACTATCTGTACGGGTACGTGTCTGAGGCCCCGCCCACCTCCAACCGCTGAAAGAAAACAGATTTAGTCCAGGTAGAATCTGAACGTCACATTAGATCTAAAACAGACATCAGGTTGAATCTTTTGAAGGAAAGCGACGGCGCTTTCAGCGGTACTTCCTGTCTCCCGGTGATGACTTCCTGTCCCTCTTTATGACTTCCTGTCCCTCTTTAGTACGACGGGGGTCAAAAAAAAGATCTTTTTATTATTTTCTCAATCCAAATATGACGAAATATCATGAAGTTCAGGAGATGATCAGATTCTCCTCCATATTGGTTTTAAACTCCGCCCACTGATGACATCATCAACATCTGATGGGCCAAAACTGAGCTCTTGATTGGTTGATGTGGTTAAAATTCAGGTATTTAAACACTGGAAGCTCCTGCTGTTACTTTCTTTGGCCTTTGACCTCTTCGCCATCTTAATTTTAATTTTTCTTTTTAATATCACGATTAGTACATTCAACAAATTCAATCTACTTTTTGATATACAAACTACAAACTTAATTTTAAAGTTCGGCGCTAGCATGGCGAGCTCGTGAAAGCGGCGTCCTCGTGTTGCTCGCACATTTTTACTGAAATATTGGGAATTTGTAAATACTCGGCTCAAGCTGAACGAAACCATATGACTGTTTTTAGGAATAACAAAAAAAATCTCAGTTGCTAAGGAAATTCAAAATTTTACTTTTGCCAATTTCTCAAAAAATGACATCCAGGTGTTCCTTATTCAAAGATGATCAAAAAATGAAATGGTTGCTATGGAGATAGATCAACAGAAGGCTGTAGGACACTGCATGAGACATGAAGGTTCATCATTCGATCCAAATTATTGCTGAACAATCCGAGTATTTGGATCTGAAGCGTCTGCATCCCCTCTGAAGTTGAAGTTTCCGCGTTTGTGGTCTCCTCACAGGATGATCTACGTTCTGGTGAGCTCCTAGACGGGACGGCGAGCGGACCCGCCCGAGCAGAAGCTACGACCCGGTGCTGGAAGACTGAACCTGCTGGACCTCACGGCCCGGCGCAGACCTGGACCCGGCGCAGACCGTCACTTCCTGAAACATTTTGGCTCCTCACCAACACGTCTGCTCCTCATGGTTCTGCAGAACCGCTCATGGAAAACATCTGAATGGACCCCCCCCTCCCTTTTTTTTTATTTTTTATTGAGGTTTAAATAAAGTTTTTCATCTGTTTTCAGAACGGCGAGCTGCAGCGGCGTTTTCGATTCGCTGCTGGTGTTTCTGGGGGGGCGGGGCTGCCGCGTGGACAGAGACGTTTGTTTACTCATCGTGTACTCGTGCCGCCCCGTTCGTCTCCCGCCGTGACTCCGGATGAGAAGTCCGGTTCATCCGAGACTCTCAACGTCAAACGTTTCTTCCTATTTATTCCTAGTTTTTAATTTAGAGGATTTTTACATGGAACACTCCAGATGTGGGCGTGGCCAGACTTCCACTGTTTGTCATCTGTCGTGTAGATTCATCATTTCCACGTGTCGCATTACAGATTTTATTGAATCTAAATAAAAGTATTTCACTCTGAAGTTTGTTCATGTTTTCAGTCAGAAACCGGTTTTAAAAACAAACATTTCAGTTTTGGTTAAACCAAATATTTCATCAAAATGTTTCAGCTCAAATCTTTAATTTTGTTTGATCTTCTGGAGGAAAAAACTTTGATTTAAGGAGAAAATATATTAAAGAATTTGGTGTAAAGTGCATCTCAGGGGGAGGGGCTTGTAAAGGAATCACAGGTGATCTGCAGGTGAGGTCCTGGATCAGCGGGAGCACCGAGCGCTCTCTGGACGCGCCGCCGTTCTCCCGCGCGCCGCCACCTTCTCTCGAAACTCGTGAAGAAAGTTGTACTGCTGCAGCGCGACGAGAGAAACAGAAAAAAAATAAAATCAGGCTACATGCTAGCTATTTTGGAAAAATTAGGATTTTTCTTCAGTTTTTTAAGGCTATTTTTGAGTTAAGTTAACATGTCAGCTACATGCTAGCAGGTTTGGCTAGCTGAGGCTTTTAATTATTTTTTAGGCTAATTTGGAATTTAGCTAATATTTCATCTACAAGCTAGCTATTCTGGTTAATTTGGGCTTTTTTCAGTTTTTTAGGCTAACTTGGTGTTTAGCTAATATTTTAGCTAGGTGTTAGCAGTTTTGACTAACTTTAGCTTTTTTTTAAAAAAAAAAAAGTTTTAGGGTGTTTTGGAGATTAGCTAATATTTAAGCTATATGCTAGCTATTTTGGAAAATTTAGGGTTTTTTTCAGTTTTTAGTTAAGTTCATATGTCAGCTACATGCTAGCAGTTTTGGCTAGCTGAGGCTTTTAATTATTTTTAAGGCTAATTTGGAGTTTAGCTAATATTGCAGCAACAAGCTAGCTATTCTGGTTAATTTAAGCTTTTTCGTTTTTTTTTTTGGCTAATTTGGTGTTTAGCTAATATTTCAGCTAGATGCTAGCTGTTTTGGCTAACTTAAACTTTTTGACAAAAAAAGTTTTTAGGGTGTTTTGGAATTTAGTTAATATTTAAGCTACATGCTAGCTATTTTGGAAAAATTTAGGATTTCTTTCAGTTTTTTAAGACTATTTTGGAGTTAAGTTAACATGTCAGCTACATGCTAGCAGTTTTGGCCAGCTGAGGCTTTTAATTATTTTTTAGGCTAATTTGGCATTTAGCTAATATTTTAGTGGCTATCAGCTTTAGTGTTTTTAGCTATCAATTTCAGCATCTCCGCTATCGTCACTCGCTTCAGCTTCAAAATTCAGCTTACAGCATTCACACAAGCATTTTCACAGATAATGCTTGTGGACACCGTGCGCTCTATGGACGCGCCACCGTTCTCCCCGCGCGCCGCCACCTTCTCTCGAAACTCGTGAAGAAAGTTGTACTGCTGCAGCGCGACAAGAGAAACAGGAAAAAAATAAAATCAGGAAGAAATTCAGAGAATCAAAGACGGAAAACCAGATGGAAAAAAAATCCCATCAGATGCTCAGCAGGGGGCGCTGTCGTCCAACAGACAACACCAGACGCTGAAGACTTTTCCTGTTCGTGATTCTTTCAAATGAAACTGAATGGAGTAGAGCTGCCACAAAGGATTATTTTAATAGTCGACTAATCACCGATTATTTTTTCCGATTAGTCGACTAATCTGTTCATGGCCAAAGTGGATGTAAAGATGCTGAAGTTGATAACCAGCTAAAATATTAGTTAAATGCCAAATTTACCAAAAAATAAAAAGAGCCAAAGTTAGCCTAAATAGCTAGCATGCTGCTGAAATATTTGCTAAATTCCAAATTAGCCTTAAAAAAACGGAAAAATCCTATATTAGCCAAAACAGCTAGCATATAGCTGAAATATAAGCTAAACTCAAAAATTGCCTAAAAAAGCTAAAGTTAACCAAAATAGCTAGCATGCTGCTGAAATATTAGCTAAACTCCAAATTAGCCTTAAAAAACGGAAAAATCCTATATTAGCCAAAACAGCTAGCATATAGCTGAAATATAAGCTAAACTCAAAAGTTGCCTAAAAACGTAAAAAAGCTAAAGTTAGCCAAAATAGCTAGCATGCTGCTGAAATATTAGCTAAACTCCAAATTAGCCTTAAAAAACGGAAAAATCCTATATTAGCCAAAACAGCTAGCACATAGCTGAAATATAAGCTAACTTAAAAATTGCCTAAAAAAACTTTAAAAAGCTAAAGTTAGCCAAAATAGCTAGCATGCTGCTGAAATATTTGCTAAATTCCCAATTAGCCTTAAAAAAATGGAAAAATACTATATTAGCCAAAACAGCTAGCATATAGCTGAAATATAAGCTAACTCAAAAATTGCCTAAAAAAGCTTAAGTTAACCAAAATAGCTAGCATGCTGCTGAAATATTTGCTAAACTCCAAATTAGCCTTAAAAAAATGGAAAAATACTATATTAGCAAAACAGCTAGCATATAGCTGAAATATAAGCTAAACTCAAATGTTGCCTAAAAAACGTAAAAAAGCTAAAGTTAGCCGAAATAGCTAGCATGCTGCTGAAATATTAGCTAAACTCCAAAATAGCCTAAAAAACCTTAATAAATGCCAAATATTCCAAAAAGCTAGCAGAATGCTATTATAACTTTCAACTTTACTACAATCTGACTTCATACAATATAAAGTAACGACTAATCGACTATTAAATTAGTTGTCAATTATTTTAATAGTCGATTAGTCATCGATTAGTCGACTAATCGTGGCAGCCCTAGAATGGAGTAGAGATTAAATCAGATTGGTCCAGACCAAACGGCGCAGTGTGAAAGCGAGTTCTGGTCTGATTGGATTCAGAGGATCTTTGATCTGGATCAAAAATGTTCCAGATCAAGACAGGATTGACCGTTCAATGAAGATCCATCTCTGGCATCGGTCATTGGTCATTTTGTTACAGTCATATTTGGCCCCAAAAGGCCAAAGAAGAAGGTGGAGGATTACAACAGACTTCATTCTTGGGCTTTTGTTTGTTTACCATCACGTTTGAATTCTTTTATTATTTTTTTTACCATATTCTACGTAAAACTGAAGTAATTTGCAGTAGAAACAAACATTTTTTTTAGAAAGATTCTGTTCTTACAAACTCCAGGTGAACAAAAACATGTTTTATTATTACTATTTTTGAAATCAATCAACTTCATTACTGGTTGTTATTCAGATAGCACTAATGTCAGTAATCTATACTATTTAAAAACTAAAATTACACTTTAATTTAATAATAATTACTTTTATACACATTAATCAGTTTTATGTCAGTGATTTGGGGTATTTTTTAATGACAGAATTAAATAATAATGCATGTAAAGATTTATTTTATACTCTTTGATTAAGCGTTAACCTCAGGGCCCCCAGAGTCATAGGCGATCGCCTTCCTTTGCCTGATGGTAAGTCCGCCCCTGGCTTCATTCTGTAAATTGCGTTTCTTTGCCTAAATTACAAATGTCATATTTTGTGTTTGTTTAACAGCATAATCTGTCGTTCTACAAAGAATGTGGGTAAATAAATAAAAGTATGACCATAAACCCCCAGAATAAAGTCTGTCTTCATCATTCATCTTCTTCTCACACCTTGTGGAACAAAATACAAGCGTTACAAAACAAGTCAATGATGTCAGAGAGCGGGAAACACATTCTGGCAGCGGGACCGTAACATGGCTAGAGCTGCCACAAACGATTATTTTAATAGTCGACTAATCACCGATTATTTTTTCCGATTAGTCGACTAATCGGTTCATACGCAAACTAAATGAAAAACACACATCTTAACCATTATTAGCACTAAACTAACTAAAAACTAGATATAAACAACTACCTGAAATAATGGTATTATGAATGTTGTAGGCTGAAATAGATAGTTAAAGATGCTGAAATTGATAACTAAAATTGCTGAAGCTGAAAGCCAGCTGAAACATTACCTGAAATTTAAAATAACCTAAAACAACTACAAAAAAAGCCTAATTTAGCCAAAATAACTAGCATGCAGCTGAAATATTAGCTAAACTTCAAATTAGCCTAAAAAACAGAAAAGAAAACACTAAATTAGCTAATATTTCAGCTGCATGCTAACTAAACACCAAAACAGCCTAAAAACTAAAACAAAAGCCTAAATTAGCCAAAAATAAGTAGCATGCAGCTGAAGTATTAGCTAAACTTCAAATTAGCCTAAAAAACTGAAAAAATTCTAAATTAGCCAAAGCAGCGAGCATGTGGCTGAAATATTACCTGAACTACCAAATAGCCTAAAAAAAACAGAAACAATTCTAAATTAGTCAAAATAGCTAGCATGTAGCTTAAATATTAGCTAAACTCCAAATTAGCCTAAAAAAAAAAAAAAACTTAAAAATGCAAAAATAATCCAAAAAGCTAGCAGAATGCCATTATAACTTTCAACTTTTCAACACTCTAACTCCATATAAAATAAAGTAACGACTAATCGACTATTAAATTAGTTGTCAATTATTTTAATAGTCGATTAGTCATCGATTAGTCGACTAATCGTGGCAGCCCTAGAATGGAGTAGAGATTAAATCAGATTGGTCCAGACCAAACGGCGCAGTGTGAAAGCGAGATCTGGTCCGACTGGATTCAGAGGATTTTTGATCTGGATCAAAAACGTTCCAGATCAAGACAGGATTGACAGTTCAATCAAGATCGGTCTCTGGCATCGGTCATTGGTCGTTTGGTTTATAGTCATATTTGGCCCCAAAAGGCCAAAGAAGAAGGTGGAGGATTACGACAGACTTCATTCTTGGGCTTTTGTTTGTTTACCTTAATGTTTGAATTCTTTTATTATTTTTTTTTACCATATTCTACGTAAAACTGCGTCATTTGCAGTAGAAACAAACATTTTTTTTTAGAAAGTTTTTGTTCTTACAAACTCCAGGTGAACAAAACACGTTTTATTATTACTATTTTTGAAATCAATCAACTTCATTACTGTTTGTTATTCAGATAGCACTAATGTCAGTAATCCATACTATTTAAAAGCTAAAATGACACTTAAATTTTAAGGAAATTAATTTTATACACATTAATCAGTTTTATGTCAGTGATTTGGGGTATTTTTTAATGACAGAATTAAATAATAATGCATGTAAAGATTTATTTTAGACTTTTTAAGTGTTAACCTCAGGGGCCCCAGAGTGTCGGGGACATAGGCGATCGCCTTCCTTTGCCTGATGGTAAGTCCGCCCCTGGCTTCGTTCTGTAAATTGCGTTTCTTAGCCTAAATTACAAATGTCGTATTTTGTGTTTTTTTAACAGCATAATTTGACGTTCTACAAAGAATGTGGGTAAATAAATAAAAGTATGACCATAAACCCCCAGAATAAAGTCTGTCGTCATCATTCATCTTCTTCTCACACCTTGTGGAACAAAATACAAGCGTTACAAAACAAGTCAATGATGTCAGAGAGCGGGAAACACATTCTGGCAGCGGGACCGTAACATGGCTAGAGCTGCCACAAACGATTATTTTAATAGTCGACTAATCACCTATTATTTTTTCCGATTAGTCGACTAATCGGTTCATGCGCAAACTAAATGAAAAACACACATCTTAACCATCATTAGCTCTAAACTAACTAAAAACTAAATATAAACAACTACCTGAAATAATGGTATTATGAATGTTGTAGGCTGAAATAGATAGTTAAAGATGCTGAAATTGATAACTAAAATTGCTGAAGCTGAAAGCCAGCTGAAACATTACCTGAAATTTAAAATAACCTAAAAAACTACAAAAAAAAGCTTAATTTAGCCAAAATAACTAGCATGCAGCTGAAATATTAGCTAAACTTCAAATTAGCCTAAAAAACAGAAAAGAAAACACTAAATTAGCTAATATTTCAGCTGCATGCTAACTAAACACCAAAACAGCCTAAAAAACTAAAACAAAGGCCTAAATTAGCCAAAAATAAGTAGCATGTAGCTGAAATATTAGCTAAACTTCAAATTAGCCTAAAAAACTGAAAAAATCCTAAATTAGCCAAAGCAGCGAGCATGTGTCTGAAATATTACCTAAACTACCAAATAGCCTAAAAAAAAACAGAAACAATTCTAAATTAGTCAAAATAGCTAGCATGTAGCTTAAATATTAGCTAAACTCCAAATTAGCCTAAAAAAAAAACTTAAAAATGCCAAAATAATCCAAAAAGCTAGCAGAACGCCATTATAACTTTCAACTTTTCAACACTCTAACTCCATATAAATAAAGTAACGAATAATCGACTATTAAATTAGTTGTTGACAATTTAAATAGTCGATTAGTCGACTAATCGTGGCGGCTCTAAACATGGCACAACACTCCTCTATGCTGATGATATCCAGCTCTACATTACAGCTCCTGAATACAAAAGTAGTTTATTTAAGTAAACTATACAAGTATACTCAGTCTATATTAAAGTGAGGCAGTATACTTGATGTTTACTTTTAATATACAGTCATTATACTGTAAACTTAAAATGTTTCAAGAAGTATTCAGTCAGTATACTTCCTACACTACATTAGGATGATCTGTAGTATATATAGACATTTATACTCAGATACTTTATAAAATAAACTTCAAGTGACTTTTTTTTTTTTTTTTAATCTTATGGGACCAAATGTTTACTAAACTGAAAAACTGTTATTAATGTGAATTTTCTCAGATTTTTAGTTAACGTTAAGACTTTCAGGTTCAGCAGAAGTCAGACTTGTTTCTAAACCTGGGATTGTTTTTGGTTCTGAAATAATCTGTTTTATTTTATTCTCGTACTTTTTTATGTTTCTAAACTTCAAACTACAATAAAATAAATGTTAAAAGTGGAAAAATAAAATTATTTCTGTATTTTTTTTTAAATATTATTTCTGGTTAATCTCTGTTTGTAAAAACCTGAAGAGAAAATATTAATTTTTGATCATTTTTGCATGAATGTATAGATTTAGGTCATTTTTAGGCCTCAGCAGCTTCATAAAAACATTCTGTTTCCTGCAGACAGAAGCAGCTTCCTCACCTTCACCGTCTGTATGGCTCCTCTTCCTCGCAGCTCCCTGAGGAGCTCCATGGCTTTGCCCGCCGTCATGGTAACGGAGAGCCGGAGCAGCAAACAGGCAGCGACTGAGGAAAGACGACAGCGTGAAGGCGGCGGGACGGCGTCCCGACTCGCATCAGAACAACGTTTGGGTTCTCACTCAGAGCGGATCGTCCCAGACCTCCATAGCAGCTGGAAGAGAAGAACGGCTGACGTTATCGGAGGCTGCGCCAAAAGAGTTAACAGATGCAAGCGTCAAAATAAAACTTTATTTAAACAAAGTTCATGAACAAAACAGAAAATCTCTCGTGATATCTGGACATTTTTCAAACCATTTTTCTGCTTTTTCACCTATTTTCAGTCCAGATACAAACACAAAATCCTCTTTAAAAACTATAAACATAGAAGAAAGAAATAAGGATGGAACAAAAACAGGTAAAAAAGCAGCTAAAGGTCATAAGTTCAAGAAGTTAGAAAGACGAATCTCTAAAAGACATAAATATCCAGGAGATTTGTCTGAAAATGTGCAGGAAAGCAGGTTTGAGCTGAAGTTTTTGAGACTCACTGGATCAGCGTCTTCCTGCCGTCCTGCAGGCGGCGCTGCAGCTCGTCCAGGATCCGGCAGCACCGCTCCAGCTCCGGCGCCTCGCCGTCGGGGAAGGGCCAGTGCTGCACGGCCAGGCCGCGCTGCTCGTACGCCTCCAGCAGGGTGGGGACCCGGTACCTGCTGAGCTCCCCTCTGGTGCAGAAAACAAATACATCCTGCACCCCCTGGTTGTGAAGCTCCTCTGAGGAGAAGAAGGAGAGTCGAAGTGTCAAAAAACAACAACCACAGATCTGTTTGGGTTATTAGAGGCGTTCCTCAGGGAGCTTATTCAGGACCTCAGATCTTTTGATTCGTTCAACGTTTAACTTTGTTTTCTGCAATAAAAGATTTACAGAAACGCCTGAAAGCAACAAGAATGAGAATATAATCAGTCCTGAAGTTCTAGAAAGTGTGAAGATACCTGCTTGGATCTCCTCAGTTCATCACTTTAAACGTTTGACTTTTTAAATTCTTTTTCTTTTATTTTTTTGTTCATCTTTTCCTCCGTTCAGTTCCTTCTGCTCTTTAGTTCACCTTTAAGTGACTTCAGGATCTGCTGGTTCCATCCACACCTGAGCTCAGGTGAGCTTTCACACCTGAAGGAAGCCGAGGAATCAAACCTCAGCTGGTTTTCTAGAATAAAGTCACAATTCTGCAGTTTGGGAAACATTTGGAAAGAAGGAGAAAAAAAAGATCCAGACAGGAAGAACTTTGAAAGATAAATAAAGTCTTTTTTAAAGTCTTTTATCTTGTTCTTAACTGAAGGGAAACTGGATCCTCTGCAATTTGCATACCAGTCTAAAAAGGGAGTCGAGGATGCTAAACTTTTTTTATTGAACACTGTTTTTAAGCACCTTGAGAACTCCGGGGCTGCTCATGTTAGACTTTTATTTGCAGATTTTTCCCTCTGCTTTTAATAGAATGCAGCCCCACATTCTGATCCAAAGACTGGCTTTAGATTTTAACCTTCCTGATCAGCTTCTTTTATTGATTTTAAGTTTTCTTACTGATCGGGTTCAGCGTGTTTTGTTAATGGTGAACTATCCCCACCTTCCATTTGTAACACTGGGTCTCCTCAGGGGCGTGTCCTTCCCTCTCCTTTTTATCTTGTATACAGACAGTTTGCAGATCTTCAGAGGAGAACAGATTTTTAATCAAATTCTCAGATGACACTGTTCTAGTGTCTCTGTTATCTGAAATTGACCACGGGCCTGCTTTTTGTCGCAGTTTGTTGATTGGTGTGATGACAATTACCTTGATTTTAAACGTGGAGAAAACAAAGGACATGGAGATTGATTTTAGACGGGCTACAGCACATGGTGTCAGTGTGATCCATGGGAGAAGGTGGAAGACTGTCGAGAGCTACAATATTTAGGCACTGTGTTCGACAACAAACTGAAATTCCACATGAACACAGACGCTATTGTGAAGCGTGGGCAGCAGAGAATTTACCTGCTGAGGAAGCTGAACTCTTTTAATGTAAATACAAACCATTCTTAATAATTTTTATTGTTTCTTTTATTGAGAGTATTTGAACATTTTTCATTTATTTGCTGGTTTTATGGTCTGTCTCTGAAAAGACAAAAACAAACTGCAGAGCATTGTCAAGACCTGCTCCAAAATAATTGGTGTTAGTCTGAGGGACCTTCCCTCTCTGTGGAAGGAACAGGTGCTGAAGAAAGCCAAAAACATCCTGGGACAGCCCCAGCATCCTCTGACTCCTGTCTTTGTTTTGATGCCTTCAGGGCGTCGATTTTATGCTCCGGTACGAAAAACTAATCGTTTTTCGCAGTCTTTTGTGCCCTCAGCAATTACGTTGCTGAATTTAGATAAAAGTGTTTTTCTTTGAGGTTATTGATGAGGTGACGTATTACTGTATGCTGATGTTACGGAGCTGCATGTGGAGCATTCATTTTGGACTGTGATGGGCTGACACATTAATATGATTGTGTGGTGTGTGTGAGAAACTGCACTGGAAGTTCTACAAATGAATTGCCCTCTGGGACCAATAAAGTTTTCTGATTCTGATTCTGAAATAAAGATTAGAGTTTTTTTTTTGTTCAAATCAAAGAAACAATAAAGTTTATGGTTTGAAATGAAACCGAGTTTGTCCCAAACAGGTTTACAGTTGAGGTGAAAACATTTCTTTTAGTGGACAGCATTAATCGTTTCTAAACTTGATCTTTGAAATGTTAAATAACTCGACTGATGAGATGCAAACCGCAGCGAGACTCACCAACATCTGTCTGCAAATCTCTGCGGAGGTTTTTGTATTTACAGCCTGGAATCGAAGGAAAAGAAGAAACAGAAATTATTTCTTTCTTTTTTTTTAAATCCAACTTTAAAACGACAGTGAATCCGGTTTGATCCGGTTTACCTGGAAGTCCAGAGATTCCCAGGAACTGCGAGGACTCGACGGCCGACAGAGGTAACCTTAAAGCAGCGCAGAGCTGTGAACGGACGACTCTGATGGAGGATTTGAAATCAAAAATCTTCATACCATGAAATCTGCAGCGGAGTCAGAGCTTCCCCTCCCACATCCTCATCCTCAGAGGAAGAGTCAAACTCATGAGTTCTCATTTCCTGAACAGAAAATAGAGAGTTCACAAATCAATAACGTTCATCAACAAAAAGAGTAAAATCTTGACAAATCTTTGGTAGAAACTAAAACCTTAAAAGAATAAATATAAGTGAAACTGATCTTTGTTACGCCACGTGAGGACGGATCACATAAATATAATATTGACCTGTTCTTTCATTAAACGTTATTGAATAGATTTACGTGTAAATATTGAATCAAAGAGTCAATAAAATAAAACTAAAGTCTGATTTCGTTTCATAAAGAAGCAGAAATCGCTCGTTTTCCTCACCTCTGTTTTCCTCCTCTCCTAGTTTGACAGCGATAGTTTAAAAACGGTCTCGTCCAATAGGATTGGAGGATTTTAGAAACCCCGCCTACTCAATAAACAAACCGATAGGAGGTGTGCTCGATGCATTTCCCGGAGTCGTCGAGACGGGCGGTGTTAAATGAACGGTTTTTTTTCGATGCAGAAAAAGAAAAATAATCTCCTGTATTCCCACCATCGTGAGAGTCTAAATACATGTAGAAGTGAGTAAAATAAAGAAAAAAATAAAAAAGGAAAAAAAAAAGAAAGAAACGTGAAGTATTTTTAGAAAGAGCACAAAAACTATCATTTAAACTGCGTGATGATGACGTCACTGTTCCAACACAGCAGAATTCTCCCACAGCGCCTTTGTTTATTGTTAGAATGATCATTATTAATATTATTATCATTGTTAATATTATTATTATTAGTAGTAGTAATAGTAGTATAAATAGTTGTAGTAAGTGTAATATTAATAGTCATAGTATTAACAGTAATAGTAATGGTTGTAAAATAATTAATAGTAGCAATAGCTGAAGTAACTGTAGTAATAGTAATAATGATAGTATTGGGAGTAATAATAGTAAGAGTAGTAGTCATAGTTGTAATAGTACTAGTAGTATTGTAGAAGTAGTATGAGTATATAAATAGTAATAATAGTATAAGTAGTATGGTAATAGTATTTTAAATAGTAGTAGTAGGTGTAAAAGCATTAGTCCTAGTATTAGTAAAATAATCAAAACAATCTTTCATTTCATTTTTCATTTCATTTTATTTATTTATTTCATTTTCAAGCACACATAAGGAGTTTTACAGTAATCAAGGTTTCTGAGAAAAAAAGAAATGAAAATGAAAAGGGACAGAAAGAAGTAAACTTATTAACTCTGCCCCATTTAACCAAGTCAGTAAATAATTTCAGTCAACAAACAGAATTACTAAATTATGCAACAGATAAAGCAAGTGGTAAGAAAAAACAAACACCAAAATATAATAGGGAAGAAAGTAGTAGTATTTTCTTTTTTTTTCCCTTATTCTTTTCCCTCTTTTCCTCTCTTTTTCCTTCCTTTCCCATTCAGCATTAAGCCCGTTTTTACCGTTTTTAATGAGTGTTTGATTCGTATGATGTGAGCATTTGTTTTTTCATAGTTTTTTTTTAAAGTAATAATTGAATTAGATTCTTTTATAGATTTTTCTAAGGTATTCCATAATCTAATACCCTGCACTGAGACACTTTTTTCCTTCATTTTGGTTCTAAATTTATTGGTTTTAAAAATTTCATTCCCTTTTAGGTTATAATTGCTCTTTCTTTTTTCAAACTTCTTTTGTATGTTAAGTGGTAAACTTCTGTGATGTGCTCTGTACGTAAGTTTTAATATAGAATGATTTACTAAATCTTTAAATTTCAGTAGTTTTAGCTTTATAAACAGAGGTGTAGATGGATCCAGATACTTACT
This sequence comes from Oryzias javanicus, assembly GCA_003999625.1. Classification (NCBI taxonomy): domain Eukaryota; kingdom Metazoa; phylum Chordata; class Actinopteri; order Beloniformes; family Adrianichthyidae; genus Oryzias; species Oryzias javanicus. The sequence goes on from CM012458.1 coordinate 25,674,710, forward strand.
CCCAGTAATGATTCTTATTGCTCATTTTTGTAACACAAATATTGAATTTATAGTAGTAGTAATAGTAATAGTAGCAGTAACGGTGGTAGTAATTGTAGTATTAGTTGTAGTGACAGTAATAGTAGTGACAATAGTAGAAATACTTATAGTAAGAGTATTAATAGTATTAGTAATGTATAAATAGTAGTAGTAAGAGTAATAGAAGTACTTGCAGTAATAGTAGTACTGGTAGTAGTAGTAATAGTAATAGTATATGGTAATAGTACTAATCACATGTTCTTATAAAAAAACTTTCATTTGATTTATTGACATTAGATACAAAAGTACATTAAAATTACTTTGATAAAATGTACAATGTACGGGCTGCACGGTGGCGCAGTGGTTAGCGCTCTTGCCTCACAGCAAGAAGGCCCCGGTTCAAATCCCGGCTGGGGGATCAGAAACATCAACTGGGACCTATCTGTGTGGAGTTAGCATGTTCTCCCCGTGCATGCGTGGGTTCTCACCGGGTACTCCGGCTTCCTCCCACCGTCCAAAAACATGCTTCATAGGTTAATTGGTGACTCTAAATTGCCCCTAGGTATGAATGTGTGAGTGACTGTGTGCACGAATGTCGCCCTGCGACAGACTGGCGAACTGTCCAGGGTAAACCCTGCCTTCGCCCATTAGCCGCCGGGATAGGCTCCGGCATCCCCGCGACCCCGAAAGGGATAAAGCGGTATGGAAAATGAAAATGAATGAATGAAAATGTACAAAAAAATTTTTTATCAATGCAATTAATTATGATTATGAAGAACAGAAAAAATTATGACTTATTTTTATGTCAAAAACATCATGTAAATATCAGAATCAGAATCAGATCAGAATCAGAAACGTTTATTGTCATTGCACATAGGGATACAATGAAATTGCAGCAGCCTTGGACATAAGAAGTTAAAATAATATAAAAATAATAAAATAGAATAAAAAATAGAAATACTGTATTTACAACTCTTGACAAGAAAATGAACAATCTGTACAGAACTGTTAAATATTAAATATTTGTGGATAAAGTAGAATGGAATGAGGTAGTTGCTTTGAGCACAGCATAATAAATATTGTGAACCGGTTATTGCACAGACAGGATATTGCACGCATTGTAGTGAAATCAGAGTGAGGTGTTTGGTGGTGGAGGTATGTGTATTCCGTATGGTAATTGCCTGTGGGAAGAAGCTGTTCCTTAGTCTGTTTGTCCTGGTTCTGATGGACCTGTACCTCCTTCCAGAGGGCAACAGTTCAAACAGAGGGAAAGCAGGATGGGTGGAGTCGTTGGTGATGCTAGTCACTCTGCCGAGGAGCGTGACTGGTATATGTGCCTTCAGTGAGGGAGAGGGCAGCCGATGATCCTCTGCGCTGTCTTGACCACTCTCTGGAGGCTCTGCCGTTCTGCTTCAGTGCAGTGGAGAAACCACACTGTGATGCAGTATGACAGGATGCTCTCGATGGTTGAGCGGGTAGAAGGTTACCAGCAGCTCCTGCGCTGACGTCGTTCCTCCTAAGTTTCCTCAGGAAGTGCAGTCGCTGCTGGGCCTTCCTGATGACAGTCATTGTGTGTGTTTAGTCCATGTGAGGTCGGCAGAGATGGTGGTGCCCAGGAGGGTGAAGCTGTGGACCCTCTCCACACAGTTTCCGTTGATGTAGAGTGGGGTGGATCTGCCCTGTTCTTTCTGAAGTCCAGGAGGATCTCCTTGGTCTTGGTGTGTTCAGGATGAGGTTATTAGCCTGACACCACCTTGACAGTTCCAGGACCTCATCTCTGTAGGCCGTCTCGTCCTCTCCAGAGATCAGCCCCACCACAGTAGTGTCGTCTGCAAACTTCACTATGGTGTTACTGGTATGACCTTTCATTTAGAATTCTTTATTAATAAAAGAGTTTTTCTCTGAATCTTAAAAATCAAACAAACAAGTTTGAAAACTTTTACACTAAACTAAAGGTTTTATTCATGTTCAAACATCAACAGAAATGATCCATCAGGGATCGTTTGTCCCACAGGTTCCTGCTCGATCACGAATCCTCAGCAGCTCAGCTGGACGTCCCGCAGGAACCTGCCCCCCCCAGGACTGAACGGGGGCTTTTCACAAATAACAGTTTGAGAGAAAAACCTTTAAAAATGAAGAATATTTTAACAGGGAAGGTAAGTCTGATGGACCTTTTTTATTTGATAAAACATCTTCTAGTTTTTAAAATCTTCAAATTACAGCTAAATCACATTTAAGAGGAACTGAAATGCAAATGAAAGCTTTTGTGATGCATGTTTTCCAGAACATAAATACAAAGCAGGGGAGGGGGGGGTTCCTGCTGCCCGTCCTTCTGGCGGGTGACTAATAAGGAGGAGTCTTGGCGCCGGCGGGCGTTTCCCTGCAGCTCCCTCTCCGTCTCTGGACGCCGCGTTACTTCCTCAGCAGAGCTGCTGGCAGGAGCGTCACCTGAGCAGGTACGGCTCCCAAACGGGAAAAGCGCCTCCGATCAGAGCCGGAGCTGCTCGGGATGTAAGGATTCTGGTTTGTCTCTGCAGATCATGAAGCCTCAGGAGGTCCACCTCGTCCAGGAGATCTCAAAGGTAAAGAGACCGAGCGAAACAAACCAGGAAGATGTCGGATTGTGAGTCCCGCCTCTCCCAGCTGCAGAGCATGGTCACCGAGCTGAGGGTGGGCTTCAGCGGCGCCCTGCTGGAGCTGGGTCACATCCAGCACGGAGACCTGTACCTGAAGGAGGGGGAGGCTGGAGGAGAAGCCGCAGAGCTGCCGGAAGAAAGCCCTGCGGCTGGAGGCGCTGGTGGAGTCGCTGAGGGTGAGAGTCTCCGCCCCCCCCGGACGGCGCTTGTCCAGAGTGTCAGGCCGGGGAGGAGTGGTGAGGCGGTCTTAAAAGACAGGTGTGTCGACCTTCCAGGAGGAGCTGGAGGCGATGAGGAGGCAGGTGCTGCAGCAGGACGGAGGGACCGGCAAACAGAGGTAAAAACGAGCCGGACCTCCACCGAGGTGAAGTTAGTTGGATATTGGATATTCGACAGACATTCGCTCTGGGTGTAGTTAGGGACCGTCAACAAATTAAAGTTTTACCATCGCAGATAAAGGTTTTTCTTCAATAGCTTCTATGTTTTTTATACTTAAATTGTCCTAATCGCTCTAGAATATTAAAGTTAGCTCTGACCTATCGGGGTCAGCAATTTAGATTGACCTTTGATGCTTTTTCTATTTTTAATCATTTTTTACTGTAAATTTACACTTTTTTTTTTCAATAGCTTTCAGGTTTTCATAACTAATTGGTCCAAATCACTCTAAAATATTGAAGTTAGCTAAGATCTATCGGGGTCAGCAATTTAGATTGACCTTTGATGCTTTTTCTATTTTTTGTCAATTTTTTACTGTAAATTTACGCGTTTTTTTTCAATAGCTTTCAGGTTTTCATAACTAATTGGTCCAAATCACTCTAAAATATTGAAGTTAGCTAAGATCTATCGGGGATCAGCAATTTAGATTCACTTTTGGTGCTTTTTTCTATTTTTAATCAATTTTTTACTGTAAATTTTACGCGTTTTTTTCAATACGCTTTCAGGTTTTCATAACTAATTGGTCCAAATCACTCTAGAATGTTGAAATAGCTAGATCTATCGGGGTCAGCAATTCAGATTGACCTTTTGATGCTTTTTCTATTTTTAATCAATTTTTTAACTGTAAATTTACGCGTTTTTTTTCAAATAGCTTTCAGGTTTTCATAACTAATTGGTCCAAATCACTCTAGAATGTTGAAATTAGCTAAGATCTATCGGGGTCAGCAATTTAGATTGAACCTTTGATGCTTTTTCTATTTTTTTGTCAATTTTTACTGTAAATTTACCCGTTTTTTTTCAATAGTTTTCAGGTTTTCATAACTAATTGGTCCAAATCACTCTAAAATATTGAAGTTAGCTAAGATCTATCGGGGTCAGCAATTTAGATTCACTTTGGGTGCTTTTTCTATTTTAATCAATTTTTTACTGTAAATTTACGCGTTTTTTTTCAATAGCTTTCAGGTTTTCATAACTAATTGGTCCAAATCACTCTAAAATATTGAAGTTAGCTAAATCTATCGGGTCGGGGTCCAATTTAGATTGACCTTTGATGCTTTTCTATTTTTTGTCAATTTTTTTACTGGTAAATTTACGCGTTTTTTTTTCAATAGCTTTCAGGTTTTCATAACTAATTGGTCCAAATCACTCTAGAATGTTGAAATTAGCTAAGATCTATCGGGGCAGCAATCAGAGATGACTTTTAGATGCTTTTTCTTATTTTTTGTCAATTTTTTACTGTAAATTTAACGCGTTTTTTTTTCAATAACTTTCAGGTTTCCTAACTAATTGGTCCAAATCACTCTAGAATGTTAAAGTTAGCTAAGATCTATCGGGGTCAGCAATTCAGATTGACCTTTGATGATGCTTTTCTATTTTTTGTCAATTTTTTACTGTAAATTACGGTATGCGTTTTTCAATAACTTTCAGGTTTTCATAACTAATGGTCCAAATCACTCAGAATGTTAAAGTTAGCTAAGATCTATCGGGGCGATCAGCAATTTAAGATTTGACCTTGATGAAATGCTTTCTATTTTTGTCAATTTTTTTGACCTGTTTTACGCGTTTTTTTTTCAATAACTTTCAGGTTTTCATAACTAATTGGTCCAAATCACTCTAGAATGTTAAAGTTAGCTAAGATCTATCGGGGTCAGCAATTTAGATTCACTTTGGTGCTTTTTCTATTTTTAATCAATTTTTTTACTGTAAATCTACGCGTTTTTTTTTTTCAATAGCTTTCAGGTTTTCATAACTAATTGGTCCAAATCACTCTAAAATATTGAAGTTAGCTAAGATCTATGGGGGTCAGCAATTTAGATTCACTTGGGTGCTTTTTCTATTTTTAATCAATTTTTTACTGTAAATTTACGGCGTTTTTTTCAATAGCTTTCAGGTTTTCATAACTAATTGGTCCAAATCACTCTAAAATATTGAAGTTAGCTAAGATCTATCGGGGTCAGCAATTTAGATTGACCTTTGATGCTTTTTCTATTTTTTGTCAATTTTTTACTGTAAATTTACGCGTTTTTTTTTCAATAGCTTTCAGGCTTTCATAACTAATTGGTCCAAATCACTCTAGAATGTTTGAAATTAGCTAAGATCTATCGGGGTCAGCATTTACATTGACTTTGATGCTTTTTCTATTTTTTGTCATTTTTTTACTGTAAATTTAGGCGTTTTTTTAATAGCTTCAGGTTTTCATAACTAATTGTCCAAAACTCTAGAATGTTGAGTTAGCTAAGATCTATCGGGGTCAGCAATTTAGATTGACCTTTGATGCTTTTTCTATTTTTTGTCAATTTTTTACTGTAAATTTACGCGTTTTTTTTCAATAACTTTCAGGTTTTCATAACTAATTGGTCCAAATCACTCTAAAATATGTTGATTAGCTAAGATCTATCGGGGTCAGCAATTTAGATTGACCTTTGATGCTTTTTCTATTTTTAATCAATTTTTTACTGTAAATTTACGCGTTTTTTTTCAATAGCTTTCAGGTTTTCATAACTAATTGGTCCAAATCACTCTAAAATATTGAAGTTAGCTAAGATCTATCGGGGTCAGCAATTTAGATTCACTTTGGGTGCTTTTTCTATTTTTAATCAATTTTTTACTGTAAATTTACGCGTTTTTTTTCAATAGCTTTCAAGTTTTCATAACTAATTGGTCCAAATCACTCTAGAATGTTGAAATTAGCTAAGATCTATCGGGGTCAGCAATTTAGATTGACCTTTGATGCTTTTTCTATTTTTAATCATTTTTTACTGTAAATTTACACTTTTTTTTCCATAGCTTTCAGGTTTTCATAACTAATTGGTCCAAATCACTCTAGAATGTTGAAATTAGCTAAGATCTATCGGGGTCAGCAATTCAGATTGACCTTTGATGCTTTTTCTATTTTTTGTCAATTTTTTACTGTAAATTTACGCGTTTTTTTTCAATAACTTTCAGGTTTTCATAACTAATTGGTCCAAATCACTCTAAAATATTGAAGTTAGCTAAGATCTATCGGGGTCAGCAATTTAGATTGACCTTTGATGCTTTTTATTATTTAATCAATTTTACTGTAAATTACGCGTTTTTTTTCAATAGCTTTCAGGTTTTCATAACTAATTGGTCCAAATCACTCTAAAATATTGAAGTTAGCTAAGATCTATCGGGGTCAGCAATTTAGATTCACTTTGGGTGCTTTTTCTATTTTTAATCAATTTTTTACTGTAAATTTACGCGTTTTTTTTTCAATAGCTTTCAAGTTTTCATAACTAATTGGTCCAAATCACTCTAGAATGTTGAAATTAGCTAAGATCTATCGGGGTCAGCAATTTAGATTGACCTTTGATGCTTTTTCTATTTTTAATCATTTTTTTACTGTAAATTTACACTTTTTTTTCCATAGCTTTTTTTTCATAACTAATTGGTCCAAATCACTCTAGAATGTTGAAATTAGCTAAGATCTATCGGTCGGGTCAGCAATTCAGATTGACCTTTGATGCTTTTTCTATTTTTTGTCAATTTTTTACTGTAAATTTACGCGTTTTTTTTCAATAACTTCAGGTTTTCATAACTAATTGGTCCAAATCACTCTAGAATGTTAAAGTTAGCTAAGATCTATCGGGGTCAGCAATTTAGATTGACCTTTGATGCTTTCTCTATTTTTAATCAATTTTTTACTGTAAATATTCTAGAGTGATTAGGACAATTTAAGTATAAAAACATAGAAGCTATTGAAGAAAAACCTTTATTTGCTGATGGTAAAACTTTAATTTGTTGACGGTCCCTCACTACGCCTGTCTGTCGAATATCCAATATCCAACTAACTTCACCTCGGTCGGATCTCCTGACGTCACCGGATGATGTCTGACCGTCTCCCTCTGGTGTCCAGCGGCGACCCGCCAGGTGAACCGCGCTCAGGTGAACCGCGCTCAGGTGAACCGCGCTCAGGTGTGGCCCGCCCCTCCAGAGGGAAACTGCTCCTCCACTGTTTCCTGCAGGGCCTGAAAGCCGGGCTGAGCGAGGGCACAGGTCGGACCCCCCCCCCCGACTGAAGGGAACAAACGCTTTTTGGGTTGAATAAAATCAGCTGTTCTTGCAGACGCGCGCCACCAGGTGGCGATGCAGCTGCTGCACTCGGAGTGGGAGTACGTGTCGACTCTGAACCAGCTGTACGACCGGTACCGGACCCCTCCGGCCCATCAGCTGACGGTGGAGCCAAAGTGAGTCAGGAGGGACCGTGCGTGTGTGTGCGTGCTCTTGTTTCTCTATCATTATGAAGACACACCCTTGACAAAACACCTTTCCTCTGAGGACATCTACGGTTGTGAGGACATTTCATGATGTCCTCATAAGGAAATTCCTCAGATGAGCTCATTGGTTATTCAGAAACTCCCGTCAAAGCTTTAAATCATGACCTTATAGAGATGGAAATATCAGAAAATCTGTTTGTGAGTTTATGCTCTTTGGCGCCCACTAGTGGACACACAGAGGTTGTGCCGGCGAGACGAAGCTGAATTTCTAATTGGCTAAAACTGGGAAATTTTGTGATTGGTGGAGCCAAAGGGGGTCAGAGGGCAACATCTGCATATGAGTTTGTGTATTTTACATTTGTGTTTGCATGTTTGCTTGGTTGTTTATGGAGATGGAGGTAATTTATTCTCATTTTTCAATATTTTTCATCTGAAATGTAATGAAATAATTGAAATTATTAATTTTTTAAATCAAAAAACATAAACTTAACCTCATATTTATATATTTTTTCCACCGATTTAATTATGTTAGTACTTCTTGACTTTTGCTTTAACTTTTTTTTTTTTTTTTTTTAAAAATAAAAATGTATTATTTAACATTTTCTTTCTTCCCTTTAATGATTAAGACAAAAAAAAACAAAAATTATTTTTTCTAACCAGTTTGTCAAATACTTTGTTTTTTTCTTGTTTTATTACTATCATTTTCTCACCTTCATACCCTTTTAATCTTCATTGGAAAAGCTTTGCTGCCATCTGGTGTTTGGAGGTGGTATTACCTCCTCCCTGGATCTCCTCAAAGCCGTTTCTGTGTGATCCAGTCAGACGCACGTGAAGTTCGTGGAGCAGCTTCTGCAGCGACACCTCCTCTTCAGGAACACCCTGCAGGAGCGTCTCTCCACCCAACACTGGAAGTCTCTGGTTGGAGACATCCTGGTGCAGCTCATCGGTCAGAACGATGTAAGATGACGTTTCCTCGCGGCGTCAGAGCAGATGTTTCAACCGGAGCTCAGAACGGTTCTTTCTGGTGTCCAGACAGCGTTTTCAGACACCTACCTGGGCTACACCTCCACGCTGGCCTCCTTCCTGTCCCTGGAGTTCAGCAGCTTGACCCACGTGGAGAAACGTGCGACAGTGCAGGTACCGCCTCCATCCTTCCACGCTGAGATCTTTGGAGACGTGCAGACGGAGAATTCTGTCCTTCAGACGGAGGAGGAGGAGCTAAAGCTGCTGTCGCTGCTGCTGGCGCCGGTCACTCGAATACACAGTTACCTGAGTCACATCCAGGTGAGTCAGAGTCGTCCGGGCGCTTGTTCACTCCAGCGTTTCTTCATCTCAGAAGAAACAAAGTCCGTTTACGTCAGAAGATCGAAATTGAAAAACACTGAAGCTGCTTTCATAAAGTTAATCTTCTTGAAGGTCAGATGTTCCAAACTGATCAGGATTCATGAGGTTTTCAGGGAGAAGATTCTGCTGCTGTGACCTTCAGTTCCTCAGACTTCCTCAGGCTGTCATGTGACGGAGGGCGTGGTCTTTGTTTGGACCTTCTGCTGCAGAACCTGCTGCAGTGGACCGGCAAAGAGCATCCGGACTGCAGCCTCCTGCTGGGCTCGGAGCGTGCGCTCAGGAGCACTTTGTCCCGCTGTCATGTGATCCTGGAGGAAGAGGTTCGGTGGGGGGAGGAAGAGGAGGCGGGACAGAGGCGAGGAAACACGGAAACCTTTTTTAAATACTTTCTTCTTCTGCTGAGACTGACGGACGTTTGTCTTCTGCAGCTCCTGCGATGCTGCCGTCGCATCTTCTGCAAACTGTTGTCACAGAGCTCAGGTGACCAGAGACGAGCCGAGCGCTGCCGCTCACAGGTGAGTGTTGCCGCGGTGACGCCTCAGGCAGGTGAGACATCCAGGTTCCATCAGCGGTCGTGTCGTCTGTTCTCCAGAGACGGTAAGTCCAGCGGCGGCGACGGCTGCCTCTCCATGCGTCTGGAGTGCTGGTCCTGCAGCCCGGTGCGCAGGAAAGGCTGCAGGGGGGAGGAGGAGGCGGGGCTGGCGCCTCGCCGCTGCGCTCACGCCTGCTGCACGTATGCATGCGGCGCTCAGCTCACGCCTGACCCCGCTGGCTGGGGGGAGAACAGCGACTCGGGTCAGGGCACCTTCAGCCAGCGCACCGCCAGAGGCACCACCGAGCTGGAGGCATCCCGGACAAACCCCAGCCTGGAGGACGGAGAGACCGACCCCGAGGACACCTCCGCCTTCGACTACTCCTCCGTCACCTCCTGCAGCCCCGACGGCACTCTGCGCAGGGAGGTGGAGGAGAGCAACAGCGGGGAGTACGAGGAGGAGGACAGCCAGGTGCCGGTGCTGCTGAGGCCCTCCGGCTGCCCGCCGCCGGCCAAGGAGGCGGCGAGAGAGAAGACGGTCTGCCTGAGATGGCAGATCCCCCGACAGACCCCCCCCCCCCCCCTCAGGAACCCCACAGGGCCGTCTCTGGACGGGCCGGCGCCGTGCCTCCTCAGCACCTTCGGGAAGAGGTTGGTCAGCGTCCGGAGAGGGTCGCCGCCTCTGCACCCGAAAAGTGCCTTCAGGCCCATCTGGGATGATCCCACCAAGCAGGTATGGGCCGGTTCTGGTCCAAGCCCGAACGGGTTTATGGTTCTGCGTTTTGTCTCTGGGCTCAGAATTCGTTTATTTCCATTCAGACCAAAAGTATTTGACCACAAAGAGCCGCATAGAGGCCCGAAAACCACCACAGAACGTCACTTCCTGTTTACAACTTCCTTCAAAATAAATGTAGGCGGAGCCTGCTGCAGTTCACCAAATGGCCACCAGGTGGCTTCAATCCAGATTTGAGGTACTATGAACATCATGTAACTTTTAAAACAAAATTTAGTGGGCGTGGTCATTTGATTGACAGGTACAGTTGAATCCACAGCAGGTGGAGATCCTGCCGGATCTTCAGGTTCTGAGGAGATCGGGTCCAAAAAGACGTTTACTCCAAAGTTTGGAGAAGAAAATCAAAATCTGATCTCGTTTTTTTTTCTTTGGAATGGTTTCTTTTTGTTAACAGTAAAAAGTTCTGGATCGAACATGGAGCCCTGGAGAACACCGGAATAGAGGCCCCTCCCCCTTTCCGGTTTGAAGTTTCTGTGAGAACGATGACGTTTCAGAAGTTTTTGTTTCTATACTTCAGAGCAGGGCTGCTCATTCCTGGTCCTCGAGATCTACCACCCTGACTATTTTCCAGATCTCCAAGCCCTGCCACCTGCTGATTGGCTCAGTCAGATGTCTCCACAATCTGATTGAAAGGACACACCTGGTCCAGGTAATCAGCAGCAAGCAGTACAGGGAGAGCTGGAAAACAGGCAGGGTGGTAGATCTTGAGGACCAGGAATGAGCAGCCCTGCTTCAGAGGAACGTTACCGCCGTAAACATCGTTTGGGGCCCGGATGCAGCAGAACCCGTTTGGTTCTGGGAGTTCCATCTCGTTGGAGCCACAGTTTTCCTAAAATTCTCGTGTTTTCCCGCAGACGGACTCTGCTCCGGAGAAGGACAGCCGGCCGGGCTTTGTCCCGGTCCAAACTCCAGGCAGACAGAACTTCTACGGTTTCGGTTCCAGCAGGGACGACCTGAGGTGAGTTTCACCTGTCGGGTCGACAGGAGGAGCTTTCCAATGAGGTGACCCGTTTACCTGTACCTCTGCAGGGCGGTTCTGGCCCACCAGCGAGGCGGCGGCGGCGGCCCGTGGGACAGCGAGGACAGCGAGGATCCCTGCAGCACCGTTTGAACCGTTCTCCCCTCAGAGGCATGATGGGAAATTTCACCTGGACCTTTGAACGGATGGAACTGCATGTTATACAGCAAACAGCCAGTAGGGGGAGCCGTCTGAACCCAGAGCGACTGTAAATCGAAGTCCAGATGAACTTGTTCTTTGACCCGCCGTCACAGGTTCAATTCCTGAACATCTTCTCCATTTAATCCATTTATGGAAAAAATGTAGTTTAGCCCTGAAGAGTCCAACCACTGTTCTATTCTGGGATTTAAAATCTGACTTTTTTGTTCATTTTGGGTGACAGCAGACAAGAAATAATATATAAAATGAATAAATTTATAATAGAGGCCAAATTCGGTTCTTCAGGGGTAAAAAAAACTTTTAAATAACAAAACATCTGTTTTTATTCAACTTTGTTTAAAGGTTTCTCAATGTCTTTCATAAATAAAACTTTAGTTCTCTGTTAGAAAATTTCATTTTAATTTAAGAAGTTAAATAATTTCCATGAAGTGAAGTTTGAACAAAAAATAACTTTTGTATTTATTGATTTTTTTTTTTTTTTAGGGATTTCAAAAATAAAGGTAAATAGTCCAACAGAAGCTGTTTTAGGACAAAAAAGGCTTAATTGATTTCATTCAAATTCTCTGAGACGGTTTAATCTGTCACAAGAATATTGTAAAAAATTTAATCCATAATTTGTTGAGTAAAACAATATGATACATATGACTATATAAGGCTTGTGGGCGTGGTTAACAAAACCAAGGAAATCCACAAACATAGTTTTTATAGTTTTTTTTCTTTGAACTTGTCCAGAGAGAGAGAGAATCATTAAGCAACAAGGTGCTGGGTTATGGTAAATGTTAGTCCAAAGGGGCGGGGCCTGTCCTCACACATCCTCAAGTGTTACAAACATACCTGTTGGCTCCAAAACTTTTCACAATCATCCACAAGGTATAGCAGACAGAGGGAATACACCCGTCAGGGACCCCAACCAGGACCAGCCACACCGCCACAGGGGCCCCAGGGCAGGAGAGCAGGGAGGCACAGAGAGTGCAAGTTTCAGTCCAGGCAGGAAGATAGTCCCCACTGCGCCAGGGGGCCCAGCATGGGGCCCACCCCCAAAGAGCAACAGCCCACCACCACCTGGGAGACCTCGGCATTCCCCAACCCCCCCGACATGAGCAACGACGCCCCAAAAGATACCTGCCCTGCGCTCCAGGCAACCCCACATCCCCAAGAGAGGAAGGAAGACTCCGCCCAGGAGAGGAGGAGGTCCCTAAGGAGCTTTGTAAACATTGCCGACCAAGCTCACCCACTCCTGGAATGTTTGAGGGGCCCCGCGCTCGAGGACAAAGACTCGCACCACAGGAACAGGGACACCCCCAGGTTCAGATGTGATCTGACCCCTGGGTCACAGTCGAACCCGGGGATCCCTCTCCCTACGTGGAGAGAGAGAGAGAGAGAGAGGCCTGGGAAACCAGCACCCCAAGGACATGGCTGCCGTTGCCAAGGGTCTGGTTCCCCCACCAGGGATGGGGTAGGGGACAGACGATCAGAGGTCCGACCTTCCTCGTGTACCATGAGTGAATGTTGGAGTTTAGAGTGCAGTTAAAAGTGGCAGGAAGGGCACCCACAGTGAAGGTCTAGACACCCTCCCAACCAAGGGGCCCCAACCGTAGAGGGTGCAGTTTTTTTCCTTAAAAATGGCATTGATCTGTTCACCTCAACCCCCACCCTAAACATAACATGGTTGCTATGGAGATGAGGCCAACACAAAAGGTGCTTTAAAAGCAGCAGAGTTCATCCTGGACTTGAACCCACAACCACATCACCCCGGAGGAAAGACGCTTGCGTTCTCAAACACAGAACAGAACATTATTTTCAGGTTTAAACTGAGTTTCTGACAGAAAAAACCAAAGAAAAGGTTCAGAATAAGACTGGGTGATTTATTAATCTCATCAAGACCGTTAATACAAAGCAGTTAAAAGGCCACAAACCACGGAACCGGGCGGCCGCTGGACCGGGCCGCTGCAGGAGAACCCCCCCCCCCCAGCACCGACATGGGACGTTCGGTTCCACCCAAACGTTCGTTTGTCGCTGCCTCCAAACCAGGAGGACGCCGCTGCGTAATCCAGAGCTGGGGGGAGGAGGCGTGTGTGTGGGGGGGAGGAGTTTGTCTGCCCCGATGCGTGTTAGAGCGAGTCCAGCGGTTGCCGCAGCAACCGCCGCTTTCAACAGTACAGCCTTAAAGTGCACAAAGTGTTTCTGCCAAAAAAAAAAAAAAAAAAAAGTCCAAATTCTTCACTTTGCTCCAGAACGGCCGGCGGTCCGTTCCCGTGTATGAATGCGCGTCCGTGAGGGAACGGGGAAGGTTTTTGGTGGAACCAAGCGGGGGAACGGGGCGGGGAACGGGGCGGGGAACGGGGCGGGGAACGTGGCGGGGAACGGGGCGGGGAACGGGGCGGGGAACGCGGCGGGGAACGCGGCGGGAACGGGGCGGGGAACGGGCGGGGAACGGGCGGGGAACGGGGCGGGGAAGCGGCGGGGAACGCGGCGGGGAACGGGCGGGGAACGGGGCGGGGAACGGGCGGGAACGGGGCGGGACGCGGGGGGGGGGGCGGGGGGGGGGGGCGGGCGGGGAAACGGGGCGGGAACGGGGCGGGGAACGCGGAGGGGAACGGGGCGGGGAACGCGGCGGGGAACGCGGCGTCTCAACTGCAGATTGTCTGTGAGTTCAGGGCGACGGTTCGATTCCTCCGACCGTAGCAGCACCGGACCATCGACGGGGGGGGGGGGAGGGGGGAGGGTCACTTTATACAAAAGATTCCATTAGTGTATACATGTTATCTATACACACAGTATCCACAGACATGTACAGGTCAAAAGGTCACGGGGTGGAGCTTTGTTCTGAACATCAGAGGCAACTTTCCTGTTTGAGACTTTAGAAACGAAAAGGCACATCTGAGCGCGCTCAGACCAGGAGGGGGGGGGGGGGGGGGGGGGGGGGGGGCGGGCGGGGGGGCGGGGAGGGGGGGGGGGGAGGGCGGGGGGGGGGGGGGGGGAAGGGGGGCAGCTTTGGAACTTCCAGTGCAAAGTGAATACAAACGCAGAAGCATGGGGGGTGGGGGGGGGGGGTGAAGAGCACAGTGTCCACTGAACGGGTCACGATCCGGCCACGGCGCCGCACTCGACGTCCGGACTCGAACCCCGCGGCTTGGCCTGAACCCTGAAGTGCAAAAGAGCGCCCGCCCCCCCCGGGTCAGAGGTCAGCTCTGTTTTGAAAGGCAAGGTGTGTGCTTCGGGCCGACTCGACTTGCTACAAGACAGTCACAGTGTACAGCTGGGGGGTGGGGGGGCGTCCTGACCTCCAGCTGGGGGGGCAGAAGGGGAGGGGCGTCCTGACCTCCAGCTGGGGCTCTTAGTGTCACAAATAAAGCCCCTCCCCCCTGCATAAAGTAAGACTGCGCCTCAACGTGGGGTCCAGGTCTGATCAATGCCACCCCCCCCCCACTCTGGTGAAGGGGGCAGGGAGGAGCTCACCCCCCCTCTGTTAGCTGGCACGAAGGGTTTCTGATGGGGGCGGAGCTACAAAACACCTGAGGTGTGCTGGGGGCGGGGCCAGCGGCCTCATTGGCTGCTCTCGGTGTTCTCCACCAATGACAGGCCTTGCAGGGGGGGCTGCAGCGCCTCCCGCTTGTACGTCTTTGGGGGGGAGCTTGGGGAGCTGCGGGCTGAAGTTGTGTCGGGGCGGGACGGGCGGGGCGGTGATGGCGGCGGGGCAGAGGCTGTTCTGGCTGGTGCAGCTCCGCCTGGGGATGCGGGGGGGAGGCGTGCTGGGGGGGGTGTTGGGCGAGCTGGGGGAGGTGCCGAAGTCCCAGTGGTACCGCCCCCCGGGGGAGGGCTGCGGCGGGTTCAAGGGGTAGTTGATGAAGATCTCCGGGGGGCGCTGCGGGACCGGAGGGGGCGTGTCCGGGAGGGGGTCTCGCGGGGAGAGGAGGGGGAGGGCTGGGCAGGGGTCCGTCGGGGGAGGGGCCGTTGTAGACCGTCTGCCTCGGCTGGTTCCTGGGAGGAGGGGGGGCAGCCGGGGAGGGATGGCGGGGGGTGTCGGACGGGAGCTCAGCTGAAACACAAAAGCAAACGCCGACTTCAGAAGAACTTCACGACCCGATCCGGTTCTGGCTGGACGGGTGGATGAATGAAACGAACACCGGATACAAAACTTTAATTTAGACCGATTTACTGAAATTTATGTTTAATTTTTCAAAAAAAAAAAAAGTTATTGTTTAAAATTGTTCATGTGAATAAAACTTTTAGCAGCAAAACTTAAAAACAAAAACATGTTTTAAGTAAGAATGGGTTAATAAAATAAATCTGAATTGATCTGAAAAGCTAAAGTCCGCTAGCTTGTTGCTAATGTTTAATGGATTTTCCCTTTAGACGGCTAATGCTAACCGTCGGTTGACATAAACGTACATTACTGACTGATCGAACATTTTTATATGAACTCTTTTAAAAAAACGTTTTTAAAGTAACTATTTGTGGTCTAAAACGTACATTTTTACTCAATCTTTTCCTCTTCGTGTTGGAAATAAAGTGTAATGCTATAGGATGATCACCACCTAGTGGTCAAACTGAAACGTCCTCCAGGAGAAGCAGAACAATGTTTCCAATGTTAATGATCTGAACATTTTATCTTATGTAACTCTGGATGATTTTAACAATCTCAGTATTTTAATGATACATTTAACAGTCTGTGAACTGGATCAGATTAATATAAATATATTAAAACATAATATATTATTAATGTAATTCTAAAGAATTGTGTATAAATGTGTCAATATTTAATTAAATCAAATTGAATTTAAAGAATCGAGGAAATAAATTCAATCTAATCAACCTTTTTCTGTAAACCACTTGTGTCAAAGTCAAGGCCCGGGGGCCAGATCCGGCCCTCTGGGTAATTCTATGGCGGCCTCCAGATCATTTTATTTCATTCTTATTAATGACTGATGCCCCCCATCTTTCGCTTATTTTTAACTTGTATAATTTTGACAGAATATATTTTTTATGGAGAGTAAAATACTGAAAGTTATTTAAGTTGATTTAATTCTGGAATAATATTCCTGCCTTTTTATTATTCATAATTAAGTTAAAAGTTACAGTTTTAAAGTTTCAAAACATAGCTTTCTGCTAGCTTTTTGGACTTTTTCTAAAGATTTTTTAGGGCTATTTTGGAGTTTAGCTAATATTTCAGCTACATGCTAACTGTTTTTGGCTAATTTAAGTTTAAAAAAAAAATTTTTTTTAGGCTGTTTTGAAGTTTAGGATAATAATTACATGCTAGATATTTTTGGCTAATTTAGGCTTTTTTTTCTTTTTTCAGGCTAATTTTGAAGATTAGCTATTTTAATTTTTTTTTGTTTCTTGAGTTAATTTGGCATTTAGCTAAAATGTTACCTGGCTTTCAGCTTCGTATTTTCTGCTATCAATTTCAGCATCTTCAACTCTCAGAACTTAAGGTTTTAAAGTTTTTATCCTGTTCGGCCCGCGGCTTAAGGTGTGTTTTGGATTTTGGCCCCTTGTGTGATTGAGTTTGACACCTCTGCTGTAAACTATCATCAATACTCAGCCGGAGTTTTTCTTTTCCTAAAGTTGGGATTCCTTTCATCTTATCCTTTCCTCCAGCAGGTCAAAAGTCTCACTTTAGCTTCCGACGTGGCGTCTTTCCTCCGAGGAGGTAAAGGAGGCGGCCTCAGCTCCTCCACCAGCTGGTGCAGACTCCCGCAGGAGGCGAACTGAATCTCTGACAAAAACAGAGCAGAATGTTTACGAGCGTCCGGAGCCGGGGAGGAATCGTTCTGGTGGATCAGGAAGTTCCACTGACTTGAGAACTGCAGAACCGAGTTGGAGGAACCTGCAGAGAAAACATTCGGGTTCAGGTTTCGATCAAAGGTGATTCGGGACCGTCGGTCGGTCGGCGCCGGACTCACCGATGCTGGCGTCCAGGTCGTTGAAGACGGGGCAGGGGTCGGAGGAGGCGGACTGCGGGGGGGTGGGGGAGTTGGGGGAGGTGGGCACCGAGGCGGAGGCCGGGGGGTCCAGCTCGGTCTCGGTGGCTGCGGCTATGCTGCGGAAGGTCTTGTGGGGGGGTTCCCTCTCCAGGGGGAAGGGGTGGCTCTTCAGCGTCCCCGCCGTAGACGTCCGGACGGGCCGGATCCCCGGAGACTTCAGGCTGTACATGGTCTTCCTGGGCTGCAGGGGGCGGAGCCGAGTAGAAGTTTAGATGAGGCGGGGGGGCACAAAGAACCAAGACAAACACTAATTGCCTGGAGAAGACTAACTGAATGAAGGTAGGGGTGTGCCAAAATATCGATATTGCGATATATCGCGATATTTAGTCCTACGGTTGATTCTCGATGGGTTCTCACCAAGTATTGATATTATATTTTCATTTGAAGAGCCTGTTGCGTCTGAGTCGTGGACCGGAACTATAGCGTAGCTCGTCGCGCTGCGTCGGACACATTTTGCTGACGCACACAACAGATTCAGGGAAAAACACCGTCAGGATTCTGGCTCGGTATCGCGTGTATAAATCATGTCTACGTGTTCTCAATTATCATCCATCTGTAGAAGAGCCTGTTGGTAAGAAGTGAGTTTGTCTGAGCGCTAGAATGACCGCCATCGTTTATTTCCTGTTTGAACGAGGCGCGTGCTTCGTAGCTGTTTGTGTGTACTTCAGGGACCAGTCGGAATTTTCGCTTTCATGCACTGATATTTACCCTGCTGGTGTAACTTTGTTAAATTTATGGTGTAAGGTTTTCAAATGAACGTAATAACTTTTTGCTAATGTTAACTTAAAGTCATTCTTAAATAAAAAAAAAATGCAGATTTGATTTATGAACTTTAAAAAAAAAGTAATTAAAATAAAGTACATGAATTCACAGTAAAATAGGGAAGTTGCTAGTTAATTGGAGAACTTAAAATTGTATAAATTATTATAAATTAAAATTGTTTATTTCTAATTTGTAATAGAATTCGAATTTTTAAATATTTATTGCTATTATTATGAGTGTTTTACCTGTTTTTACCTTTTTACCTGACTATTGACTGACCAAATAGAAAATAAAGATTGGATAAATAATCTCAAGTGTCAGTCTGAGTAAATCAGCCTTTAATTTTGAATGCTTAGCCCTTTTCAAATGTGGGAAAAGTGCACAAAAAAATTATGTAACACTTGACAGAGACTGTAAAACGTTATATTCATCATCCTTTGGTGTGACGTTCCTTTGGAGGTAGATAACTGTCACCAATTTGAATTATTTAATTTTTGTTCTTTAGCTAACAGTAATTCTGTGGCACTGATGATCACGTTTACTATTGTTAATATTGAATTTTACAAATAATTCCAATTCAATTGGTGGTAAGTTATAGTATTAGTGATTTTAGGCAACGTTAAACAAAAGTGTCTATAATTTGTTGTACAAAATAAGACATAAGTTGTTTATTATGATTGTGTTTAAGATAAAACAAAATAAAATGGGGACATATTTCCCCTCAAAAAAGTGTTCTTCTATATAATATCAGTTATCAGAGAGGATTTTTACCAACTATCGTAGTATCGCGATATTATCGATATCGTGAGCCATGTATCGCGTATCGTATCGTGAGGTACCCAGTGATTCCCAGCCTTAAATGAAGGAGGGGGTGTGGGGGGGTAATACCTAATTTCAACCTGTAGGGGGCAGCACTCAGGCGGTTTTAGAAATTTGCCTATGACCCACAGACAGAACTTTTAAAACCACGATTTATAGAAATGTAGATTCACTGTTTGGTTTCCCTTTAAGCATCTTTAGATAAAAGGGTCCAATAAGAGGTGTCTCTGCTGGACGCCGGCCCCCACGAGAAAACTGAGTAAAGCTGCCACAAACGATTATTTTAATAGTCGACTAATCACCGATTATTTTTTCCGATTATTCGACTAATCTGTTCATGGCCAAAGTGGATGTAAAGACGCTGAAGTTGATAACCAGCTAAAATATTAGTTAAATGCCAAATTAGCCAAAAAATAAAAAGAGCCAAAGTTAGCCAAAAATAGCTAGCATGCTGCTGAAATATTAGCTAAACTAAACGGAAAAATCCTAAATTAGCCAAAACAATAAGTTGAAATATAAGCTAAACTCAAAAATTGCCTAAAAAAGGCTTAAGTTAACCAAAAGAGCTAGCATGTAGCAAAAACCTTAAAATATGCCAAAATATTCCAAAAAGCTAGCAGAATGCTATTATAACTTTCAACTTTACTACAATCTGACTTCATACAATATAAAGTAACGACTAATCGACTTAAATTAGTCATCGACTATTTTAATAGTCGATTAGTCGTCGATTAGTCGACTAATCGACTATTAAAATAGTCGATGACTATTTTAATAGTCGATTATTCTATTTTAATAGTCGATTATTCTATTTTAATAGTTGATTATTCTATTTTAATAGTCAATTAGTCGTCGATTTGTCGACTAATCGACTATTAAAATAGTCGATGACTATTTTAATAGTCGATTATTCTATTTTAATAGTCGATTAGTCGACTATTTTAATAGTCGATTAGTCGTCGATTAGTCGACTAATCGTGGCAGCCCTAAAACTGAGTGACAGGCTATAACAGCAGGGTATGGGGGGGGTTATATTTTGGGAGGAAGTTGATTCTCAAACTGAATTAAAACTAAAAGAAGGTTTTTCTGAGGAGTTGAAGTGAATGAACCAAACCAATCCAGACGTACGAATCGGGGGGGCTTCTTGCAGTTGCGCGGCTCGATCTCCAGAGACATCTTGAACAGGTAGTCGGAGAACTCCTTCTCGCTCATGGAGCCCATGGGGTTCAGGTTCTCGAAGAACCTCTGCAAACACACACAGAGCTCAGCACCTGCACCTCCTCAGAACAGAGGAGGCGCAGGAGGAGGCTCTCACCCGGACGTCCTGCTCCGCCCGCAGACAGTACGGCTGGTTCTGGTACTGCTGGATCTCCCCGGTGATCTCCGCCACTTTCCGCCTCTTGCTGAAGTTGATGAGGTCTTTGCCGTGGCGTTTCAGGAAGTCGGGGTTTCCCTCCTCCGTCTTCAAGATGTTGGTAAGGTAGATACCTGAGCAGGAGGAGAACGTCAGTGGTGACCACACGTTTGGACCATGTCTGTTGAACCGGTCCTTTTGAAACAGTTCTGGAGAACGCAGCTTCAAAAACACACATCAGATGGAAGGAAAATGTTCCTAAGACGCTTCATGTCCTTTTGACTGAAGCCCCGCCCACTTTTCATGATCAAAATGCATCAAAGGATGTTTCTGTTTGTTTGAAGCAGAACAGCTTCAGGCGGGAAACGTTTCGAGGTGGTTCTGCTGAGTTCATGGTCAGAAAGAACCGGAGACGACAGAACCACTGACCAAAGAAAGGCACGCAGGGCGGGTTGATGGACTTCAGCTTCACCAGGTACTTCTTGAAGTGGTCCTGACTGAGCTCCACGGCGTCCTCCAGGACTTTCCTCTTCCTCTCTGGTATGGCCTGTGGAGATAAACGAGACAAAAACTCAGTTATTCTCACTAAATGATTCTAAATACGATGCTGCTGGAAACTAGGAGAGAAAAATGTGGTTTTGGTGCTCAGAAAGAAATATTATTATTTTAAAACCCAACAGGAGACGTACTGCAGAGAAATGATGACATCATAACGTCAAATGAGTGAAACTTTCTCTAAATAAATGACATTTACTGACAAATGTGAATGTTTCCACCAGATATGTGTGACGGTGATAGAGCTGACACGATTAGTCGACTAATCGACAATTAAAATAATCGATTAGTCGTTACTTTATAGTGTATGAATGTAGTAAAGTTAGAATGTTATTCTGCAGCTTTTTGGACTATTTTGAAATTTATTAAGATTTTTTAGGCTATTTTGGAGTTCAGCTAATATTTAATCTACATGCTAGCAATTTTGGCTAACTGAAGCGTTTTTGGTTTTTTAGGCTATTTTTAAGTATAGCTAATATTTCAGCTACACGCTAGCTGTTTTGGCTAACTTTTGTTTTTTTGTGTGGCTCTTTTGGAGTTGAGCTAATATTTCAGCTACATGCTAGCTGTTTTGGCTAATTTGGGCTTTTTTGATTTTTAAGATATTTTAGAGTTTAGCTAATATTTAATCTACATGCTAGCAATTTTGGCTAACTGAAGCGTTTTTGTAGGCTATTTTTAAGCTTAGCTAATATTTCAGCTACATGCTAGCTGTTTTGGCTAATTTAGGATTTTTTGATTTTTAGGATATTTTAGAGTTTAGCTAATATTTAATCTACATGCTAGCAATTTTGGCTAACTGAAGCGTTTTTGGTTTTTTAGGCTATTTTTAAGTTTAGCTAATAATTCAGCTACACGCTAGCTGTTTTGGCTAACTTTTGTTTTTTTTTGTGGCTTTTTTGGAGTTGAGCTAATATTTCAGCTACATGCTAGCTGTTTTGGCTAATTTAGGCTTTTTTGATTTTTAGGATATTTTAGAGTTTAGCTAATATTTAATCTACATGCTAGCAATTTTGGCTAACTGAAGCGTTTTTGTTTTTTTAGGCTATTTTTAAGCTTAGCTAATATTTCAGCTACATGCTAGCTGTTTTGGCTAATTTAGGCTTTTTTGATTTTTAGGATATTTTAGAGTTTAGCTAATATTTAATCTACATGGTAGCAATTTTGGCTAACTGAAGCGTTTTTGGTTTTTTAGGCTATTTTTAAGTTTAGCTAATAATTCAGCTACACGCTAGCTGTTTTGGCTAACTTTTGTTTTTTTTTGTGGCTTTTTTGGAGTTGAGCTAATATTTCAGCTACACGCTAGCTGTTTTGGCTAACTTTTGTTTTTTTTTGTGGCTTTTTTGGAGTTGAGCTAATAATTCAGCTACACGCTAGCTGTTTTGGCTAATGTAGGCTTTTTCTTGTTTTTAAGGCTACTTTGGAGTTTAGCTAATATTTCAGCAGTACGCTAGCTGTTTTGGCTAACTTTTGTTTTTTTTTGTGGCTCTTTTGGAGTTGAGCTAATATTTCAGCTACATGCTAGCTGTTTTGGCTAACTTTGGCTCTTTTTATATTTTAGGCAAATTTGGCATTTAACTAATATTTTAGCTGGTTATCAATTTCGGCATCTTTACATCCAGTTTGCGCATGACCCGATTAGTCGACTAATCGGAAAAAATAATCGGTAATTAGTCGACTATTAAAATAATCGTTTGTTGCAGCTCTAGATGGTAACAACATTGTTTTGCTCCTCTTGTCTTAAATCATCTCTCCTGCGGCTGTATCAAGTGTCCAAATACTCGAATAATTAAAATCTGATTCTGGGTTTTTTATTAAAATACAGAAGAATTAAAAATAAACTTCAGATAACGTAAATCTGGTTCTAAAATGCAGAACAATGTTGGATTTTAAGAATATAAACAAAACAAATGTTCTACTGTGACAGGAAGTAAACAAATCTTCAAAGTAAGTGTGAAGGTTCATATTTTCAAAATAAAGGTGTTTTTTAAGTTAAAAAATACGATTTAAGTTCAGTTTACTGAAATAAATTCTGAAGAATAAATTCAGTTCAAGTATAATGAATATGAAATGTAAAATATGAAAATACATTTTAATGAAATACAGCTCGGGGACAGTCTCTTTATTTCTCTAACATGCAGAATGATTCTGGATTTTAGGTCTATTAACAAAAAAAAGCAGAACGTGGAGCGCTAACCTCCCCAGAAGTAAACAAATCTTCAAAATAAAGTCTTGGTGAAGCTTCGAATTTTCAAAGTAAAACTACTGAGTGTTTTTTTTTTTTTTTTTGGTTTTCTGTTCCGCTGGTTGAAAGATCTGAGTCTGAAGTTTACCAACATAAGTGCTGGAAAAAAGAAGAATTTGCTTCAATCTTTTAACATCGTAGCTTTAGCTTCAATGTTTACATTCTTTTGGCTTCAGTAACTCTTCAACCGATGATGTAATCTCTGTATTTCCATCCTCTCACTGATTGGCTGCGTTAAAGTCTGCAATTTGAATAAAAATGTCATAAATATGAATCTATATATAATATATTGCTGTAATTGTTTTATCCTATTTTTAACTGGAAATATGTTTATTTTATGTTGCTTTTATAAATTGGTGTATGTATTTTATATTGCAGTAGTTTTAGTTTTATAAAATATTTTAGATTTCATATTCTATTTTATATTGTGTTTGTTTGTTTGTTGATTTCTTTTAAAATGTCTTAAAATGGTTAATATGTTTATAATGTTTAGATATTATGTATTTTGTAAAGGACTACAGATGGAAATTAGCTACTAAGCTACAATCTGGTGCAAGCATCTTTGCTTTGTAAGCTCAATGTATTTGTACACTGTCCGGATAAATTAATAAACTAAACTAAATTAATAATAAATAATAAATATTATTAATAAATACTCCAAAAATCTGGTGATCAATAATGTGATGTCGTGTGACTGTTAGAGTGGAAAGAAAACACCAGAATTAGTCTTTAAAATGTTCATGTAAAGTTCTGGGACGGGTTTTTTCCATTAAAAGTGAAAAAAGTTTTTAAAATCCTGTTTCATTTTCTTTGGGAAACTGTTGTTAGTTTAGATTAAATAACTGAGTCTTTTCTAGTAGTTGCTTTTTTGAATTAAGTTATTATTCATTTATTATCTTTTATTGTTTGTTTTATTGAAGTTTATCAGAAAGTTGACCAAAATATTTTATTTTTTAGAATATAACATTGTTTAAAATGACAAATGTCATTTCTGTCTAAATCTTTAAGTTTTTATCAGTTTTGTTGATAAAAATAGATATAAAAAATAATGATTTCATAAAAATAGTTTTTATTTTCGTACATCTAGTAAAAACAAACACATAGGAACTGTAAAAGCATATCATGTGTAACCACCGTTCAGGGAATCCAGTTTAATAAACTTTGATTAAAAACATATTTTCAGACATGAACATTCGGATCGTTCAGACCGAATGTATGTTACGGATCTGTTCATCGTTGATCCCGATTGGCGCCTCAGAGTCTCACCTCGAAGGTGTGGTCCAGCCGGTAGACGGGCACAGAGTTGATGGCGCTGACCACCTCCAGCACGCCGTTGAAGTTGTTGAGCTCCTGGAAAACCTGCAGGATCTCGATGATCCGCGACAGAACGGCGGCCCGCTCCTCCAGGTTCATGGTCTCCACGATGCACCTGCGGAACCACACCTGTCAGCTCAGCCCGGCGGGCGGGGGCGGGGCCGCTCGGCCGCTGGGAGGAGACTCACTTCTCGAACCACAGCGTCAGGTTGGTGGTGTGGCGGATCATCCGCAGCAGGTTGGGAGAGTTCTTCTCCTTGTCCTCTTTGGTCCAAACGCTCCCGACCAGCTCCGACGGCCGGACGGCCCTGCGGACGACCGAGGGTCAGAGGTCGTTCGCCACCGCCAGCCCCCCCCCCTCGGCGGGGACTCACCTGTACAGGTCGGACTCGATCAGCGTGAGCTGGCGGGCGATCTCGATGGGGTGGAGGGTCATGAGGTCAAACTGCTCCACCTGGCCCGCCGTGCAGATGTGCCACTGGATGGGAGGCGGCGAGCTCTCGAAGGTGATGTTGTGGCTGACGCCGTTCAGCTGAGTCTGCAGCTTCCTCCTGATGATCTTGTTGATGGACTCCACCCACTTCCTCATGGATTTACCTGAGGAGGAAACGACAGCCTGAAGCGATCGGGAACGGATCTACCGAGCATCCCGACGTTCCCGCAGACGCAGAACCACGGCAGAAACTCTGGTTCTGTTCTGGTTCTGTACATTTATCCTCCCTCTGTTGCTGTTCAGCCCCCCCCAGCACCACGCCGGGACGGGCCGCATTGGCCAGACTGTTTCCATGGAAACGAACGAGGAGCAAAAAGTGAAAAAGATCCATTTACAGGTGAAATATTAAAAATGCTTCAACCCAACTTGAATTGTGATGTAAATAAACCAAATGCTGAACTCTCTCTCTCCAGAAGGGGGCGCCAGACACAACAGAGGCCAAAAACCCAAACAGAAGAGTTAAAACAAGCGCGACTGACCTCGGAGCTGAATTCTGCTGGTGATGTAATCCTCCAACCGATTTCTCAGCTCCGGATCGTTCTCAAAGTCGTAGAAATGATGCTCCACCCACTGACGGAAAACATTCAGGACCCTGCGGAGGAAAGAAGGGAGTCAAGACAAAGAAAGAAACGCTTCCTGAAGTCTTTACAGCCCCCCCCCTCAGATGAAGATCATGTTTTTAGAGTTTTGAACATGTCTGTCATTTTTCTTATGAAAGAGAACAAATGAAATCCGGATCAAAGCCGATACTGATGGACAAGATTTAGACACAGAGCTATCTTAATTAGATGGGGGGTCAGGGACGGAGCTCCAAAAGCCACGCCCCCTCAGAGGAGATTTTGGAAACAGAAGCTTCAGATCAACATGGAACAAGTCTTTCTAACACCTTCAGGTTGTGCGATTTTGGTTGAAAACGTTTTTTTTAAAATAAAAAAATTGACTTAAAGCTGCAGCCAATCAGAGCGTTTGAACAACACCTGGACTTGAACAAGAAAAAACGGTTCTGATTGGTTGTTTTCTGGAAGTCCCAGCAGCAGGTGAGCGGACGTACCTGAGCTGGACGGGCTGCACGTATTCTTTCCTGAACCTCTGGAGCTCGGCCGCCATCGGCTGCTCGCCGTTCCACAGGGCCTGCTGGTCCTCCTCGCTGGGCTCCGGCTCGGGGATCTCAATCCTGTGAAAAGTCGGTTCAGACCAGCAGGAAACGGCGAGCAGAAGGAGAGGAGGCGGCGCCGCCACCGTACCTGTCTATGAGCAGCGACAGCAGCTCCTGCGGTTTGCAGAAGGACCGGTACGTGGTCAGAAACGTTCGCACAAAGTTGGGATCTGGGAATCAAACGCACAGAAGGATGAACTCAGAGGACGAGGGGCGGACGGCGGGCTGCGGCGGCGTCCGGGTGACTCACCGGCGTACATGTGGTAGGTCAGCCTCTCGATCAGCTTGACCACGGTGCCGCCCTTGATGATGGGGATGCCGGTTTTGCTCTGCAGCTTGTCCTCGAACACGATGTTCTCCTCGGAGTCCTGCACCGCGAAGCGGTAGACGTCCGGGGAGGGCAGGCGGAGCGGGTGCTCCTGCTCCTCCGTGTGCAGCGCCGTGTCCAGCATGCGATCCAGCGTGGAGCGGTACTGGAGGGTCACCAGCGCCGCCATCCACGCCTCCTTCTCCTCCGCTGTCCGTGCGCAGAAAACGGCGCAGTTCTCGTCTTTGCCCATCAGCTCGAAGGCGTGCCGCAGGTCGGCCGAGTCGTCCCGGTCCACGATGCGGACCTTCCTCAGCACGAACTTCTCCTTCAGCCGGTACTCCGCCCCGTTCCCCGCCCCCGGCAGCCGCGAGCTCTGGTTGGCCTTGCAGCTGATCATCAGGCCGTCGAACAGGAAGTTGTGCCTCTCGTGCTTGGCGCCGGCGCGGATGAGCGGCCCCTCCAGGATGAACTCGCTGCAGCACTGGCCGATGTCTTTGCCCTCCCAGCCGTCGATGCTCTTCTGGATCTCGTTCATGCGCTTGATGGCCAGCTGCTTGCTGCGGATCTGCCGGCTGTACAGGCGGTACATGGGCTCGCTGCGGGGGGAGAAGAGGGTTAGCGCGGGGCGGCGGCCCGCGGGGGGCGCTCTGTGCTGGGGGGCCTACCCGGGTTTCCGGCGGGGCTGGTGCTTGTTGTAGCTGCGCTCGATGCTGCACTGGAGGTTGAGCAGAGCCGTGATGGCCTGCTTCAGACACTCCCGGTCGTCTTGGTCTTTGCTCCGCTCCTGCAGCTGCTGCAGAAACAGAAAACGTTCATCAGGTGAGACTCAGCTCCGGAGGGATGGATGGAGGGATGAAGGGAGGGAGGGAGGGAGAGAGGGATGGATGGATGGATGGATGGAGGGATGGAGGAGGGAGGGAGGGAGGGAGGGGAGGGAGGGAGGGATGGATGGAGGGAGGGATGGAGGGAGGGATGGAGGGAGGGAGGGATGGGAGGGAGGAAGGAGGGATGGGAGGGAGGGATGGATGGAGGGAGGGAGGATGGAGGGATGGAAGGGGAGGGATGGAGGGAGGGAGGATGGAGGGAGGGAGGGATGGAGGAGGGAGGGAGGGAGGGAGGATGGAGAGAGGGATGGAGGGATGGAGGGAGGGATGAGGGAGGGATGGAAGGAGGGAGGGAGGGAGGGAGGGAGGGGGAGGGAGGGATGGAAGGGAGGGAGGGAGGGAGGGAGGGAGGGAGGGAGGAGCAGTGGAGACATCAGAAGAACCTGAGCTTCTATAACTCTCCGTTGAGGTGAAAAAATACACAAAATTTAAATTAAAAAAATTTACATTTTGTGTTTTAGTTCATTTATATCAGTCATTTAGGCTTATATTTTTTGAATGTCAGAAAAATGATAAAAGATGTAAATGAGTGTTTTGTCATTTCTTCACACTAAATTTGTATCATGAAATAGTTATTTTTTTTATTTTTAGATTCTACACAATGTTAAAAAAGGAGAAAAATGTCATCTTTGATTTGGATTTCTTACAAGAAATAATGTTTTTTTTTTTTTTTAAAGAACTCTCATGCGTCAAAATAAGTTAAAGAACAGAACTGCACCTGGAGACTCTTTATCTCTGTTCCCCATGTGTTTAGCTACATGCTAGCCGTTTTGGCTAACATAAGTTTTTTTGTTTTTGTTTATTTTTTCTGCAAATTTCGTATTTAGCTAATATTTTTGCAGTCTATCAGCTTCTGTGATTTCAGCTATTAACTTCAGCATTTTTAACTATCAGCAGCTAAATTCAGCTTCCAGCATTCACACTAGCATTATCATAGGTAATGCTACATATCTAGTTCATAAATAAGGTAACAAGTTTCATTTTTAAAGTTTTAAAATATAGTTTTAGAGTGTTTAATAAATGTTTAACCTGTTCGTCCCGCGATCTAAGGGTTTTGGCTCATTGTGACTTAGTTTGACACCCCTGATCTATTCTGCTGAAAAAATGCACAAAATTTTAATCACAAATGAGTTAACATCTTTATTTTAATTAATTTAGTTTAGTCATTTATATTTTGATTCTTAGAAGGTCAGAATGATAATAAAATATTTTAAAAAGTGGTTTATTGTTGTTTCTTCACACTAAATTTGTATTATTGTAAAATTTAGATTCTATTCAATGTTAGCAAAAATCAAAATGGAAAAAAAGGAGGAAAATTCAACAAAAAATGATAGAAATTGTCAAGCTTGACTTGGATTTCTGACAGGGTGTATTTTATTTTGAAAGGAACTCGCATGTTTCAAAAGTAAGATAAAATGATTAAGAACAGAAACATAAGAAAATTATAATTTCATGAATGCAATATTTAAAAGTTTAATTTAAAGGGCCACAAAAACATCAATAAAGTTGATTTTATTGAAAACGCTCCAGACGTTTCATTTAGTGCTAAAGGTTGAAAAACTGCATCAAAGAGGACGTCTATCTGCTCCAATCAACAGGTTTAACAAGAAGGGGATTGCTGGGATTTCAGGGAATTCTGAGAAAATCTCTCAATTCAGGGAAGTGAGCGGGAGCCTGAGAGTCCCAACAGGAAGTCGGTGATCACCACAGCTGGTGTGTTCAGGTGGAGACGAGGATCAACAGGAAACCCTCGGATGTCTCAAACATCTCCGAGCTGCTTTTAGAAGACCTCAGTGAACACACGTGAGCTTCACGGTACTTCTGAGTTTGGACACTAGGTGGTGGTAGTGACTCAACCACAGGAGGAGGAGAAAGATGAGAATCAAAGGAGCAAGAACTCCAGACGGATCAGGAAGTTTCATCCAAGAATTTAGGAAAAACATAGAAACTGTCTGCATTTATTATTCTTCTTTTTACTCAGAAAAATGTGTTTAAATGTTATTTTAAAGTGCTGTTTTTTTTAAATTGGAGACTTTAAAAAACAAAAAACAATTGAAAGCATTTAAATAACCAGAATATTTAAACAGAAGAGTAAAGCAGAAAACATTTATTTCATTTTCAGTGAAACCAGCAGGTTGTTTGGGTTTAAAGATTTGAGTTTAAACTTAATATATAAGATACATGAATGTATCACGGATGACAGAAATTCTAAAGGCATTTTTATACATCATCTAATCATCTGTGTGTGTTTGTAAGATTAACCTTAATGAAGGTCACATCAAGGTCATTTTATTTAAGCAGATATTCTCCATTTCACTGATTCCAGGAGGAGGAGGAGATGTTTTACCTGCAGCAGCTCAAAGTAGTGCAGACAGTGGTAGACGGGGACCATCATCAGCTGGGGCAGGACGTACTGCACCGCTTCCTTAAAGCCCTCTGCGACTGACTGCAGAAACACACAAACGCTCGCCGTTAAAACACATTTTTAGGATTTTAAAGGGAACAAATCCGTAAATATCGACTCAAATCTTCTAGATGTGGATCTGCAGTGTAGACAGAGGAAAGCTGGGGGGGGGGGTTAATGGGAGGGGGTGGCGTCATCAGATCCACTTTAATCTCCTGATCCCCTGATAGACGACAGGATCAATGCGCTCGTGCTCCAGTCTGCAGCAGCGTCTGCAGGAGACGAGCCGCCCGCCTCCCTGATGGACGGCGGGGAACGCTGACCTCACTGCAGATCGATGCGGCCGCGTGCGGCGGGTCTGAGCGCCCGCTTAGAACGCTCGCACCACCGGCTGAAGGCCAAGAGGGGGCAAAGAGGGGGCAAAAACAGCAAAAACGGAGCAAAAACGGAGCAAAGAGGGGGCAAAAACAGCAAAAACGGAGCAAAGAGGGGGCAAAACGGAGCAAAAACAGCAAAAACGGAGCAAAAACGGAGCAAGAGGGGGCAAAAACGGAGCAAAAACAGCAAAAACGGAGCAAAAACGGAGCAAAAACAGCAAAACGGAGCAAAAACGGAGCAAAGAGGGGAAAAACAGCAAACACAGAGCAAAAACTGAGCAAAGACGGGGCAAAAACAGCAAAAACGGAGCAAAAACGGAGCAAAGACGGGGCAAAAACAGCAAAAACGGAGCAAAAACTGAGAAAAAAACTGAGCAAAAACTGACAAAAAAAACTAAGAAAGAAACAGAGCAAAAACAGCAAAAACTGACAAAAAACTGAGAAAAAACATAAAAACAGAGCAAAAACAGCAAAAACGGAGGAAAAAAACTGAGCAAAAACTGACAAAAAACTAAGAAAGAAACGGAGCAAAACAACAAAAACTGACAAAAAACTGAGAAAAAAACAGAAAAAAAAACTGACAAAAAACGAAGAAAGAAACGGAGCAAAAATGGAAAAAAAAACTGACAAACGGAGCAAAAACGGAGCTACTTCCAGGGTAAATGAAGAATTTTCGATTTTCTGATCAAAATTCTTGGAGCAAAATAGGGGCACCCCATGTCTTATAGACCCCCCCCCCCCATGTCTTACAGACACCCCCCCCCCAATGTCTTACAGCCTCAAACACACTTTGTGCTGTTTTACCATCATAACTAAGACCCAGTGGCTTCCCGTTCTATTTTAAAATCCGATGTGATTGTTGCGCACAGAAGCCGTCGGTGTCGAGTTCTGAGGATGATGAGAGACAGACAGACATGTGGGGGGGGGCAGTGAAGGGAGCAGGAAGACCGAGTCTTCACACGCGTGAACACCGGCTGCAGGTCTGATCCTCACCACAGCAGAACCAAACTCACCTCCGATGCTTTAGCAGCAAGCTAACCCAGGCTCACACGGCTAGCGCTCCAGCTCAGGTGTGTCCAGGAGCGTTTCTAGCTACAGCCGACGGCTCATATTAGCTACAGGTTGGTTAGCTCTCTGCAGACCTCACAAAACTCTGAAACTCCCACATGGTCACACTTATCCCTCTTTATTCACTGCAGTTCAGCTGCACCGAAAATTTGAACCAAACCATCAGAAGTAAGCTAATATTTAAGCTGCATGCTAGCTATTTTGGCTAATTTATGTGTTTTTTTTTTTGTTTTTTTAGAGCCAATTTGGAGTTTAGCCTTTTCTTTAGGTTTTTTTTTTAGTTTTGCTAAAATTTTAGCTATATGCTAGGTTATTTGACTAATTTAGGCTTTTTTTTGTTGTTGTTTTTAAGGCTAATTTGGGTTGGCTGCTAATATTTAAGCTACAGTCTAGCTATTTTAACAAATATGAATTTTTTTCAGATCAATTTGGAGTTTAGCTAATATTTCAGCCGCATGCTAGCTATTTGGACTGATTTAGGCTTTTTTCCAGCTGTTTTAGAATTTTGCTGATATTTTAGCTACATGCTAGCTGTTTTGGCTAACTTGGACTCAGTTTTTTAGGCTACTTCAGCATCTGGCCGATAGCTAGTTATCACCTTCAGCTTTTTCAGCTATCAACTTTTTTTAGCGGTCAGCTGTAGCATCTCCAGTGGCTAAATTGACACTAGCATGATGACAGGTGATGTCATATATCTAGGTTTTAGCTAGTTTAAAGCTAATGATGGTTAAGATTTGTGCTTTATATATTAGTCGACTAATCGGAAAAAATAATCGATGATCTATTAAAATAATCCTTTGTGGCAGCTCTACCGTTTGGCCACAGAAACTCCTTCAAAGGCTGCCCCCCCCCCCCTGACAGAGTTAAAGTCAGCTCTGCTGCTGTGAGGAGCGTCCAAACTAAACAAAACAGAATAAAGAGTCAACAGGACACTGAAGGTTCGTCAGGACGCGCCTTCAGAGATTTTAAAGGGAATTTCTGTCGGCACCAAACTTCAAAGCAAAACGGGAAGAAATAGGAGAACCAAAGAGACGGGAAGAGACGCGGAGACAGACAGGCGACGGCGCGTCTCCAAACCTTCATCCTTCAGCAGCAACAACGTAAAGATCACACAAACACCAAGAACAGTCCATGTCACCAGACCCACAGATCATTCATCCATTCATGAACACGCATCGAATAACACACATGTATACACCTGTATAACAAAAACACATGCACGACCACAGCGCGAGTGATGGTGTAGTGATCCCTACATCAAAGATCCTCTCACCTGGAAGTAGAGGCCGACCGTGGAGCGAGCCATCAGGTTGTTGAAGTGCTCGTGAAAGTCTTTGCTCAGGATGTCCTGAGACAGGATCTCGTAGGGGTCGAACGCTTGCTCCTGCAAACACACAAACGTTCATTATGAGACGACAACGCAGGAAGAAAGACACAAATCTGAGGATCAACCCAACTAGTGAGGCTGAAACTGAGCAGGAATCTACGTTTGACAGAAGATCAATGCAGTTTTTATGTTTAATATTAAAGTTACGGAGTCATAATAAAATGTTTCACATCTGATTGATCCTGAAAAATGATTAGAAAACAGTTTTTGAAAGACAGAAAAGCCGTTTTTTGTTTGATGTGATTTTCAGGATCTGCTTTCATTTGAAATTGGATTTGATGAATCTGTTTTTCAACCAATGATATGAGATCTAATCAAATTAATCAGTATTTTTCTTAAATTATCAGTTTTTTCTATGATTTATGAACCAACTTCATTTAAAAAGACATTCATTTAGTTTAACCAAAGAGTTCCTCTAAAGCACATGTGTCAAAGTCACGGCCCGGGGGCCGAATCCGGCCCTCCGAAGAATTCTATCCGGCCCTCCAGATCATTTTATTTTATTGTTATTAATGACCCGATGTTACTTTGAGCTCATTTCTAACTTGTAGAATTTTGATAAAATATATTTTTATGGAGAGTAAAATATTAAAAGGTATTTAAGGTTTAAGTTGATTTATTCTGGAATAATATTCCTGTTTTTTTTATTATTCATTATTATGCTAAAAAGTTGCAGTTTTAAAGTTTTAAAAATTCCTATTTTTGCTAGCTTTATGAACTATTTTAGCATTTAGATTTTTTAGGCTGTTTTGGAGATTAGCTAGTATTTCAGCTACATGCTAGCTGTTTTGGCTAACAAAAGTTTATTTTTTGTTGTTTTTTAGGTAATATTTTAGCTTGCTATCAGCTTCAGCGTTTTTAGCAATAAACTTCAGCGTTTTCAGGACTGTCACCAGAAGTAAAGACATCTTCAGGACAGGAAGCTTCCGGTTTTCAAAGTAAAACTAGCGAGAGCTTTTTCCCGTTCAGGAACCGAGACTGAAGTTCTGTTCACTGACATGACTACTAAAAAATGAATTAGCTTTAACATCTCCAGTGTTTACATTCTTTTGGTTATGATAACTCTTCAACAATTGATACAATTAACAAAACTCCATCTTATTCTGAAGAAACGCAGCTTCACGCTGCTGGAAGGAGGATGTAATCAACGTGAATCAGCTGATCCTGCTGCGGAGGGAAAAAAATACTTTTTTCATACGGGCTCCGCACCAACATGTTGAGCTTAGAACGTAAAACGTTGAAGAACTTTGAGGTTAAAAAACAATAGAGAGAATTTTCAGGTTTTGCTGTTAAATGATCAAAAACAGCAGAGATTTAATCTTTATGAAATTAACCTGAAGATTGACAAAAAAAAGCTTAAAATTTCTTTCTATCTGAATCTTTTTTTAAATCAGTTTTGTTGATTCTGATGTAAATAAATGTATAAATGATGGTGATTTAATACAAATAATTTAAACTTTCATCGATCCAGTAAATAGAGATACACAAAGCAACAAACATTATATTAAAAGTCAGAATCGTGGTTTGATTCGTGAATCGTTGAGCCTGATTCATGAAGCAACTAGAATTTTCTGTTATCAATTTCATCATCTTCAGCTTCCAGCACTCACATTAGCATTATTACAGGTAATGCTATAGATCTAGTTCATAATTATGATAAAAAGTCAGTTTTCACATTTTAAAAATGCAGTTTTGGAGTGTTTAATAATTGTTTATCTTGTTCGGCTAAGGTGTGTTTTGGGTTTTGTTCTCCTGTACGATTGAGTTGGACCCCCTGGTTCTGAAGGGTTCTGAGGGGTTCTGAAGGGTTCTGAAGGGTTCTGCGTACCTCTGCCAGGTCTTCAAAGCAGCTTCCCACCAGTGGGTGAGGACATCCGTCGGCGGTCATCTCCACGGCGTCCTCGATCAGCCCCAGAAGCTTGACGGTCAGTTCATGGATGTCCAGGATGTTGCTGAAGATCACCTCCACGTCCTGCCATCAGACCAGCGGGTGAATGTCAGTTTGGGTTCTGCGGCGGCCAGAACCGTCCGGGTAAACCCGCTTGGCTCTCTTCTTCTTCTTCTGTGCACGCCGCGCTGCTCACGCGATGAGCGACCCCACGCGAGGACGAACGGACGAGGACAGGAGAACACGAACAGGAAGCAAACGTCTCTGAAATCACCTCCCGTCACTAAAGCGGCCTCCTCCGTGCACAGCAGCGTGCACGTGACCGTCACTCTTTCCAGCTTCTCGCAGCGCTCTGAACCAGCCGTCTCTGTGCGCGGTTTGTGTTGGGCGAGGAGACGACGTTCACCACTTCCTCTCTGAGTTTCTGAGCAACACGCCCGTGTTTTCACCCACAGCTTCATAACCTCCAAATATTAGAATTTGTTCTTGTTTATATGGAAAAAGGAACAGAAAGAACTTCAGGATCACCTGAGCACCTCTGCAGGTGAGAACTTAACTTCACCAGACATGGAGACATTATCAGTGGTTTATTCTTAATTATTAGAGCAGATAACCTTCATTAAAGGTCTTAAATACATTTAATTTAAAAAGATAAAACTGAATAGTTTTGATGGAGAAGATAAAATGATATGTGTGATATAAACGGATCAGCTGATGCAGGTATAACTAAAGACAGATGTTCTGAATTGATGCCACGACTCAGATCCTCGTCTGCAGATTAAACTTAAAAGCCCAATTTGGATGTTTTTAACATGTTTTTATGATACGTTTCTGATTAAGCTACAAATTGTGTTTCTGAATATTTCTTTATTTAAATCTTTGTGAATCAGGAGAAAACAAAAAAAGATTGTATTTGCGATGTATAAAAGATGCTGGGCGGAGCCACAAGCTCCCTGCTCCGCCCCTTTTCTGATGCATTCATTTGCAGAATCTGGATCAGAACCGTCCGGCTGGATAGAAACCACAGTTCTGCTGTTTTTGCTGTACTGTTAGGTTGGGGGGGTGAGGGGCTGTAAGCCAGCAGGAGAGCATGTAAATAAAGGGATGATGGGTAATAAGGGAAGGCTTACTTGATTACAACTCAGAGGTGAAGTTCTAACAAACTCCTCCCTTTCTGCAGAAACTAAACCGCTGCAGCCTTTAGCGCTGAAAGAGCCATCTGCTCGAGTTTCTTACCGACCAGAACCCAAAAAAAAAGATAAATATTTATGATTTTTGTTAATTAAACATCAATTTATACATTTAAATTAAATTACAACAGTGTCTATATGGTTATTTATAGACCAGTTATAACTTGTTTTACTTTTGACAGCAGCACATGGGAGTTCCTTTCAAAATAAAAGCCACCCTGTGTCATAAAGGTCATAAAGGTCGTCCAGACAGTCAAACATGAAGTTTTTTATCATTAGGATTTTGATGAGCCACAATCATTTTTTCTCCCTTTTACTTTTAGATATAAATAACATTTTAGTAGAATCTATTAATAAAAAAAACTAAACATTTAGAATAAACTGAGCTTAAATCACAAACTCTAACTCATTTTCAATCATTTTAAACTGCATTTGTTCAAAACTTTGATGACTTAAATGTAATTTAGGAAAACAAAACAGTTATTTAACTAACATAAATTAAAAACTCAAATTTAAAGAACATTTCTAGACAATTTCTGACGGTAAATTAAACTTTTTTTGCTCAGTTGTTTGACGTGTGGAAAATCCAAACAGAAACGACAAAACGTAAATCTATTATGTATTTAATCATTAGCATTTTTCACAATAAAAAGATAAATGAGCTGCAGACTCCTGTCCTGAACAAATGATATTTTGTTATTCTTTTGTCTAAAATCATCATTAAAAGACCTCGAAGAACGTTTTGAAACTGGATCAAAGGATGATCAAAGTGAAACTTTACACCAAAAATACATGAAAATCTTTGAGAGTGTTTAAGAACTCGTCCCGTCTCCTCCATCCCGACACTTTCCTGACATCTCGGAGGGATTTCAGATTACAACAGACATAATTGGTGTTATTCTGGCTGCAGATGTTATTCCCGTCTCTCTGCCACATGCTCCACATTCTTCTCCAAATATGCAGAAACCACAGAGGAACTCTGCTGCAGACGGATCTGTTCTCCTCAGGATGAGAGTCCAGATCCGGCTGCAGCAGACGTTCAAACCCACAGAACTCTTCTGAAGGACCTTCGTTACTGCAGTTTGCTTCACTATCTGATGCTCAGGATCTGCAGACATCGTCCAGACATCATCCAAGCGTTCACTCCATCTTTGGGGTCAAATCTTTGCCCTCCGTGACCATAACTGCTTCTGGTGGTCTGTGGTCGACCATCCCAGATTCATGCCCCGCCCATCACAGGTGTGATTTATGAATATCACCTGTGTGTACATTTCCTTCATTTTTTTATTTTCCAATCTCGTGAAGCTGATAACTGTGACAATTGCTCGGATGGTGACACAAGCATAAAATTTGGCACAGTAAGTCTCCAAAACCTGCTCTCTTCAAAAAGCTCGTTGGCCACGTGAAAATCCAAGATGGCGGCCATTTTTCAAGATGGCCGCCGTGTGTTGTTGTTGATTATTGGTTGAGGTGAAATAATGAATGAAGTTTGTGGTTTTTATTCATCAAACACAGCAGTTTGGATAAAAAAATAGTTTGTGGAAAAGTAATTTGAGTCACAGCAACTGTTTCAAGGGGTGTATCCAAGATGGCGTCCAAAATGGCCGCCACAAGAGGAAATATTCAATAACTCAGCAACTTATTAAGATAGAGATGTACTTTTTTGACCATGTCCCCTTTTTTTTCCTTTTTTTTATATGGTCATAGTCTATTTGGCATTCACAATGACCACCAGTTGCCAAACTGATTAAAATATGGAAATATCAGACAAGAAAAAGGAAGCTTCGCTTGTAGGAGAATATTTCCGATACCACCCGAGATCATAAGAATGATACAATGTCGCTATGCAAATTCAAGGAAAAAAAATGAAATAAAAGCATAGAATGGTGATTGAGTACACGTATCAAGTGAACACAACCTTGGCTGAATTTAAGAAATTGAAGACGAGCATGTCACATCATTTTTACTACATATGCATAAACTTGCTGGAGATGACAATCAGCATCAATTTCTGGAATGCTAGAATAGTATCTCTACCAGATCTATGAGCCTCAAGTTCTGGAAGTTCAGCTAGCAATTTGTCCTTCAGTCTACTAGAATTTACAGTTGGTGAGTCCACACCAAACTGTGCCAGGCGCTTTTCATACATATCATAGATTTCTTTCTTTGCTTAAAGATATCTAAAACCTTAAGGAAAAACAAGTAGAAATAAACACAAAATGAACTTATAAGGGCAAAAAAATACCATAAGAGATGAATATTTGTGAAAACATTGTGCAATAGACGAAAAATGTCAGTTTCGAGGCGGCCATCTTGAAAAACAGCCGCCATCTCAGCCGCGAGCTTTCCTGAAAGACATGGTTTTGAAGAGTATAGATGCCAATTTTTATGCTTGTGTCACCAACGGAGCAATTCTTATGAAATATGCAATTATCCGCTGCACTAATCAATTTATGACTAAAGATCTCAATAAGTTTGATCAATCTCTCCAAACATTTTGTCTTTTTTTGTTTTGTTTGAAACAAACCAATAAATCGACAGAAAGGTTCTCCTGGACTCGTAATCCCAGGAAAACAGGCTTTTCCAAAGACTCCATGATGCTAAATCCCAGTTAGCCGATTGTAATGTGGATCTAATCTCTGAAAATCCCGTAAGTGTTTGTTAATGACGGTTCTGGAGGAAACTGAGCCAAGCTTCTTATTCAGAGTCAGATCGGTTCTTTCCTGGGACCTGGAGGACCTCCTCACCTGAGCGGTGAAGATCTTGGGGTTGGTCATGAAGTGATGCCGGAACACCTTGATGATGAGGTCGAGCTCCCGCAGGTACTGCCGCTCCTCGGCGATCTCCAGCCGCACCAGGTCGTCGTACGTCACCTCCTCGGAGGCCGAGGGCTCCTCGGCGCTCTGCGACATCAGCCCGATGTCCTCCTCCTGGTCGAACATGTCCATCAGCACCTGCGGACGGGAGCACCGGGTCAGCGCCGCCTGCGCGGCTCCTCCGGGGTCGGGGCGGGGGCGGGGGCGGGGCTCACCTTGTCTGCGCACATGGACACCTTGATGTCCTGCTGGCTGATCTCAAAGTGCCGGATGTTGCAGACGTAGTTTCCCGCCAGCTTGAGGATGTCTGCTGATATGTATTCCAGCACCGCCACGATGTACAGAGACACGTGGTAGTCCACCTTGTAGCCCAGAACCTCCTGGAGAGAGAGAGAGACCGCCAGGTGAGTCAGAGTCAAGCGGGCGTCACCTTGAGCGGCGTCCGGCGGCGCCACCTTCAGCAGCGGGTGAATCTTGTCCACGGGAAGGAGCAGCGGGTTTCTCCTCTTGCGCTTCTCGATGGCCGACGCCGCGTCATTGATGGCCCACTTGTCTATGGGATGGGGGAAGGTTTTCTGCACGCGCTCCTGTCGGAGGAAAGAACATCTCAGACGCCTGAAGGTGGACGAGGACCCGGCGCTCAGGGGAGGAGACGCACCTCCACGTCCTGCACGGTGCGCGGCTGGGCCACGCACAGCATGTTGAGGAGCTGCAGGATCAGCTCCTCCACGTGTTGGAGAGCATCCTCCTTGGCCGTCAGGTTTGGGTGGACCTGCTTCTGCACCTGCGGGTCGAAGGGAGGGGACAGGTGAGATGTTACAGGAGGGAGGAAGGCTTCAGTCGGGACGGGCGATGCATCGGTGTCTGTGTTGTATTTGAGTTTCTCTGTATCGGATCCAGACTGAACTCCTCCAGACTGTTGATAGATGCACCAGATCTCTGGTTCTGGGAAGCTTCAGTTTACAGTAGGGCTGCCACAAACGATTATTTTAATAGTCGACTAATCACCGATTATTTTTTCCGATTAGTCGACTAATCGGGTCATGCTCAAACTGGATGTAAAGCACACATCTTAACCATTATTAGCTTTAAACAAACTAAAAACTAAATATATCCACACAAGCATTATCTGTGAAAATGCTTGTGTGAATGCTGTAAGCTGAATTTTGAAGCTGAAGCGAGTGACGACAGCGAAGATGCTGAAATTGATAGCTAAAAACACTAAAGCTGATAGCCACTAAAATATTAGCTAAATGCCAAATTATCCTAAAAAATAATTAAAAGCCTCAGCTGGCCAAAACTGCTAGCATGTAGCTGACATGTTAACTTAACTCCAAAATAGCCTTAAAAAACTGAAAGAAATCCTAAATTTTTCCAAAACAGCTAGCATGTAGCTGAAATATTAGCTAAACAAGTTAGCCTAAAAACCGAAAAAAGCCTAAATTAACCAGAATAGCTAGCTTGTCACTGCAATATTAGCTAAAATCCAAATTAGCCTACAAAATAATTAAAAGCCTCAGCTAGCCAAAACTGCTAGCATGTAGCTGACATATGAACTTAACTAAAAACTGAAACAAAATCCTAAATTTTCCAAAATAGCTAGCATGTAGCTTAAATATTACCTAATCTCCAAAACACCCTAAAAAAACTAAAAAAAAAAAAAAAGCTTAAGTTAGTCAAAGCCGCTAACATCTAGCTAAAATATTAGCTAAACACCAAGTTAGCCTAAAAAAACTGAAAAAAGCCCAAATTAACCAGAATAGCTAGCTTGTAGATGAAATATTAGCTAAAATCCAAATTAGCCTAAAAAATAATTAAAAGCCTCAGCTAGCCAAAACTGCTAGCATGTAGCTGACATGTTAACTTAACTCCAAAATAGCCTTAAAAAACTGAAAAAAATCCTAAATTTTCCAAAATAGCTAGCATGTAGCTTAAAAATGAGCTAAATTCCAAAAAAAACCCTAAAAAACTTTTTTTTTAAAAAGCTTAACTTAGCCAAAACAGCTAGCATCTAGCTGAAATATTAGCTAAACACCAAGTTAGCCAAAAAAACTGAAAAAAGCCTAAATTAACCAGAATAGCTAGCTTGTAGCTGAAATATTAGCTAAATTCCAAAGTAGCCTAAAAAATAATTAAAAGCCTCAGCTAGCCAAAACTGCTAGCATGTAGCTGACATATGAACTTAACTAAAAACTGAAACAAAATCCTAAATTTTCCAAAATAGCTAGCATGTAGCTTAAATATTAGCTAATCTCCAAAACACCTAAAAAACTAAAAAAAAAAAAAAGCTTAAGTTAGTCAAAGCCGCTAACATCTAGCTGAAATAATAGCTGAACACATAGTTAGCCTAAAAAACTAAAAAAAAGCCCAAATTAACCAGAATAGCTAGCTTGTAGCTGAAATATTAGCTAAAATCCAAATTAGCCTAAAAAATAATTAAAAGCCTCAGCTAGCCAAAACTGCTAGTATGTAGCTGACATATGAACTTAACTCCAAAATAGCCTTAAAAAACTGAAAAAAAATCATAAATTTTCCAAAATAGCTAGCATGTAGCTTAAAAATGAGCTAAATTTCAAAAAAACCCTAAAAAACTTTTTTTAAAAAAGCTTAACTTAGCCAAAACAGCTAGCATCTAGCTGAAATATTAGCTAAACACCAAGTTAGCCAAAAAAACTGAAAAAATCCTAAATTAACCAGAATAGCTAGCTTGTAGCTGAAATATTAGCTAAACTCCAAAATAGCTTAAACAAACCTTGATAAATGCCAAAAATAGTCTAAAAAGCTAGCATATTTTTATTATAACTTTCAACTTTACGACACTCTAACTCCATATATTATAAAGTAACGACTAATCGACTATTAAATTAGTTGTCGACTATTTTAATAGTCGATTAGTCGTCGATTAGTCGACTAATCGTGGCAGCCCTAATTTACAGTCAGTCATTGTTCTGACGGTTTTCAGGTATATTTTATATCTGACAGAATGACATGCTGTTCCTAATACTTCCCAGCAATGCAAAGCTTTTGATTGACAGTCTGAATGTTTTCAGATATATTTACAAAGTTTTAATGTGATACTTGTTCCTATGAGATCCTTTGCTGTGTGTTAAAAAGGTCAAATATGATGTGATTGTACAGTCAAAGACAAGCTGTGCATCTCTTATAAAGAAACAAAAACAAAATCTGAACTCATTGTAGACACGTAAATATTGTAAAATCCTCCACTGTTCTGAAACCAGAAAAACAGGAACTCTCATCATATTTAACTAAATAAATATACACCATATACATTCAACATTAGTTTAAAAATTAAACATTTTTAAACTAAATTTATAGAGATCTTAAAAAAGACTCCACCTCTTGAAGTTTAGGTCAGAATTTAGCAACAGAGAAGAGTCAAAAATATGATTTAAACTGAACTTTAAAAAAAACAGGATTTTGGAAAGAAAGATAAAGATAGAGAGAAAAAAACAAGAATCTCACAATCACTGTTTAATAGATTAATTACCCTAATTAAGTTAATGCGCCCCAAAATGATCCATGTTGTTTTAAAGTTCATAATGTCTGTTATAAACGTGTGAAAATATGTCATAAAGAATTCCTTTATATTTCCTTTAAACAAAAGCATGAATCTGATCGTTCGGGTGGAACAACCGACCGATCGACTGACCAACCAACCAACCGGACGTGAGAACTTCTAGAACCTCAAACCCAGATCAACATTCCAGACCTCCGTTTCTGTTGGAACAGATCCAGCTCTGAGACCTTCTCTGGTTTATTTACTCTGCTTTTTCCATTCAGAATAACTTCTTTAATCTGATTCCAGTTTACATTCTTCACATATTTAAATGTATGTTTATGTTGTTCACATTTTCATTCTTAAGATGTTTTCTTGTTGGCTAAACAACATGAAAGAGATGATTTAAAAAAAAACAAAGAAATTGTTATAAGAAGCAGAAAAGATTTACAGGTAAACTTTTATCTACATGAACATGTACAGCAGTCCGTTTAAGGTTCTATTAATATGAGACAGGGTTAAAGCTTCGTCTTTAAGACACGACTGTATTTACCAGAACCTGAATTTATCTGGAGAAAAATGTGTGAAAGATGTGAAGATTTCAGCATCGGACACCAGAATCGGCCGACGTGAGATCCAAACGTTCATGCAGAGATCCGGTTCAAGTCTTCAACCGTTTAACTCATCTAGTGCACAGGAGGTTCAACAAGAACTTCAGGTTCTGAGACCCGTGTTCTGCTGGTGCCGGTTCTGTTGATGCTGAAGCCCAGGGAGACAGTAGCGGGTCGTGGTACAACTGAGACCTTCGCCTCCGGTCACAGCTCTAAAGGCACATTGTTGAAGGTCTATTTACCCCACAGTGTTCACACTGGACAAGCAGGGAGGGGCTTCTTCTTCTTTTTATTTGTCTACTATTAAATCAGCGGCCCTGATTGGTCAAAGTTCAACCTGGTGTAACTTTCAATGCGTCTTCAACGGCTGCACATTTCTAACGTAGAGCCTGAACCGGTTGTGAAAACGATGCGTGAACACAGAAGCAGGAAACGCCAATTTCCAGTCTTTTGATTGGACGTGGGCGGTGTGAAGGTAGCGCTAGAGACTGAGCGGCGATGGAACCAACATGTGAAGGTAGCGCTAGAGACTGAGCGGCGATGGAACCAACATGTGAAGGTAGCGCTAGAGACTGAGCGGCGATGGAACCAACATGTGAAGGTAGCGCTAGAGACTGAGCGGCGATGGAACCAACATCATTCATAACAATATTTGACCTTTTTAAGGTCAATCAAACAGAATCCTAAAGACCGCGAAGGATCTGAAAGGTCGTCTGAGGAGAAGCCAGTGGCTATTATGAGTACTGGACTAAGTGGCCCCTCCCCCTAAGTGGTCATCCAAACAGGAAGTACCTGCAAGCTCCAAGAATCATCCTCTTTTTAATGATATTCTTATTGTAATTCAAATTATAAACTGACCAATCAGATGCCTCAACAAAAGTAGGTGGAGTCAGCTGGTCCCCACCTCCAACATATCAGTAGGGGTGTGGCCTTCCAATAAGCTAACTCCTGATTGGCGACATCAAAACTTTGATTCAGACCAATCATGGCAGCGCTCTTATTCTGAAAAAATGGCGACTAAATTGACTTATAAACCATTTTCTACACATGACATCACACTGAGTCGGTCCAGTTCTCTGATACAGTCGATGGAAGAAACATCAAAGAGATTTAAATGATGAAAATATTTCTTCAGTCGGGGGGGTGGTGGGGGCGGCGGCTCCCATCAGAAAGAGAATAATCCAGAACACCTGAACCAACGTCTTCAGATGTTTGTTCTCTCCACTCCTGATGATGAAACCAGCAGGACACAGACGCCGCCGTGAGGCGTGGCCTCATCAGGTCTGCCAGAGATGACCCCCCCCCCATGAGAAGCTGTCATCTGGGCTGAGTCCTCTGACAGGAATCTGTTCAGATCCAGTTACAGGGCAGGAGGGGGTATTTACTCTGAAAACCTGAACTCAGCCACGATGGAATTGCCCCGACGTACGCTTGGAGGCAACGGGAGAGCCTGAAGATGCTGAGGTTCTGTTTGGGAGAATGGATCAGGAATGGATCCAGATCCCGGTAGATCACGTGTGTCAAAGTCAAGGCCCGAGGGCCGGATCCGGCCCTCCAGATCTTTTTATTTCATTGGTATTAATGACCCGATGATAACTTTAGGTCACTTCTCTAAACTTTTGAATAATTTTGACAATATATTTGATGGAGAAGTACCAAATATTCCTAGTAATTAATATTTAACAGCTAAATTGAGTTAACAAGCTATTTCTTATTATTCAGAATTATGTTAAAAAGTTACTTTTAAAGTTTTAGAAATTGACATTCTGATAGCTTTTTGGAGTATTTTGGCATTTACTAAACTATTTTTAGTAAGTTTAGATAATATTTTCAGCTACATGCTAGCTAGTTTAGTTATTTTTTTCAGCTACACGCTAACTAGTTTAGTTATTTTTTTCAGCTACACGCTAACTAGTTTAGTTATTTTTTTCAGCAACACGCTAGATAGTTATTTTTTTCAGCTACACGCCAGCTAGTTATTTTTTCAGCTACATGCTAGATAGTTTAGTTATTTTTTTCAGCTACACGCTAGCTAGTTTAGTTATTTTTTCAGCTAAACGCTAGATAGTTTAGTTATTTTTTTCAGCTACATACTAGCTAGTTTAGTTATTTTTTTCAGCTACACGCTAGCTAGTTATTTTTTTCAGCTACATGCTAGCTAGTTTAGTTATTTTTTTCAGCTACATGCTAGCTAGTTTAGTTATTTTTTTCAGCTAACTACTAGCTAGTTATTTTTTTCAGCTACACGCTAGCTAGTTATTTTTTTCAGCTACATGCTAGATAGTTTAGTTATTTTTTTCAGCTACACGCTAGCTAGTTTAGTTATTTTTTTCAGCTACATGCTAGCTAGTTTAGTTATTTTTTCAGCTACATGCTAGCTAGTTTAGTTTTTTTTTTCAGCTACATGCTAGCTAGTTTAGTTATTTTTTTCAGCTACATGCTAGCTCTTTTGG
Organism: Oryzias javanicus; assembly: GCA_003999625.1. Classification (NCBI taxonomy): domain Eukaryota; kingdom Metazoa; phylum Chordata; class Actinopteri; order Beloniformes; family Adrianichthyidae; genus Oryzias; species Oryzias javanicus. The sequence goes on from CM012458.1 coordinate 25,719,476, forward strand.
CTAACCTAAGCTTTGTTTTTTTTTTTTTTTTTTTTTAAGTGTTTTGTTTTTCAGCTACTTCAGCATTCAGCTAATACTTTAACCTGTCATCAGCATCAGCGTTTTCAGCTATTAGCTTCAGGGATTTTAGTTATCGATTTCAGTATCTTCGGCGGCCAAATTCAGCTTCCCGCATTCACGCTAGCATTATCGCAGCTAATGCTATATATCTAGTTCATAATTATGTTAATTATGTATATATATTAGTTTTTACAACGCAGTTCTAGAGAGTTTAATAATTGTTTATCCTGTTCGTCCCGCGACCTCGGGCGTATTTTGGATTTTGCCCCTTATAGACCGAGTTTGACAGTAGATAGTCTGCAGTAGATGTTCTGGGGATCAATGCAGGAAGCAGATGGAGGAGCAGGGAGGATGATGGCCTGAGGAGAGGGTGAGATGGGATAATCTGCTGTGGCGCCCCCTAAAGGCAGCAAAAGACAAAGGAGAAGATGGCGCCGCGGGGCGTCATCGTCACAAGACGCCGCCTTCACATTGAAGAATGGGGAGGAAAGTTGAAAGGTCAGCATTCTTCTCAGAAACGTTCAGTTGTTGGTTTCCAAAATCCACTGTTGTGACTCATTCATTACAGGGTTTCAAAATAAGAGCTCCTGGAAAATCCTCACCGTGACTTTGTTTGCATTTCTGCAGCTTTTGACGCCCAAACGGCTAAAAATATGCATAAACTCCGTCCGGTCTATTTATAACCCCTGCTTGGAAAATACAGATTCAAAAGAGGAAGTTTGTTATGAGATTCTATCCTACAGAGGCACTTGACCAAACGCCGCCGAACATCAGGAGCTCTGAGTCACCGCGCTGAAACTCCGGGGTTCCCCCCCCCCACTCATTCACAGAAGAGCGCCGGCGCTTCTGAGCGGCCCACATGCAACCGGCTTCATTCACCTGCAACAATGTCAGGATGGGAGGCCGAGCAACAAAAACACCACACACGGAGTCGGAGGGGAAGCACGTCTGGGTGGAGTTCAAACACGCCGAGCGTGACGCGGCGAGAACCCGAGGTGTTGAAACGGCATCAGAACACAAAGCTGACCTCTGTCTCTGCAGGAACCGTCGGCGGATAACCAAAGATGAAATCACTCTGAAAACCGCGCTTCAAAATGCGCACAAATAATTTCTGTAAAATAAAGTGTCGATTTTTTAAAAATGAACTCCTGAGTGGATCTGTAACTAGAGCTGCACGATTTAGTCGACTAATCGATTGACTAATCGACTATTAAATAATCGACTAACTAATTTATAGTCGATTAGTCGTTACTTTATAATATGGAGTCAGACTGTAGTAAAGTAGAAAGTTATAATGACATTCTGCTAGCTTTTTAGACTATTTTGGCATTTATTAAGGGTTTTCAGGCTATTTTGGAGTTTAGCTAATATTTTAGCTTCATGCTAGCTATTTTGGCTAATTTAGGCTTTTCAGTTTTTTAGGCTAATTTGGAATTAAGATAATATTCAGCTACATATTGCTCTTTTGGCTAATTTAGGATTTTTTCAGTTTTGTAGGCAAATTTGGAGTTTAGCTAATATTTCATTTACATGTTAGCTAGCTAATTCTAAATGTTTACAGTTTTTTAGGCTAATTTGGAGTTTTTCTATTATTCCAGCTACATGCTACCTATTTTGGCTAATTTGGAATTTTTACAGTTTTTTTAGGGCTAATTTTGGAGTTTAGCTAATATTTCAGCTATATGTTAGCTATTTTAGCTAATTTGGGATTTTTACAGTCTTTTAGGCTAATTTGGAGTTTAGCTAATATTTCAACTATATGTTAGCTATTTTGGCTAATTTGGAATTTTTACAGTTTTTTAGACTAATTTGGAGTTTAGCTAATATTTCAGCTATATGTTAGCTATTTTGGCTAATTTTGGAATTTTTACAGTTTTTTTTAGACTAATTTGGAGTTTAGCTAATATTTCAGCTATATGTTAGCTATTTTGGCTAATTTGAGGATTTTTTTTTTTTGAATACAGCTTTTTTAGGCTAAAATTTGAGTTTCTAATTTGGACTAATATTTCAGCTATATGTTAGCTATTTTGGCTAATTTGGATTTTACAGTTTTTTAGACTAATTTGGAGTTTAGCTAATATTTCAGCTATATGTTAGCTATTTTGGCTAATTTGGAATTTTTACAGTTTACTAGCGATTTTAGCTTATTTAGGATTTTTTTTTTTTAAAGCTAATCATATTTCAGATTTCTTTACATCCACTTTGTCCATGATCCGATTAGTCGACTAATCGGAAAATTAATCGATGATTAGTCGACTATTAAAATAATCGTTTGTGGCAGCCCTACTATAAACTGACGTGTGAACGGAGTGAAAACAGAACGAACCGATTCTAAACAGCTGTAAAAACTCCCAAAGCTTCTACTTTTCAGACGGTTTTGCTCCGTTTGTACGACTGTAAACGTCTTTCAGCCTCAGTGCTTCAAAATAAAAGCATGTGGAGGAGCCTGAAGGTTAAAAACCTTCTCCCTTCAGCCAGTCAACACTATGGAGACCACCATAAAAAAAGAAAAATAATCAAATATATGACAACAAAATAGCAAATTATGAAGAAAAGTCCACATTTTATAATAATAAAGTCGTATAATTATGAGGGAAAAAATACAACCATAAAATCATACATTTAAGCTTGAAATAGATGCAACTTTATATGAGAATAAGTCGATTTTTTAATTTTAATGTTACATTTAGCTTCAAATTGAAATAACTATTTATCCGTCAGGAACTTCATGTGCAGAACAAACATCAGCACAAGAAACACATACAGAACTCTGTTAAAACCAGATATTAGCATAAATACATAAAAATAGAAATTATTTCTCTATTTTTAGACCCCGTCTAAAAATACATCAGATTTGATTCATTTCATTTGTGTTATAGAAATCCAGAGAAATAGGACGAACGTCACGCTGTTCAAGAATCTGTTTACTTTTTTGCTAAATTTACAACTTTATATTAATTACATTAAAATTTTAACTTAAGAAAAAAGCAAAAAAAAAAATGGACTTTTTAAATAATAAGTTTAAATGTTTACACATCTTTTTCTTTCAATGTTACAGCTTTATTCTTTCATATCCTGAAAGACAGAATTTATCCATTTCTGGAGGATTGTTGTATGAAAACGTTCTTAAATGAAGCTTCAAACCTGGTTTGTTTGTTTGTTTGTTTGTGTTGTTTTAGCCCCGAGCCCTGCAATCATCTGACTGGATATACAGTTCTCTCATTTATTAAGACCCATTCTAATAACTTCTCTTTGGTTTACATTACTGAAGGCTGTAAAGCTCCTCACTGAACGTTTCCTCAGGCAGTCGAGAACATTTTCTCGTCTAAACTCTTAAAGTTGAATTCTTTGTAGAAAATAAATCCAGGATTATAGAATGAAAACAAAGATTCTGTACAGGAGAAACAACACAGAGCAGGATGATTGACAGGGCTCTAAAGCCAATCAGAACACGAAGTACTGTAAATAAATAAATAAATAAATGTGTAAAATTGCATTAAAATAATTGGCAAGACTCAAAAGGTGAACGGCGTAAGAGCGAGGGAACGCTAACGGATCAAGACTCTACAATCTGTTTTCATTGATCAGCTGATCAGCTGAGCGTTCTGACACAAAGACAGCAGTCAGCCTGGGGGGCGGGGCGGGGCGGGGCGGCTCAGGTTGCAGGTAATGCGTTTGTGCAGGAGAGGTGTGCGTTTGCGGCCCCAGCGTGTGTCATTGTTTATGATTCACGCCATGACATCATCGACCATTACACGCAGACTGTCTGGGGACCGGAGCAGAAACAAAGAGCTCATGCATGTACACGCCAGCATGAACACGTGTGCACAAACAGATACACACAGGCTGCCCCCACCCCCCCCCCCTCCCCCCCCTACCCCTGACCGACCCGCCCTTAACTGAAGCGTGTTTGTCTGTCTATGTTCACGTTTCTGCACGTTGAGAGCATGAAGCATGATCAAACATTTAGATTGATGTTGAATACTCAGTAATATTAATACTAAATATAAAAAGATCTTTCAAAATAAAAGCTGCATCGCTTGTTTTGCAGATTTTCATGCGACTGATGTGAAAAGATTTAATTACAGAAACTAAAAACATTTATTTGTTGATCGGATCATCGTATATCTGCAGAAGATGAACTCATATTTTATGAAAAATCTGGAGAATATTCTGATCTACTGTGTCGATTTCACTGTTAGATCTTCAGAACCAAAAGAAGAAAAAGAGTCCAAAAGAATTCCCATCCAAGAGGAACTTCTCTAGATAAATATGTAATAGAGCTGCCACAAACGATTATTTAATAGTCGACTAATCATCGATTATTTTTTCCGATTAGTCGACTAATCGGGTAATGAATAAAATGGATGTAGAGCACACAAGTTAAGCATTATTAGCTTTAATCTAACTAAACTATCTGCGATAATCCTAGTGTGAATGCTAGAATGTCATCTGTATCTGACCTCTGAAGATGCTGAAATGGATAGCTATAAAACATTGAAGTTGACAGCTGAAATCGCTAAAGCTGATAGCCAGCTAAAATATAAGCTAAATGCCAAATTAGCCTAAAACACTGAAAAAAGCCTAAGTTAGCCAAAACAACTAGCATGTAGCTGAAATATTAGCTAAACCAAAAATTAGCCTAAAAAAATACTAAATTAGCCAAATTAGCCAGCATGTAATTGAAATATTAGCTTAACACCAAAATAGCCTATAAAGCAAAATAGCCTAAATTAGCCAAAACAGCTAGCATGTAGCTAAAATATTAGCTAAACCAAAAATTAGCCTAAAAAAGGAAAAAAAAAAAAACTTAAGTTAGCTGACACAGCTTACATGTAGTTGAAATATTTAAAATATTAGCTTAATACCAAAATAGCCTATCAGGAAAAAAAAGCCTAAATTAGGCAAGACAGCTAGCATGTAGCTAAAATATTAGCTAAACCCAAAATTAGCCTAAAAAAATACTAAATTAGCCAAATTAGCTAGCATGTAATTGAAATATTAATTTAATACAAAATTGCCTATAAAGCAATAAAAAAATACTAAATTAGCCAAATTAGCTAGCATGTAATTGAAATATTAGCTTAATACCAAAATAGCCTATAAAGCAATAAAAAAGCCTAAATTAGCCAAACAGCTAGCATGTAGCAAAATTATTTGCTAAACTCAAAATTAGCCTAAAAAAATTTAAAAAAAGCCTAAATTAGCCAAACAGCTAGCATGTAGCAAAATTATTTGCTAAACTCAAAATTAGCCTAAAAAAATAATAAAAAAATACTAAATTAGCCAAATTAGCTAGCATGTAATTGAATATTAGCTTAATACCAAAATAGCCTATAAAGCAATAAAAAAGCCTAAATTAGCCAAACAGCTAGCATGTAGCAACATTATTTGCTAAACTCAAAATTAGCCTAAAAAATAATAAAAAAAAAAAACTAAATTAGCCAAATTAGCTAGCATATAGTTGAAGTATTAGCTAAATTCTAAAATAGTCTAAAAAAACCTTAATAATTGCCAAAATAGTCGAAAAAGCTAGCAGAATGCTATTATAACTTTTAACTTTACTACACTCGGACACCATATAATATTAAGTAACGACTAATCGACTATTAAATTAGTCGTCGACTATTTTAATAGTTGATTAGTCGACTAATTGTGGCAGCCCTAATAAGTAAACAAAAAACCATGGAATGGAGGCAAAATGGAAACTATTTCTGTTCTTAGGATAGTTTTTGTCTCAGAGTTGATGTTTTGTGCTGGATTTTCTCCTGTGGAGGTTCAGTCGGAGTTTGAGACGTCCCTCTCAGAGAACCGAACCTCATCTGTGGTTCTGCTGGAATCAACTCACTGATTTGACTGAAGAAGGGAAAAAAATAACTGATAATCCAAAAATGTATATTATTTAAAGTAAAAGTATCAAGTGGAGCTCACAAACATGGCTGACCTTCCTGGTCATTTGGAGCGTTTTGGCGTTCATCGTGTGGAGGGTTGATTAGATAGACGTTCCAGGTGTGTCAGTTATGTCACAATAAAGTTAAATATGTGGGAACACAAATGTAAGAAATCTCACTCACTCACAGTGGTTTCATTAAAGCTGGTTTGATGATAAAACTTCATTGATCTGATTTCAGTTTGTTGAGTTCAGGAACATTTTTCCCTTTTTGATTATCAAACAGAATATTTAATGTCAGATTTTTTATGGGTTTTTTTTCTCCACTTTGGAGGAGTGAATGAAGTCGTGTTGGTCTGCTGAAGTAAAGAGAAATAAAACGCAGATCTGACATGCGTTGATGATCGTTTCATAATCAAATATTTCATTCTTGAATCGGCGCTAAAGATTCCCGTCTCTGGTTCTTACTGCAGTTCTCTCAGAGTTCTGCGGATCAGAACCGGCACCAGATCAGAGACCCGGAGAAAACTCATCTTTTATAATATTCTTAGAACAAATAGAAATTGAAATTTAAAGTTGGAGAAACGTGATTCATGCCGACTGATCAAAACTGAGATTTATAGAAAATATCAAATTCAACTTTTATTTACATCACAGGTGAGTCAATAGTTTATTACATTTAAAATTAGAATTCTCTCTAAATAACTGATCATTTTATTGGTTTGCTTTAGAAACATTTATTGATCGTGTCTTTGATCTAGATGTGGACATAATGAAAAGATAACTTTGATCAAAGTTTTTAGTTTTATCTGAAAAATGTTTAAAGAAGAACAAATACTTTTCTACTGCAGGACCCAAATATCTCATAATTACACTGTAGTAAAACGAGAATCTGCAGTTTGTTTTACTCAAATTGTATGTATAAAAAACACATTTAAGTCTGGACATAAATAATATTTAACAGTTAAATACATTTCTGGGATTCTACAAGTTTCTTAAAACTTGTTCAGATCTTTTAAGGCTGAAAACTTCAGACCAACCTCTCTTTCTGTTTCTCATTTGATTCATTTATTCTCATGTTCTGATCAAAACTGCAGCTTTTTATCGTGTTAGAGGTCTTTACTGTGATGCTTTCACACTCGGTTCTCCTGCCGTTCATTCATTTGATCAAAATAATACTCCTTAAAAAATGTAGTTTCAAGCAGAACAATTATGAAAATATGAACATTCAAGAACTTCTAAATGTATTATTTTCAAATTCATAAATTCAAAGCTTTTAATTTTATATTTTTAATGTTTGTGGAGGATAAAAAGCAAATTTAGATGGATGTAAAGTAGAGATGCAAATGATGCACTTTCAGTTTGATATAGGGCTGCCACGATTAGTCGACTAATCGACGATTAATCGACTATTAAAATAGTCGGCGACTAATTTAATAGTCGATTAATCGTTACTTTATAATACATTGAGTTGGACTGCAGTAAATTTAAAAGTTATATTGGGATTTCTATAGCTTTTTGGACTATTTTGACATTTTTTAGGTTATTTATAGCTAATATTTCAGCTACATGCTAGCTGTTTTGGCTAACTTAGGCTTTTTTCTTTTCGTTTTTTAGACTAATTTGGAATTTAGCTAATATTTCAGTTGCGTGTTAGGCTTTCTTTTGTTCTTGAAGTTTAGCTAATTTCAGCTACATAGTAGCTTTTTTCGTTAACTTAATTTTTTCCTTTTTTTAAGGCTAATTTGGCATTTAACTAATATTTGAGCTAGCTATCATCCTCAGCGATTTCAACAATCAGCTTCAGCGTTTTAGCTATCAGTTTCAGCATCTTTAGCTATTAGAACTAGCATCTTCAGCGGCCAAATTCATTTTACAGCATTCACACTAGCATTATCACAGGTGATGCTATATATCTAGTTTGTAATAAAAATAAAATAAAAAAACATATCTAGTTTGTAGTTAGTTTAAAGCTAATTATGGTTAAGATGTGTGTTTTACATCCAGTTAGTGCATGACTCGATTAGTCGACTATTAAAATAATCGTTTGTGGCAGCTCTAGTTTGATATCAGCGTTTTTAAAGAAACCAACAAACTTAAAATTCTGAAAAATCATCCAGTTAATTTGCTAATAAGCGACTAACGATGAAGATGAATTTGGTTTAATGGAGTAAACGAGGACAGCCTCAAACGATTATCTTAATTAGTCGACTAATCACTAATAGGGCTGCCACGATTAGTCGACTAATCGATGACTAATCGACTATTAAAATAGTCGATGACTAATTTAATAGTCGATTAGTCGTTATTTTATATTATGTTGTGTCAGAGTGTAATAAAGTTGAACGTTATAATGGCATTCTGCTAGCTTTTTCAACTATTTTGGCAATCATTAAGGTTTTTTTAGGCTATTTCAGAATTTAGCTAATATTTCAGCTACATGCTAGCTAATTTGGCTAATTTAGTATTTTTATTTTTTTAGGCTAATTTTGGGTTTAGCTAATATCTTGCCAGCTCAGTGGCCTCGTGGTAGAGTGTCCGCCCTGAGTTTGGAAGGTTGAGGGATCAATTCCCAGCCGAGTCATACCAAAGACCCAGTGCCTGCTTGACATTCAGCACTTAGGAGTTGGACTGGGGGGTTAAACCACCAAATGGTTCCCGAGCGCGGCTGTGTCTGCAGCTCACCACTCCCCCAGGGGATGGGTCAAATGCAGAGAACAAATTTCACACACCTAGGTGCGTGACAAATGGTGGGACTTTAAATGTTTTGGCTAATTTAGTTTTTTTTTTTTTTCATTTTTTAGGCTAATTTTTAGTTTAGCTTATATTTTAGCTACATATTAGATGTTTTAGCTATTTTAGGCTTTCCTGCTTTATAGGCTATTTTGGTATTTAGCTAATATTTCAGCTACATGCTAGTTGTTTTGGCTAGTTTTGGCTTTTTTCATTGTTTTAGGCTAATCTGGCATTTAGCTAATATTTTAGCTGCATGCTAGTTGTTTTGGCTAATTTAGGCTTTTTTCCGTGTTTTAGGCTAATTTGGCATTTTGCTAATATTTTAGCTGTCTAACAACTTCAGCAATTTCAGCTGTCAACTTCAATGTTTTCTAGCTATCGATTTCAGCATCTTCAGCTATTGTCACTAGCATCTTCAGCGGCCAGATACAGATTACAGCATTCAGACTAGCATTATCGCAGGTAATTTAGTTAGATTAAAGCTAATGATGCTTAACTTGTGTGCTTTACATCCACTTTATCCATGACCCGATTAGTCGACTAATCGGAAAAAATAATCGGCGATTAGTCGACTATTAAAGTAATCGTTTGTGGCAGCTCTAATCACTAATCGGATCATCCGCAGGCTGGATGTCCATCACACATCTTAAACATCATTAGCTTTAAACTTGAAGTAATAAATCTATATCACAGGTGTCAAAGTCAAGGCCCGAGGGCCGGATCCGGCCCTCCAGGTAATTCTATCCGGCCCTCCAGATCATTTTATTTTATTGTTATCTTGTGATTATTTCTAATTTGTATGATTTTGACAAAATATATATATATGAAGAGTAAAATATTAGAGTTATTTAAGATTTAAGTTTATTTATTCTGGAATAATATTTCTGTCTTTTTATTATTCATAATTATTTTAAAAAGTTAACGTTTGAAAGTTTTAAAAATGGACATTCTACTTGCTTTTTGGACTATTATGGCCTTTATAAGATATTTTAGGCTATTTTGGAGTTTAGCTAATATTTGAACAACATGCTAGCGGTTTTGCCTAACTTAGGCTTTTCTTTTTAAGCTTTTTTTAGGCTGTTTTGGAGTTAAGCAAATATTTATACGCTAGCTGTTTTGGCTAATTTAGTCTTTTTCTCAATTTTTTTAGGATATTTTGAAGTTTGGCTATTTTTTTCAGGTATGTTCTAGCTGTTTTGGCTAATGTAGGCCTTTCTTTTTTAATTTTGTAAGGCTATTTTGGAGTTTAGCAAATATTTCTACTACACTCTTGATGTTCTGGCTAATTTAGGCTTTTTCTTAATTTTTTAGGATATTTTGAAGTTCAGCTATTTTTCATTTTCAGCTACATGCTAGCTGTTTTGGATAACCTAATTCTTTTGTTTTCTTTTTAGGTAATTTGGAATTCAGCTAAAATTTTAGAAGGCCATAAATTTCAGCGTTTTCAGCTGTCAGCTTCAGTGTTTTTAGCGATCAATTTCAGCATCTTCAGCTATCAGCATTATCATCTTCAGCGACTAAATTCAGCTTACAGCATTCCTAGAATTATCGCAGGGAATGCTATATATCTAGTTCATAATTGTTTTAAAAAGTTACTTTTTAAAAAAAAATTTAGCCTTAATGTGTTCAATAAATATTTATCCTGTTCGGCCCGCGACCTACGGTGTGTTTTGGATTTTGGCCCCTTGTGTGATTGAGTTTGACACCTCTGATCTATATTCTCACTAAAAATAAAGACAAAAAAAGTCTATTTTACTATTAAATTGTCGCCGGTTACTTTAGTAGTGACATAGTGGTGACTGATGGACTGATGGCGGCAGCCCCCGTTGGGTCTCCCCTCAGACTTGTGGCATCCCGGGTGTAGATATCAGTCAGACGGTGACAGCCTCACACGGCCGTCATGCTGCTGGAATGCTCTGGAAAACACCTCCAACAGCTGAAAGTTTGCTCCTCCTTTTCCCCGCCACACGTTTGTCTGCAGGAACGCGTGCGACGGAAACACCGACACGACGGAAACACGGCTCCGCTTCAGTTCCGCCGCGCTCCTCTTCCTCCTCGTGTTTGAGGAAAAACTGCACCGAGGGGCATTTGGGGATTCCTCCGGAACACTTTGAGCGTCCCGTTTTTTTCCAGATCCGTCACGTTCTGCGGTTCTGCGGTTCCGGACAAACACAATGTGTGGAAATGGAATCGCTGCAGTTCAAGCAGCGCCGTCAGACTCGACCGTGCAGGAGGACAGAACACACCTGAGGCTGGTTGAACATTTATTGAACACTAAAACTGCATTTCAAACTGTAACTTTTTAACATAGTTCTGAACTAGATATATAGCATTAGGGCTGCCACGATTAGTCGACTAATCGACTATTAAAATAGTCGATTAGTCGTTACTTTACATGGAGACAGAGTTTAATAAAGTTGAAAGTAGTGCCGCCACAAACGATTATTTTAATAGTCGACTAATCACCGATTATTTTTTCCGATTAGTCGACTAATCGGGTCATGCTCAAACTGGATGTAAAACACACATCTTAACCATTATTAGCTTTAAACAAACTAAAAACTAAATATATTCACACAAGCATTATCTGAGAAAATGCTTGTGTGAATGCTGTAAGCTGAATTTTGAAGCTGAAGCGAGTGACGACAGCGAAGATGCTGAAATTGATAGCTAAAAACACTAAAGCTGATAGCCACTAAAATATTAGCTAAATGCCAAATTAGCCTAAAAAATAATTAAAAGCCTCAGCTGGCCAAAACTGCTAGCATGTAGCTGACATGTTAACTTAACCCCAAAATAGCCTTCAAAAACTGAAAGAAATCCTAAATTTTCCAAAATAGCTAGCATGTAGCTTAAATATGAGCTAAAATTCCAAAACACCCTAAAAAAACTTTTTTTTTAAGTTTAAGTTAGCCAAAACAGCTAGCATCTAGCTGAAATATTAGCTAAACACAAAATTAGCCAAAAAATGAAAAAAAGCCTAAATTAACCAGAATAGCTAGCTTGTAGCTGAAATATTAGCTTAACTCCAAAATAGCTTAAACAAACCTTGATAAATGCCAAAATGGTCTAAAAAGCTAGCATGTTTCATTAGAACTTTCAACTTTACGACACTCTAACTCCATTTATTATAAAGTAACGACTAATCGACTATTAAATTTTAATAGTCGATTAGTCGTCGATTAGTCGACTAATCGTGGCAGCCCTAGTTGAAAGTTATAATGCCATTATGCTAGCTTTAGGCTGTTTTGACATTTATTAAGGTTTTTTATGCTATTTTGGGGTTTAGCTAATATTTCAGCTACATGCTAACTATTTTGGCTAATTTAAGATTTTTTCAGTTTTTAGGCTAACTTGGAGTTTAGCCAATATTTCAGATACAAACAAGCTGTTTTGGCTAAATTTGTTTTTTTTTTTCTGTTTTATGGCTATTTCGGAGTGTAGCTAACATTTCAGCTGCATGCTAGCTATTTTGGCTAATTTAGTTTTTTTTTTGTTTGTTTTTAAGCTAATTTCGCATTTAACTAATATTTTAGCTGGCTATCAGCTTCAGCAATTTTAGCTATAAGCTTCAGTGATTTCAGCTACCAATTTCAGCATTTTTAGCTCTACTATCTTAAGTAGCCAAAATATATATATAGTTTTTAGTTTGGTTTAGATGTGTGCTTCACATCCAGTTTGTGCATGACCCGATTAGTCGACTAATCGGAAAAAATATTTGGTGATTAGTCGACTATTAAAATAACTGTTTGTGACAGCTCTATATAGCATTACTCGCGATAATCTGAATGCTCTAAGCTGAATTTGGCCGCTGAAGACGATGAAATTGATAACTAAAAACACTGAAGGTGATAGCTGAAAATGTTGAAGCTAATGGCCAGCTGAAAATTTAGCTGAATGCCAATTTAGCCTAAAAGAAAAACCTTAGGTCAGTCAAACCAGCTAGCATGTAGCTGAAACATTAGCTAAACTTCAAAATAACCTAAAAAAAATCTTAATGAAAAAAATAGTCCAAAAAGCTGCAGAATGCCAATTTTTAAAACTTTTTAACTTAATTCTGAATAATAAAAAGGCAGAATATTATTCCAGATTAAATCAATTTAAACCTTAAATAACTTTCAATATTTTACTCTCCATAAAAATACATTTTTGTCAAAATTATACAATTTAGAAATAGGAGAAAGATAATATCGGGTCACTAATAACAATAAAATCAAATGATCTGGAGGGCTGATAGAATTACCCGGAGGGCCGGATCCGGCCCCAGGGCCGTGACTCTGACACATGTGGATTAAAGGATTAAAGACTCAAAGCAGAAATCTGATCCTGGAAACTGTTAATCTGGAGAAAAAAAACTCTCAGGGTTCAGAAAAATGATCAGCTGAGACACAAACGCCACAACGAAACCCCCCCCCCCCAGGGCTGCAAAGCAACAAATCTGCCCTCGTACACCTGCCTCTAATCAGGAGTCTCCTCCCCGTCAGGGGGCGGGGTCACGCGTGACAGGTGGCCAGCTGTGGAGAGCGGCGAGTCACCGTCTGTCAGAACCAAAACAAACCCGTGTGACGTCACGCTCTGACAGGCTTTCCCTGCAGCGCTCCTGCAACAAGTCCAGACAACGTCCACGGCGGCGGCGGCGGCGCGGCCCGCCAACCCTTCTCTGAGTTTCACCTCAATTATTGATCTGCAGCAAAACCTGCAGAATTTACACATTTATTTATTTATTCCTGTCATCATCAGAAAATGAGGTTTCCACATCTTCTAGCATCAAACTACTAGTATTTTATTATTCATTAACATGACGCAACAACAATAAAAATGAACAAATCTGACTCAAGTTTTCTTTTATGGAGAAACGAGCAAACCTTTTATGCTGATGGGTCGCATCTTTAGCCGGTCTAAAAATAATAAAACTGTTTCCTCTTTCAATCAGCAACAAGTTTTCCAACCGACGAGGATTTTTACGCTTCATCTGCACAAAAACAACCAGAAAAACCCTGAGATTGGGAGAGAATCCGCGATGATGCAAGACGGGGGACTGATAAGGGTCAACCACACCAACCCAAACAACCAGACCACATGGTTTATCTGCACACATACATGCAGGAAGGTGTGGGTAAAGACGCAGCCGTGTTATCTAAACACAGCAGAAATGAAGCGTGTTTACGATCAGCACAAATGAGGAACGAATAGAGTTAATATCTAACAGAGTTTCACAATGACTTCAGGCCACGACGCTGAAGTTGGCTTCCGATTCACAGCTTCTGAGAGTATTCCACTGTGTTTTCTGCACTCTGACCACCTAAAAACAGGTCCTGTTCAAAAACTACAGCACCTAGACAGTTCAAACATATATTAAATTATGCTTTAGACATTAAAGAATAAATTAAGAATAGTTTCTGATTTGTGAAAGCTTTTACTGATTTGTGAAAATGAGAAATAGGATGATTTTATCATATTTTTTGCACTCTGACCACCTAAAAACAGGTCCTGTTTAAAAACTACAGCACCTAGACAGTTCAAACCAGGATTAAATTATGCTTTAGACATTAAAGAATAAATTAAAAATAGTTTCTGATTTGTGAAAATGTTTACTGATTTGTGAAAATGAGAAATAATGATGATTTAATTGCATTTTTTTGCACTCTGACCACCTAGGAACAGGTCCTGTTCAAAAACTAAAGTATCTACACAGTTCAAACATGGATTAAATTATTATTTAGACAATAAAGAATAAATTAAGAATAGTTTCTGATTTGTGAAAGTTTTTACTGATTTATGAAAATGTGAAACATTGTGATTTTATTGTATTTTTTGCACTCTGACCACCTAAGAACAGGTCCTGTTCAAAAACTACAGAACCTAGAAAATTCAAACATGGATTAAATTATGCTTTAGACACTAAAGAATAAATAAAGAATAGTTTCTGATTTGTGAAAGCCTTTACTGATTTGTGAAAATGAGAAATAGGATGATTTTATCTTATTTTTTGCACTCTGACCACATAAAAAAAAGGTCCTGTTCAAAAAGTACAGTACCTACACAGTTCAAACCAGGATTAAATTATGCTTTAGACACTAAAGAATAAATAAAGAATAGTTTCTGATTTGTGAAAGCTTTTACTGATTTGTGAAAATGTGAAATAGAGTGCAAAAAATGAAATAAAGTCATCCTATTTCTCATTTTCACAAATCAGTAAAAGCTTTCACAAATCAGAAACTATTCTTCACTTATTATTTAGTGTCTAAAGCATAATTTAATCCTGGTTTGAACTGTCTAGGTTCTGTAGTTTTTGAACAGGACTTGTTCTTAAGTGGTCAGAGTGCAGAAAACACAGTGGAATACTCTCGCGAATCGGAAGCTGTGAATCGGAAGCCAACTTCAGCGTCGTCTTCAGGCTGGAAGTTCAGTCTGCTGCAAATCTTGGAAACAGCCTGCTGACTGTTTACTGTAAATGGAGCTGCAACTTCTTCAAAACCCCAAACGTTGAGAACAGAGAAGCTGGTTGGAGAGGCAGACATCTGTGATGCAAACCCAGCAGGAGCTGCAATCTCAGCCCAGAGTCCCGCTGATTTCACAGGAGTCTGGAGCTATCTGGAGATCTGCCAGATCCAGATCTAGAAAACTTTCAGATGGAGTTTTGAAGCAGACAGATGTCATCAAACCTTTCGTAAAGCTTGCACGAAGAGGCCTCTCCATTTCTGACTGTTCTCGTCGCTGGAAAAGTCGTAGATCTGCTGCGGCTGCATCGCTGTAGCGGCTCCTGGCGTGGCCGTGGTCCGGGCTGAGCTGTCAGCATCGGCCCCGGGTAGATAGTCCTTTCAGGGTGGGTCGGTCCGGGGCAGGCACGGCGGGGAAAGTCCAGCTGGCTTCTTCACAGATATACGGAGTAAAGCTAAACTGCACTGTGGCTCCGAGGTGGACAGTAGAAAAAACTGGCTTTGAAAGAAAATCCGCACATGTAGCAAGAAAGTTAATTCGCTAGCTAAGCGGCTAACGCTGCTGTAAATACGGCTAGCTACGATGCTAACAACAATCTTGCTAGGTGTTATTCTAGCAAATGCTACTAAAATGAAATAAAAACTACTACAGGCACATTTACGTAAGAGGTCGTCCAACAACAGCTCCTCTACTGACTACAGGCTACCTCCAGCTACGACGTTTGTTTGGTTATTTGCTCCCTAAACACTGTAACACTAGAAGGCTAGCTAGCTAGCAAGCTAGCAGGCTAACTGGCGCTTCAGGCTTCTGCTGGCCTCCAAGCGCTCCGACTTCTGCTCCGAGGCTCCCGACCCGTTCCGCTGCGAACAAGGCACACTTTCTCCGGCGCCGCCCGCTTCGCGCTCCGTCGTCATCATCCCCGCAACTCGAACATGTCAAACCCCGCGTGAGATCCGAGAGACGGCGCGAGCGGTCCGCGGCGCATCGGCGAGCGCAGCAGCAGCCCGAGTGTTTTCGGTCTGAAGATGTTCGTACCAACTCCGCGCTGCGCGTCCTGGCACGCACGCGTAATTTCAAAAAAAAAAAAAAAAAAAAAAAAGACAGAAAGAAAAACATGATCGGGCTTGAATGGTTTTTCAAACTTTAAATGCACTGGTTGGCACTTACTTTAAAAATTAAAACATTAAATACAGCAAAACATTGTTTTGTTTTTGATTTGAACCCAAACAGAAATGAAAAAAAAAGGAAATTTTAGGTAAATCTTCCTTCCACAGATTTAGCACCCTTTAAAAACATAAAATGCACACTCATTTTTATGAATATGCTTTTTAAATCTAATTTAATACAAATTTTGTGTCTTTATTCAGTTTTCTTTTGCTTGTGTTATTGTAGGAGTGCTGCCCTCTGGTGGACAAACATGACATTACAGTGGGTTAACCTCAACTACAAGCTCCGCCCCTTTCAGAGTCTGATTTTGAAATCAGTTTTTTCAAAAGACATTTAAAAATCTAACACAACTTAACACACAATCAGGCACAAGAAGTGGTTTTATTTGGAAAAATATCACCTAAATTATGTTACAAAAACAAAAACTGCTTTTTGTAAAATAGTTACTCAAAGATAATATTCAAAGAAAACTTTTAATACTTCTTTTAAATAAAATAAAACCTTTAAATACAGCAAAACATTATTTTGTTTTTGATTTGAACCCAAACAGAAATGTAAAAAAAATGAAATTTTAGGTAAATCTTCCTTCCACAGATGTAGCACCCTTTAAAAACATAAAATGCACACTCATTTTTATTTATATGCTTTTTAAATCTAATTTAATACAAATTTTGTGTCTTTATTCAGTTTTCTTTTGCTTGTGTTATTGTAGGAGTGCTGCCCTCTGGTGGACAAACATGACATTACAGTGGGTTAACCTCAACTACAAGCTCCGCCCCTTTCACAGTCGGTTTGATTTTGAAATCAGTTTTTTCAAAAGACATTTAAAAATCTAACACAACTTAACACACAATCAGGCACAGGAGGGGGTTTTATTTGGAAAAATATCACCTAAATTATGTTACAAAAACAAAAACTGCTTTTTGAAAAATAGTTACTCAAAGATAATATTCAAAGAAAACTTTTAATACTTCTTTTAAATAAAATAAAACATTTAAATACAGCAAAACATTATTTTGTTTTTGATTTGAACCCAAACAGAAATGTAAAAAAAGGAAATTTTAGGTAAATCTTCCTTCCACAGATTTAGCACCTTTAAAAACATAAAATGCACACTCATTTTTTATTTATATGCTTTTTAAATCTAATTTAATACAATTTTGTGTCTTTATTCAGTTTTCTTCTGCTTGTGTTATTGTAGGAGTGCTGCCCTCTGGTGGACAAACATGACATTACAGTGGGTTAACCTCAACTACAAGCTCCGCCCCTTTCACAGTCGGTTTGATTTTGAAATCAGTTTTTTCAAAAGACATTTTAAAAATCTAACACAACTTAACACACAATCAGGCACAAGAAGTGGTTTTATTTGGAAAATATCACCTAAATTATGTTACAAAAAACAAAAACTGCTTTCTGAAAAATAGTTACTCAAAGATAATATTCAAAGAAAACTTTTAATACTTCTTTTAAATAAAATAAAACCTTTTAATACAGCAAAACATTATTTTGTTTTTTATTTGAACCCAAACAGAAATGTAAAAAAAATGAAATTTTTAGGTAAATCTTCCTTCCACAGATTTAGCACCCTTTAAAAACATAAAATGCACACTCATTTTTATTTATATGCTTTTTAAATCTAATTTAATACAAATTTTGTGTCTTTATTCAGTTTTCTTCTGCTTGTGTCATTGTAGGAGTGCTGCCCTCTGGTGGACAAACATGACATTACAGTGGGTTAACCTCAACTACAAGCTCCGCCCCTTTCACAGTCTGTTTGATTTTGAAATCAGTTTTTTTCAAAAGACATTTAAAAATCTAACACAACTTAACACACAATCAGGCACAAGAACTGGTTTTATTTGGAAAAAAAAATCACCTAAATTATGTTACAAAAACAAAAACTGCTTTTTGAAAAATAGTTACTCAAAGATAATATTAAGAAAACTTTTAATACTTCTTTTAAATAAAATAAAACCTTTAAATACAGCAAAACATTATTTTATTTAGATTTGAAATAGAACTGTAATAGAGGCGTATTTTTAGATAAATGTTTTATTTTAAACAGATTGTGCATTTACTTAAACACATAAACATGTAATTTTTTTGTCTTATTATGCTTTTTAGATCTAATTTAAGACATATTTAGTTGTCTTATCCCAGTTTTTCTATGTAGAGTCCAACATGACATTACACAGTGAGTTAACTTCAACTACAAGCTCCGCCCCTTTAATGTTCAGTTTGATATTGAAATAATTCCTCTAAAATACATGTAAAAATCTTAAACCTTAGATAAAATCTGTGATATCCAAATTTTTTATTTGTCAAAATAAAACCTTTAAATACAGCAAGCTAAACAGAAATGTAATAAAGATGGAATTTTTGTTAAATATTAGGTAAACAAATTTAGCACCCATTAAAAACATAAAATGCACTGTTTTATTTATGTTTTTTTACATCTATTTTAAGACATTTTGAGTTTTTACAGTTTTCTTACAGTGTAATTGTAGGAGTGCTGCCCCCTGGTGGACAGACGTGACATTACACAGTGGGTTAACTTCTACTACAAGCTCCGCCCCTTTCACATTTTGTTTGATTTTGAAATCAGTTTCTGCAAAACCCAGAAATGAACAAAAAATAAATAAATAACACAGAATCAGGCACGAGAAGTTTTTTTTATTTGAAAATTATCACCTAAATTAAGTCCTAAAACCTGAGATATCCAAAAATGTTATTAAAAATAGTCAAAGAAGACGACATTCCAAGCAGGTAAAGTTGTTCATAAAGCTTCAAAAGACATTTAAAAATCTAACACAACTTAACACACAATCAGGCACAAGAAGTGGTTTTATTTGGAAAAATACCACCTAAATTATGTTACAAAAACAAAAACTGCTTTTTGAAAAATAGTTACTCAAAGATAATATTCAAAGAAAACTTTTAATACTTCTTTTAAATAAAATAAAACTTTTAAATACAGCAAAACATTATTTTATTTAGATTTGAAATAGAACTGTAATAGAGGCGTCATTTTTAGAAAAATGTTTTAACAGATTTGGCATTACTTAAAAACATAAAATGTAATTTTTTTTTTCTTATCTATGCTTTTTAGATCTAATTTAAGACATATTTAGTGTCTTTACTCAGTTTTCTTATTGTAAGAGTCCAACATGACGTTACACAGTGGGTTAACTTCAACTACAAGCTCCGCCCCTTTCATGGTCAGTTTGAGTTTGAAATAGTTCCTCTAAAATACATTTAAAAATCTAAAACATAAGATAAAATCTGTGTTATCCAAATTGTTTATTTTTAAAAATAGTTATTCAAAGAAAACTTCAAGCCCACTGTATGTCAAAATAAAACCTTTAAATACAGCAAGCTAAATAGAAATGTAATAAAGATGGAATTTTTGGTAAATATTAGGTAAACAAATTTAGCACCCATTAAAAACATACAATGCACTTTTTTTATTTCTGTTTTTTACATCTATTTTAAGACATTTTGTGTTTTTACAGTTTTCTTTCAGTGTCATTGTAGAAGTGCTGCCCCCTGGTGGACAAACGTGACATTACACGGTGGGTTAACTTCAACTACAAGCTCCGCCCCTTTCACATTTTGTTTGATTTTGAAATCAGTTTCTGCAAAACCCATAAAAAAAAAAAAAACTGAACACAGAATCAGGCACGAGAAGTTTTTTTATTTGAAAATTATCACCTAAATTAAGTCCTAAAACCTGAGATATCCAAAAATGTTATTTTTAAAAATAGTCAAAGAAGACGACATTCCAAGCAGGTAAAGTTGTTCATAAAGCTTCTAAAACAAACAAACAAACAAACTAACATTCAGCTCCAGAGCAGTGGTTCCCCTCAGCTCTGGTTTTTGAGGAGATGCAGAACATTTCTCTACAGCGAGAACCGACTCTCCACTTCGTCCGCGATCATCTCTGCGATGGCGAGGGACGAGGTGGCCGCCGGCGAGGGAGCGTTCCGGACGTGCAGCACCCGACTGCCCACTTCTCCCACGCCGCCGTCGAACACGAAGTCGTCCACCAGGTTCCCGTCGCGGTCCAAGGCCTGGGCGCGGACCCCCGCCGGCCCCCTGGAGGACCAAACACACGGGGGGTCACCCGGAAAATTCCTAACGTCCTGACGGGGGGGCGGGTCCGTACCTGAGGACGTCGCTCTGCTGCAGCTCAGGGATGAACTTCTGCAGGATCTTCACCTGCGCACCAACGAACACGCCGCGGTACATCTCTCCCACGCCGTACGCCACGTTCCTCAGCACCAGCCTCTGCAGGCCTCTGAGAGGACGGACCGGCGTGAGCGGTTCTGCTCGCGCGTCGGAACCAGACTCCCCGGACTCAAACTCACCTGAAGGACAGGGCGTCTGCAAAGTCCTGAGCGCTGAAGTCGTAGACGTTATAACCCTCCCGCTTGAAGGCCAGGACGGCGTTGGGGCCGAGCCAAACGCCGCCGTCCATCCTGGGGGTGAAGTGCACGCCGAGGAACGGGAAGCGCGGGTCCGGAATCTGAAAAGAAAGGTTCTACAGTCCATCCCGGGAAAACGTCTGAGGGTTCTGCGGCCAGAAACCGGTCCAGAACCGAAGAGTTCCGATCTTTCTGTGGGCGTCGCCATGATTCAGCAGAAATGAGCTTCATCTTCAGAGAAGAGAGTCCAACAAGAAATACAATAAATTTGTATTTCTGTCAAACTTCACAGATTAAATGCAACAAAAAAGCAACTAGATTACCTGAGAGGATGCTTTCTGCTAAATCTGGATGCTGAAAATGAAAAAGCTATTCGCAAAATTTACCAAAAGCCTTGAAATCTCCTTATTAAAAATATAAAAGAGGGCTAAAGTCAGTCTAAAATTCTGAAAAATTATAAGTAAGTTTGCTTAAAAATCCTCAACACACTAGGGCTGCCACGATTAGTCGACTAATCGATGACTAATCGACTATTAAAATAATCGACGACTAATTTAATAGTCGATTAGTCGTTACTTTATATTGTATGAAGTCAGAGTGTAGTAAAGTTGAAAGTTATAATAGCATTTTGCTAGCTTTTTAGACTACTTTGGTATTTATCAAGTTTTTTTAGGCTATTTTGGAGTTTAGCTAATATTTAATATACATGCTAGCTGTTTTTGGCTAACTTAAGCGTTTTTTTTAGGCTATTTTTGAATTTAACTAATATTTCAGCTACATGCTAGCTGTTTTGGTTAACTTAGGAATTTTTTTAAGGCTAATGTGGAATTTAGCTAATATTTCAGCAGCATGCTAGCTATTTAGGCTAACTTTAGCTTTTTTACGTTTTTTAGGCAACTTTTGAGTTTAACTTATATTTCAGCTATATGCTAGCTGTTTTGGCTAATATAGTATTTTTCCATTTTTTTAAGGCTAATGTGGAATTTAGCTAATATTTCAGCAGCATGCTAGCTATTTAGGCTAACTTTAGCTTTTTTACGTTTTTTAGGCAACTTTTGAGTTTAACTTATATTTCAGCTATATGCTAGCTGTTTTGGCTAATATAGTATTTTTCCATTTTTTAAGGCTAATGTGGAGTTTAGCTAATATTTCAGCAGCATGCTAGCTATTTTGGCTAACTTTGGCTCTTTTTATTTTTTAGGCTAATTTGGCATTTAACTAACATTTTAGCTGGTTATCAACTTCAGCATCTTTATATCCAGTTTGCGAATGACCCGATTAGTCGACTAATCGGAAAAAATAATCGGTGATTAGTCAACTATTAAAATAATTGTTTATGGCAGCCCTACAACACACTTTCCAAAACTATAAAGTGCATTGCTTAAATATCAACTAAACTCTAAATTAGCCCCAAAAATCCTCAGTAGATGCCAAATTAGCCAAAACGTGGCTAAAGTAGTAGCCCCACTCCAGAATAACCTAAAAATCCTCTGTAAAATCAGTCAAAAATGTTCCTAATATTTGAGCTCAAAAGTAGAAAACATCAGGAGAAAACAAATTAGCCAGAAAATGTTGCTAAAATATTAGATGAAATTAGCGTAAAAACCTCAAGAGTTAGCATAATGCTAACGGCTAATTGCCAAACTATTTAAAAAATGACTGAACGGTGGTTCCAGAGCGTGCAAAGTTTGAATAATTTCTCATTCACTTCATATCGGGAAAGTTTTTCTCAATATTTCAAAAATTAGAAAATTCAATAAAAACTTTAATGACAAATTTTGTTTTTTCAAAAACTGTAAAGTTTATGAAAACCAAAAATTTAAGCAGTGATGTCCTGAACGAGATGAAAAAGTACGAAAAGTAGAATCACTAAAGTGCGACTAAGAATTCACACGATCAATGAATCCAGTTTCATAAATCCAGTTTTGCTAGAATTTGTCGCGCCGCCTCTCACAGATTCCCTCCAGAGAAGACCCACTCCGGTAAAAACAGAATCTCTAACATGTTTCTGTGTCGATTTTCTGATTCTGTCAGAAAATTTAAAATCAAAATTACGTTTCTGAGTTTTTCTTTGTTCAAATTGTTGAGAATCAGATGAAAAAAAAAAAGAATTCCATGGAAAAAGATAATTTTTGTGACATAGAGTATGGTGGGCGGAGCCACAAACTCTCTGCTCTGACAATAAGGAGGGGGCGGAGTTAATCTGGATAGAGTCCCGCCCACTTCAGAGGTGAATTTGTAATGAAATTATGTCCCAGAAAACGTCAGGATTTCAGATCTAAAACGTCTTCATCCTTAAAACTCCTCTGGGATCATCTTGGATCGGGATCAGGAGATCGGAGCGGGACTTCAGGACAACGACAGACGCGTTCGGACTGACTCCGCCCTCACCGGGTAGATGTTTCCTTTCACCAGGTAGCGCTTCTCCGGCTTCAGCACCAGGTAGTCTCCCCTGAACGGGACGATCCTCGGCTCCCGGCTGCATCCGGAAATCTGCGACAGCCGGTCGGAGTACAAGCCGCCGCAGGTCAGGACGTAACGGCAGCGCAGCTCGCTTCCCTGAGGGAGGCGGAGACGGTGAGGGCGGTCAGCAGACGGCGGGAAGCCTCCACCTGTGCGGGTCTCACCTTTGCATCTCTGACCGCGATGGGATACTTCATTCCTGCAGCGACAAAAGAAGGAGGAGTCGGGATTGGGTTCGGACCGGGACGACGCCGGGCGTTCCCGTCTCACCTTCAGCGCTCCCGGCGGGACTCTCGCTCGCCACGGAAATGTTGCCGACTTCATAGTCGGTCAGCACGGCGCCGCCCGCCTCCTGGAAGTCGTCCCCGTACCTGAGCGCCACCTTCCTCCAGTCCACGATGCCGGTGTGCGGCGAATCCAAGGCGGCGATTCCCTGCAGAGACGGCGGCCCGTCAGCGGGAGGCGCCTCGCCCTGAAGGGGGGCGGAGCTTCTCCTACCCGGCAGAACGGCTCCCGCTCCCGGATCCCTTTGGCGTCGACGATGGAGAGGTCGCGCACGCCGTTCTTCACGCCGCGCTCGTACAGCGCTCGCATCCTGGGAAGCTCCTCCTGCTCCACGGCCACGATGAGCTGCAGGAGCAGAAGAACCGGGTCGGGTCGGTTCACCAGAACCACCAGAGGAAACCCTAAATATGCATCCTGTCGCATCGATTTGATGGATTTGTTTCATATTTGTTCCAAAAACTTAAAATAAAGTTTATTCTGAGGATTTGGAGTTTATTCTCGAGGGAGAGAGTCATGGAGAGATGCAGGTTTCCATGACAACGGGCTCTAAATTAGCCAAACAAAACTTTCTTTTTGTTTTTTAACACAAAAAGTTTCTGTTTTACGAAGAATATGTGGAGAAAAGAAATGCAAATCTGAGATTTAACTCCCAAAACAAACGACATCATAAACTTTTGACTGTTTTTAATATGAGATCAACGACGGTTGAAGTCGTGCTGCTGCGACGGGGAAACTAAATCCTGGAGGGGAAGCGGTTCTGAGCACAACACCGTGTCAGAACCGCCGGACTCGTTTGTCCAACTGTGACGGATCTGAAACCCAAAAATGGGAGAAAATAATCCGGATTTTACCAACATGTCAGCTGGGAATGCTTCTCATTGATCTCTCGTGAGGACGAATGAAGACGCAGCAGCTGTGTTGATCGGCCAATCAGGACGCAGACGAGGAAGAAGAGTTTCACATCTTTAGTCGGGATTTTCTCCACAAACAGAAACTTTACGGTTTTAAGATTTTTCTTTAAAAATCTTAAACAAAGCTCCGCCCCTCACACCCTTTAGCCTCAGGGGGCGGAGCATCAAACCAGCTCCAGATACAGTTTACAGACATTATTTTATCTGTTTGAGACGCTACATGAAAACATGACTCAGCGAGTTTTCATTCACAGCTGATCTCATGCTTGTTGCCCTTTCACAATAAAAGCTCGGAGCCTCTCGACTCAAATACAGAAAATGACTGAACATTTAGACAGAAAATGACTTTCCTGTGAAGTTAAATAAATACTGAAGCGTGAACGGGCCTCAGGTGTTTTTGTGTCATGTTTGATCGGAATTTTCCATCTTCAGTTTTGCAGCAGAAAACTTCACATTTATCTAAAGATAGGAGTAAAGAAGCGCCTTTACAGCTGATCATTTTCTTAAATATGTCTTCATCTTAAGTTTCTTGAAGCATCTTTTTGTACATCAGATTCTAAAGGAGGAATTGGAGACTCTGATCTAATCTGATCCTTAACCCGATATCAATAAAAATAGTATTTGGAATCCTCGACTCTATGAAACCATTTGACAGGAGTTTAATGACAGATTTATTCAGAAAAAACCCAATAAAATCTGAGATATTGATCGTTTTATTTACAATTACATTACTCTTGAACATAAAAGTTTTAGAAACAGTTTCATGAATATTTTTTACTTTTCTGGATCATTTACTTTTTCTGTGATGTTTAAGATTTATTTAGATGAAAAATACCTGAAATTAAACCTTTAATGAGTTTTTTTAAACCTTTATTTGATTGAATCTTCATCTTTTAAAAATGTCTTCAGTTTCAAACTGTACTTTTACATTAGAACACTTTTATTAGGAGTTATACATTTTCACTGAACTTTTTAAGATGAAAGATTTAAAAATGTCCGCCACCTTGAACCTCTGAAATTAAACTGGTGAGAATATTTTAGAGAAATCTGATTAGATTTCTCAACAAAATGATAAATTCTAACAGAAACTCTGAATTCTGTCTCGGATGAAACGACTCTGCTGATCCTCTAAAGCACATGTGTCAAAGTCAAGGCCCGGGGGCCAGATCCGGCCCTCCGGGTAATTCTATCCGGCCCTCCAGATCATTTTATTTCATTGTTATTAATGAGGTTATCTTTAACTTGTATAAATTTGACAGAAAATATTTTTATGGAGAGTAAAATATTGAAAGTTATTTAAGTTTTAAGTTGATTTATTCTAGAATAATATTCCTGCCTTTTGGTGCAAATATTCCTGAATTATGTTAAAAAGTCACGGTTTTAAAGTTTTAAAATATGGCATTCTGCTAGCTTTTGGACTATTTTCTAAGATTTTTTTAGGCTATTTTGGAATTTAGCTAATATTTCAGCTACATGCTAGCTGTTTTGGCGAATTGTGGCTTTTTTGTTTTTTTTAAAAAAAGTTTTTTATGTTTTGGAGTGAGACTAATATTACATACTAGATATTTTGTCTAATTTAGGCTTTTTTCAGTTTTTTAGGCTATTTTGAAGATTGGCTATTTTTTTTCTTTAGATTTTTGAGTTAATTTGGTATTTAGCTATAATGTTACCTGGCTATCAGCTTCCGTATTTTCAGATATCAATTTCAGCATCTTCAACTCTCAGAACTTAAGGTTTTAAAGTTTTATCCTGTGTGGCCCGCGACTTAAGGTGTGTTTTGGATTTTGGCCCCTTGTGCGATTGAGTTTGACACCCCTGATCTAAAGTTTCTCTGGTTTTAAAGGATTTCTTTTGTTTTTGGCGTTCAGACCTTTCCACATTTCTTGTACGGGATTCCCTTCCGGTCGCAGAAGTCGTAGGCCAAGGCGGCGCCGCGCACGCACAGACGCGCCTTCAGCGAGCCCGGCGTGTAGTAGATCCCGCTGTGGACGACGCCGCTGTTGTGGCCGGTCTGATGGAGAGCTGGGAGGGCGGAGAAACGCGAAGTTAGGAAAAGCCGGGAAGGAGGAACTTCTGAAGACAAAACGATCAAAGAAACTTCACAAAACAACGTTTTCTCTTTTCAATAACTCAAATTCATTTAGATTTGTTCATAAATATGATATTTCATATTCAGATCTTTGAGTAACAAGATTAGATTTTCTTTTCTTTAGTGAAGAACTCGTCGGTCCTCCTTAAGTTGTGACTCTTCCTCAAAATTCCTCCTTAAATACTCGTTTGTCCGTCTGCTGACATCAACTACAAATTGTTCTTGTTTTCACCAAAGTGTGCCGGAGCTGCATGGAGGCGGAGTCTTTGCGTTTAAAGCTGAAGCAGAATCTGAGTCGGACTCGAAACGCCGCAGAGCTCCGCTCACCGAGCTCCTTCTCCTTCTCCAGCAGGACGAAGCTCAGAGTCGGATGTCGCAGGATCAGCTCTCTGGCTGTAGCCAATCCCACGATGCCGCCGCCGACCACGACCACGTCGTGTGAGCTGGAAAACCACAAGAAAGGTTTATGGTTATTAAAGAACCGAAAAGGAAAAGATTCTCCGGATTTTCCAGACGTTCCTCAGAAGTTCGAAGTTTGGATCATGACCTCTGACCTGAACGGACTCCAGTGACCTCTGACCTTCTGTCGTGACCTCCTGGATCGATCGTCCTTGTCTGGACTCCACTTTTTTTTTTTTTTTTTTTTTTAGCAGTAAACAGATTTGAGAAGAGAAACTGAACTCATCTTAGACATAAACAGGATGAACCCTTTCCCCTTCAGAATAAAAGCATTTCTAAACTGTAATCTTCTGATATTCTTCTGATAAAAAAGGATTTAAATGAGTTTAGAGATCTGGCACAAACGTGATCTTATTTTAGGATAAGGACACAGAGAGGCAGATTGAGCAACATGTAATCAGTAACTACCAGCAGACATGTCTGACCTTCTTCGAGGTTTGAGCTGAAAACAGGACTTCCGGTCACACTGGAAACCTCAAACGGGACGGATGTTAAAATCAGATAAAAACTGCCCGAACCACGACTGGACAGCATGAAACACCTGAGTTACCTGTGAATGTGCCGGACCGCGGTAACCTTCAGCCTGGCTCGTGCAGCCCGGACGCACGCGCCGCTCAGGATTCCCGCCATCAAAAACGTCTCGACCGGAGCATCTTAACGGGAAAAGTTTCAGACCAACTTTGTGGGTCCAAAGTCGGATCTCCTCCTCCTCCTGCAGCCGCGGTCAGCCATCAGAGCTGGGGGGTCCACTCCTCCTTAACGCGGGTGTTTTATTCACGTCATTCAACCCGGTCAGAGGAGCGCCACTGCCCCCTGCAGGACGGGAGCGGGATTTAGTTTATTATGACCCATGTTTCACGTGGTTGTGGTGTTTATATTTTGAGTCTACAACATGAATGAATAAATAAATTAATTAATGAATAAAAATACATTTAAAGAAATTTGGATTTCTTTATATGGACGCACACTGCATGAAAAAACAAAAATAAAATAAAATTAAGATTCATAGAGATTTTTAAATTATTATTATTATTTTATTAATTTTTTCTTGTTTTTCAAAATATTTGATTCCATCGTTTACCTTGATAGTTTTTTTTCCAAGATAATTTATTCATCAACTACCAGCATTCCTGCAATTAAAAACTGACGAGCCAAAACTGATCTTGTAAAAATGACTGTAAAGGAGAACTGGACTTTTCTTTATTTTACATTATTCAAGTTATGAACTGACCGATCAGATGCCTCCATAAAAGCACGTGTTGTACACTGGCCCCGCCTTGAATGTATGAAATGTTGGTTTGACGGATTCTTCTGTGCCCTCTTCAAAGGAAAAGGGGCGTGGCCTTCCGATAAGCTCACTCCTGATTGGCGACAGGAGTTTCCATAGAAACTTTGAGTCAGACCGACTCTGCCTCATAACTCCTCACAAACGCTGGCTGGCTCCAACATGGCGGCTTCAGTATGATAGAAAAATGACAACTGAATTAAGCTGGAGCCAGAAGTAAGTGACATCACACTCACTCAGTCCAGTTTTCAGATACAGTCAACTTTCACTTTTGTTTGTAAAATTTATATTTGTAATGCTAGTTTTCCCATTTTGTCTACAAACTTTTAGGTAAACATGTGGTTAAACTATTGAGATAAAATATAATAAATGAACAAAAGAATAAAGAACTTTTGAATTAAAGTCATTTTATTTGTTTTCCATATCCAGAGCTTCATGTGTTTGGAAACAGAATTTAAGTATTCAAGCGATTTCTTCCCATTAAATTGAAGCTTCAAGGAAATTAAATATATTTTTTGCATCTATGTTAAATCAAAAACTACAGTGACCCGCCCCCTTCTGAGACTCCGCCCCCTTCTGTTTGTGTCGTATTCAGTAATATAAACCTGCAGAACTGGAGACCCAACAGCGTTCACAGGACCGCATTCTCAGGACCCAGGTCTTTTTGAGACAGCGCCCCTACTGGCTGGAGGACTAACAGCACCCTCAGGACGATTTAAGGACTCGTTTTTTGAGACAGCGCCTCCTTGCTGCTGAGTGCCGTTTGTCTTTATTTTATTATTTTTTTTAGTAAGTGTTGCAAATGTTGACTGAATATTTCTAATGTTTCTTACTGATGAATCAGATTTATTTTAACCCTTTAGGCACCAGGGTTTTTCAGTGGAAATAACATTCAGTACATATAGATCTTGAACCATTTGGCAAGAAAATCCAAACTGATTTCTCTTTATTGTTTTATCTAACTGCTGATAGAGAGTTGAGTCTGGTGTTTTCCAACCACCTAAAACTTATCAGAAGTTGAGAATATTTGGATTTTAATATAAATTCGTCTTTACATTTTGTCTTATTATGTTGCACTAATTTAACACATTCTCAATGAGAAACACATGTATTTTATAATAATAAAAATGAATATAATAAATTAAACGTGCCAGAAAATCAAATAAAAACCAAACCCAAAACATTTGGAAAGTTAAACAGGATCTGCTGAGGTGGGAAGAATAACTTTTATTAGAGGTTACATTAAACAGAATAAGATACATTTATTAGGTGTTACATTAGGCTTAAAAAGACAAAACAATACTTGTAGCCACCTAACAGATATTTTCTGTACAAGAAATCACAGCTGTATATTGGAAAGATAAAATATATTAGAACAATTTTTAAACATGAAGTTAAAAAATACTTTCTACTTGGGGAGTATCTCTTTTTTTTTTCAATTCTATACCAATCCTCTGTCAAATGTATCTACTTTACTGAAATAAATATTTTGCTCTCAGAAATGTTTTGTAACAGTTGCCATTTATTTTTTTTTTAAGTTTCAGAGTTTTTTTAATCATGAATTTGAACCTTTTATACTATTGTCGGTTGGAAATATTTTGCAGAACAAAGCATTCACACACTGTTTCATCTGGAGATTTCCTCTTTTGAATTGTTGTATCCAACTGGAAAAAAAGATACATAAGTAAAATGTAAAGTAAAGAGTTCTGAACAATACATAAATACTTATTACTTAAAAAAGTAATATTATTCAGTAATAGTAATGAATCAAGTCTTTATATTACATTACCAAATAGTAAAATACATATAAATTCATACTTGACTTTGCTCAGTAAACATTTAATTTTCCCTGGTTTTGTAATACATGTCGACTATATTTGGGTTATAATGACACAATAGTAATGAATTGCACAAAATAAAATGATAACACATGAAGATGGAAAAATACAAAAATTAAGTTTGCTGTAAAATGCTGAAAGATGTAATTCTAACAAACCATCATGAATTTATTTTTGCACAAAGAACATTAATTTGGATAAAAGCTAAGCTAAGCTACATAAACACCACTGTTTATGTTTCTGCAAAAAACGGAAATTAATTGGTAATTTAACTTTTTATATTTTAAGATTCCTGTGATAATTTATCTAGTTGTTTATCCTTTAGCAGCGCTTGGATCATTTTTTAACTCTTACTCATACTACTCACGTGTGCAATGTGTCTCGTAAAGTCTCCAGAAATTAACATAACAAACTCCGCCCTGTAGGAGGCGCTGTGTTAAAACCGCCTGGGTCCTGTGAGCGCTGTTGGTTCTCCAGGCCTGCAGGGACACCCTACTCGTCGTATTCCGTACACCCAGTAAGTGAGGACGCTGATACCACGTGACGTGAGGTCAACCGCTCCCGCTGGAGGACAGGTGAGTCTCTAAAAACGTCTCCGTCTCTCCCGGTTCGCTCGTTTTTTCACCGTCCGTCAGTTTCCGTGAATCCGTTTCTTTTCCAGCGCGGCGCCATGTTGTTGCTGCTGCCGCGCGCTGTGACGTCAGCCTGCAGCAGGCGCGCGGATGGGGGCCGACGGCACTTCTGGGGGTGGCTGAACGCCGTTTTCAACAAGTGAGACTCACGTGATCAAACAGTCCTGAGGTCAATGCTGACAGACATGCGCAGTAAGCTCATGAGGGGACCCTGATGCGCATGCGCACCGACTGTACATGTGAACATGAGGATAAACATGCAGCTCCAGAACAGTAATGACCATAGACATAGAAAGATAGACGCCGCATCGCTTGTCGCCCCCTATTGGAGCTGACGTCTCAACGCGCCGCCATCTTGACGAGGTCAAAGTGCCCCTGCAGTGCCATTGTTTCTAATGAGGAATGTTTCTGAGAGTTAAAAAAAAAACATGTTTTATGCTTTTAAACATAATATATCATATGATTATGGTATTTTAATGAAGAAAGAATTGATTTAATATGCAAAACAAGTTTGATAGTTTATTTTATTTATTTATTTATTTGAATTTTCTCCATCTGAGAGGGGTTGAAAAACAATTTTAACTCATCAACCTAAAAAACACAGAAAAAAAAACATGTAATGGCATCTCAGTAAAAATGTGTTTCAAATGTTAGGGGGAAATTTGTTCAGCCTTAACAAAGAAAATCAAACACATAATAGACTTTATCCTCACTATGGCATTAATGCACAATAAACATTTCAACATCTGCTACGTTACAGAATAAAAATAACGAAATACATTTTGTTTTAGTAAACAAGAAACTTCAAAACTATGAGAACATACATACTTATATACTTAGTTGTGCACAAAATGCCACAACTAAAACCCCTGAAAAAGAACTTGTGTAGACAGTTTCTTGCGTGTGCTGGCACTCTGAAACTCCAGAGTAGTCATTTTTGCCATGTGGTGCAGCCGTACTTTATGAAAACAGAGTCCGGTCAAAATCATCCGGTTTAAACTGCTCACTGCAGAGCCTGGAGAACTCGGTGACAACAAAATCCTTCTCGTCTTCTCATCGCAACTTCCCATCTCCTCCGTAATTCCACCTCACTGGGAAACCTCGGAAATTATATAAGAGGAAAAAATATTAACAATATAGTAAAATAATACACGAGGGAGGAACAGTTTTTGCCGCTAGCATATTTGCTGTTAGCCACATAACGTCGTTTACGATTACACGTTCAGGTGGCTTGAAAAACTTGTAAAAAACAAAAACAATGTTAAAACTTACTTGTGAAATGTAATTCCACGTGATCGGCTCTGAATCGAGCGGCCGATTTTTGCATCCGAAGGCTGCACAGCAAATGGCATGGTTGCAATCGGTTGCGATTCTCCGTTCAGTGGTTCAGTCTATGTGGTTGTGAATGTAGCCTAGCTTAGGTTGACCCCAGGAATATGGCGGCTCCGCTGGTTCACTCAGGATCACGTGATGCGGCGTCTATCTTTCTATGTCTATGGTAATGACTGCATGAAGTGTTTTTTAAATAAAGGTTGATTTGAACTCATCCGCTGCAGTTTCCTGAGATGAAATCTGATCCGTCTTCAGCTCAGATTCAGTCTCTCCGTGTCTGAAATGAATGGATCAGTTCTGAACGTGCCCTTTGACCTCAGGGTGGACCACGACAGGATCCGGGCGGTCGGTCCGGACCGAGCTGCTGCCGAGTGGCTGCTCCGCTGCGGCGCCAAAGTCCGCTTTCGGGGTTTCGACCGCTGGCATCTGGACTACAACGGCCTGCCGACGGGGCCGCTGGGCAGGTACAAGATCCAGGCCATCGACGCCACGGAGTCCTGCATCATGGTCCGAGGGTTCGAGCACCTGGGTCAGTGTTCGACGGAGCTCGACCGCGGTCCGAGAACGCCAGCCGTCTCACTCTGTTCAGTTTCTACACATTTAACCCAGAAATGCTCCAAAGGTAGAGCAGCAAGGTTCAAAACAAAAACTCACAAAGTGAAAATCCACTTCCTGTTTCCAAACACCTGCACAAAGACCTTATATTTCAGGACAGAAACCGTCCAATCAGAGTTTCTATCGTGATCAGGATTCGACTTGAAGGTGAAAGTCTGGACAGGAAGTGGGAGGTGTCACACGTGCGACTGAAGCTTGTCGTCATGGACACCAAACACAGACATTTCCATAAATAGTCCACCATGTTCATTAAACTGCTCCTAAAGTTCCTGACCCCGAGTTCAAACACGTCTGTGTCATTTATTCTTTATAAAGTGGGTGTTTTGGGTAAATAAACGCTGGTTGCTAAGGAAATTAGAAAACTTACTTTATCACAGACTCACAAAAATTAGTACAGTTATTTATCATCCCCAGACAAGAAAAAAACTGAATGGTTGCTATGGAAAATTCACCATTCTGTTAAAGAGACAGCTGTTTGAACGTTAACGTTCTTTGTCCTCAGACGGCCTGGAGCACCTGGAGGAGATCAAACTCTGCAGGTGTATGTACATCGAAGACGCCTGTCTGGAGCGGCTGAGCTCCATCCAGAACCTGCAGCAGAGCCTGTTCATGATGGAGCTGGTGTCGTGTGGGAACGTGACGGACAAGGGCGTGGTCGCCCTGCACCGGCTCAGGTTGGTCTTCATGAAAACGACTCACGGTTTCCAAACAGCCGTCGGTAAAGACTTCCCCCCCCCTCCCCGCAGGAACCTGGAGTATCTGTTTCTCAGCGATCTCCCTGGAATGAAGGACAGCCAGGCGACGGTTGACCGACTGAAGAGGGCGCTGCCGCGCCTGGACGTCACCCTGGACCTGGACTCATCCTAGAACTGACCCACTTCAGTCCAGAAGCCATAAAAAGTTCCTCTTTCCTTCAGGACACAAAGAAGCTGTTTACTCTCAGACTGAATTCTTTCATTGAAAAAAATAATCTATTAAATGACCATCAATACGGTTTTCGGACAAACCGTTCAACGGCCTTAGCTATGATGAAAGTAAGATATTTCAACCGCAATTGATGAAAAGAAACACACAAGGAGTGTCAGAGGAGTGGTTCTTAACTGGTTAACCAGCTATTTGCATAAAATGCAACAATATGTACATTTTATTGGTCATTCTTCAAAATGCATTGAGTGTGGTATCCCACAAGGATCAATACTTGGTCCTATTCTTTTTCTGTTGTATATAAATGATATTTCTGAAGTCTCAAATGTATTGAGACCTGTTCTGTTTGCTGATGATACAGCCATGTTTTGTTCAGGAAAAAATTTAAATCACTTAATAGAAAATATTGAAATTGAACTGGTCAATCTTAAATATTGGTTTAATAATAATAAGCTTTAATTGAATTTAGAAAAGACAAAGTTTATGGTTTTTACTAATAAAAAACAGGAGGAGGTAAAACTATCAATTGATGGAGTAACAATTGAAAAAGTTTCAGAGTAGAGATTTCTTGGGTTAATTTTGGACAAAAAGTGGTCTTGGAAGCCACATATATCATATGTCAAAAGTAAATTGGCCAAAATTATATTTGTTTTGAATAACATTAAGTACTACGTATCATGTCACGTATTAAGAATGTTATACTGTTCAATTGTACTGCCTTATTTCACTTACTGTGTTGAAGTGTGGGGTAATACGTATAAAACTCATTTAACACCATTACATCTACAGCAGAAAAAGGTGATTCGAATAATTCATAAAGCTGGATACACAGAACACACCAATGCTTTATTTGTGGAGTCAAGATTGTTGAAATTTGAGGACTTAGCAAAACAGCAAACTTTACTTGGGATGCTTAAAGTTAAAAACAGAGAGATGCCGGAGAGTCTGCAAAAATTATTTGTTTTCACCTCAGAAGATGAAAATCACAGGAGGAAATATGATTTTAAGTTTCCAGTCGCTCGCACTGCCTTAAAGCAGTCATGTTTTTCTTTTGTTGGAGTAAAAGTTTGGAATGCTCAACAAGACGTTTTGAAAAGTTGTACTAACAAAATATGATTTAAAAAAATATTTGTAAAGACGAAACTTGAGGAATATGTAATGTGTACTTAGCGTGTGGGGACAGGTGCTAAAAGCATCGAGGATTGTTTTTTTTTGCTTTATGTTTTTTTTAGGTGTAATATAGAGGCAGCAATTAAATAAGAATTTTATTCTTCTTACTGCTCCTTTCCTGTCATGAAAATATGTGGACATTCAACGTGTACTGAATATGTTAATGTAATGCTGTCTTCATGAATGGAATAAAATAAGGAATGAAAGCTTCAGACGGACAGTTTTCAGTTTCTGAACTTTATTTATAGATGTTTCTACATCAGAAAAGCAGTGAAAAGTGAAAATCTTCAGTTTTCCTACTAAAATAATTTGGCATTTCTCCTGGAATAACGGCGAGGGATTTCTGCTGCCGAGAAAAGGTTGAATATTTGTGACTGCCGTGAATAAATATGTCAGAAACGTTCCAGTTTGGGTCTACATGACAAATATCTAGTTTGCTGATCTATCGGAGCCCGTTCTATAAACACATTTGGCAAAAGGGGCCCAGCGCTACACGGGAGTTGAACCCGCAGTCGACTCGCAGGCAGAGCGCGGCGGCTCTTTGTCAGGAATCCTCAGGTGTGCATAGGCAGGTAAAGGTGTTAGTGGGGCTCTGGGGGGCGTGGTCAGATGTTTGGGAGGTGGTAGTTGAACCTGCGCAGGTTGTGGTACTTCTTGTTGTTCAGAGAAGGGAAGATGCTGCTGCCCGTCAGCTGCGGCAGAGACTGCGCAGACGGAAGAAGAACGGAGATGAAGATGAGGATGAAGATCTGCTGAAGCTGAAACCTTTTTCAGTTTAGTCGACTCATCGGGTCACGCGCAAACTGGATGTGAAACACACATCTTAACCATCATTAGCTTAAGATAAAACTAGACATAAAGCTTAACCTGTGATAATGCTAGAATGCTGTAAGCTGAATCTGGCCGCTAAAGATGCTGAAATTGAGAGCTGAAAACGCTGAAATATTAGCTAAACTCTAAAATAGCCTAAAAAATTTAAAAAAAGGCTAAATTAGCCAAAACAGCTAACATATAATCTACACCAACTACTGAATAAAAACTACAAATTAGTTCAAAATAAGTGAAAGAGTTAGTCGAATCCGGATCACCTTAAAATGAAAGAAACACCAGAATGTAAAAAGATTCAAAGAAATTAGAAAATTTGGAAATAAAAAAATGGATAAAATATTTTAAACATAAAAAAATCTTGAAAACTTTGAATAAAATATAAACCTGAATTTCCACATTCAAACTACTAAAAGTGTTTACTGTGTAGGATTATTTAGTGTTCTGATGAGTATTTTATGTTTATTTGTGGCTCCACTGTAATCTGAGGATGAAAATGTGGATTTTTTATTTAAAAAATTACATTTAAACACGTTTTTTTTGTTGTATAAACACAATGCATTGTGGTCCGTATTCACCAATCTCGTGACCATCGATGCACACCGGCTTTCAGCAAAGACTTCTGGGAAATGTTTCAGACACTCGATTTTGGAATTGTAGATTCAGATAGACTAGAGTCATCAGTTATGGAGAATGTCCGGAGAGGAAATGACATCACCAACAATCATGTCCAGGGAGCCAATGGGCTCAAATACATTTGTGCCTTTATATTGCAAGAAAAAGTCAGTTTTGAGATCAAAATTTTCTAAGTTGCAAACAAAATGTTAAATGTTGCAAATAAAATATTGAATATTTGCTTTGAAAAACTTATTTTTTGCGTTTTCGAACAAAATTGCAAACAAATGTTTTTAGATACGTAGTGCCTCATCTCACGTTCACCCTATCTTTGGCTTTGAGTTCAACTTTTTCTATCAGCGTGACGTCTGTGCCACCCCAAACAGCCTTCTGATTGTCTCTGAATTCTGTCCAACCCAACAAACATCTCAGAAGGTTTGTTCACAATTGTTTTTTTTTTTTTTGTTTTTTTTTAGAAAAAAAAAAATATTTTTGAGACCAAAAAAAAAAGTTTTTAAAGAAAAATATTCCATATTTTATTTGCAACAATTAACATTTTGTTTGCAACTTAAAACATTTTGATCTCAAAACTGACTTTTTCTTGCAATATGGCAGCACAAAAATCCTCTAATAATCTCATAAGTTATAAATTGAGAATTTAGGAAACTGAAATTTTACATTTATGAGGCAAAAGTCTGTTTACTAATAAAATATAAACAAAAAACATAAACTAATATCATGTTAGTATGAGTGACATTATAAAGGCTTTATTCAAGTCTTTTAACCAGTTAATATTGTTATTCTATATATTGAAAATAATTCCTTCAGAAGAAGAATCTTGACCAACATAAGCAGCCAATCATCAGGCGAGGTCTGCAGTGCAGCAGCAGAGCTCCAGATGCATTGTGGTCCATGGAGTCCATGATAAAAAAACTGCATTGATGCTTTTAGTCAGAATCTAATCTGGATGGAGATTTAAACAACATTTTTGTGTCTTCGTGAAAATTATATATGTTTTCCCTCATAATCTAAAAGCTTTATTTTGGTAAAATGATATAAATTTTCTCATAAATGTAATACTATTTTCTTGTAAAATTCTTACTCGTAAATTTATATTTAGACTTATACAAAAACTTTTTTTCTTCTCATAAATTTAATTTAAAATTTTCGTTTTTATTCCTTTAAAATGACTTTTCTCTCATAAAATTACAACTTTTTATAAATGTACCATTCATTAACAACTTTATAATCAAAAAAATACTTTTTAAAACAAAAATGTATAACTTTATTGTCATAGAATTATGACTTTTTTTAAAATAGGTTTGCAAACTTATTTACTCATTATTTTTTATGACTCAAACTACAACTTTGTTATAAAAAACTTTTTTGATGCAATTATGATTTTTACTCTTGTAAAATTGTAGTTTTTTTACTCAATAATTTATAACTTTACTTTCATTAATCTATGACTTTGTATAAATTACTTGTTTTTTATTATAAATTCACGACTTTTTCTTGAATGAACAGTATTTTTTGTTAATTTCACATAAAAATGCTCCTTAAATAAAAACCAAAAACATTTTTATTCTTTATCTGTTTTTCTTTTTTTAAATAAAATAAAATCTTTGATTTAGATCTGAATGGAGGATTGAACAGTGAATCTGGCCTGAATACTTCAGTTCTCGAGGATTTTCCGACTCAAACGGGAACGTTTCCATTGGAGCTCCTCACCCCGGGGGGGAGGGGCCTGCGGGGGCAGCGGCTCCTCTTGTTTCCGGGCCGGTCCTGCTCCTGCGACGAGCTCTGGCTCCCCCCCCTCATGCAGCTGAAGTACGGATGCTGGAGGAGGCGCTCGCAGCTCAGACGCTCGGACGGGTCCATCTTCAGGCAGCTCTGAGCGGCAAAAGCGGGTTCAGAACCAGGACCGGCAGAACCGCAGGTTCTACGGGTCCGAGCGGCTCACCTTCATGAGGCTCAGAGTCTGCTGGGAGAGGCCGGGGTATTTCTGCTCCAGAGGTTCCTGAAAAGCCCCAGAGGAGGGTAAATACGGGCGAGCGGCGGTTTCGGGACCGCCGTGCGGACCGGAGGCTCACCCGCTCCTGCGGTTCTGGGATGGGGAGTCCGCAGAAGTACTGGTTGGTGCTGAACACCTGCTGGTGCCGGGGGATCAGGTCACCTTCAGAGGACAGAGGGGTGCGTTTGATTTGAGGAGGCGGAGCCCCAAAACGTGACACGGGAAACCGCCGTCTTCTCACCCAGAGTCTTCCGGATCAGGTACAGCTGGTCCATGTCGGACTTCCCGGGCCACAGAGGGATCCCCGACAGGAGTTCGGCAAAAACGCACCCGATGGCCCAGACGTCCACGGGGGGGGCCGTACTGCGTGTCCCCCACCAGCAGCTCGGGGGCCCGGTACCAGCGGGTGGCCACGTAGTCCGTGTAGTAGTCACTGGGCCCGGCTGGGGGTCCACAGAAGGAGACGAGAGTCAGAACCGGGTCAGAATGAGGGTGAAAGGTCACATTATGATCTCCACTGAAGCAAACCGGGACGTTGAAATGTTCCGAGTGAACATTTCTTCTGGATGTTCCAGAAACCTGGATTCTTCTGGATTCTTTTGGATCAAATGTATCAGAACCGGAAGGTTGAAGAATCAGAAAGAATCTGTTCGGATTTATTTTAGAAAAACAAACTGAATTTAACCTGAAACATCTTTGATCTTTTTTCCTTCACCAAACAGAAACGATAAGAAAACCTCACAGAGCGGAGAGAGACAGATCGCTCCGGTCTGGGAGGTTCTGGATCAGACCGGGAAAGACCGGATTCTGATGGAACCGGATGATTCTACAGCAAAAACTAAACGGAGGAAAGAAGTTCAGGAGTTTCAGGGCAGAGAGGGAGGGAGGAGCTTGTTAAGGTTTGGAGGGAGGAGCTTGTGAAAGATTAGAGGGAGGAGCTTGTTAAGGTTTGGAGGGAGGAGCTTGTGAAGGTTTGGAGGGAGGAGCTTGTGAAGGTTTGGAGGGAGGAGCTTGTGAAGGTCTGGAGGGAGGAGCTTGTTAAGGTCTGGAGGGAGGAGCTTGTGAAGGATTGGAGGGAGGAGCTTGTGAAGGTAGGGAGGGAGGAGCTTGTGAAGGTCTGGAGGGAGGAGCTTGTGAAGGTTTGGAGGGAGGAGCTTGTGAAGGTTTGGAGGGAGGAGCTTGTGAAAGATTAGAGGGAGGAGCTTGTTAAGGTTTGGAGGGAGGAGCTTGTGAAAGATTAGAGGGAGGAGCTTGTGAAAGATTAGAGGGAGGAGCTTGTTAAGGTTTGGAGGGAGGAGCTTGTGAAAGATTAGAGGGAGGAGCTTGTGAAAGATTAGAGGGAGGAGCTTGTAAAGGTTTGGAGGGAGGAGCTTGTGAAGGTTTGGAGGGAGGAGTTTGTTAAGGTTTGGAGGGAGGAGCTTGTTAAGGTTTGGAGGGAGGAGCTTGTGAAGGTTTGGAGGGAGGAGCTTGTGAAAGATTAGAGGGAGGAGCTTGTAAAGGTTTGGAGGGAGGAGCTTGTGAAAGATTAGAGGGAGGAGTTTGTTAAGGTTTGGAGGGAGGAGCTTGTTAAGGTTTGGAGGGAGGAGCTTGTGAAAGATTAGAGGGAGGAGCTTGTGAAAGATTAGAGGGAGGAGCTTGTTAAGGTTTGGAGGGAGGAGCTTGTGAAAGATTAGAGGGAGGAGCTTGTTAAGGTTTGGAGGGAGGAGCTTGTGAAAGATTAGAGGGAGGAGCTTGTTAAGGTTTGGAGGGAGGAGCTTGTGAAGGTTAGGAGGGAGGAGCTTGTGAAGGTAGGGAGGGAGGAGCTTGTGAAGGTTTGGAGGGAGGAGCTCGTGAAAGATTAGAGGGAGGAGCTTGTGAAAGATTAGAGGGAGGAGCTTGTGAAAGATTAGAGGGAGGAGCTTGTGAAGGTCTGGAGGGAGGAGCTTGTGAAGGTTTGGAGGGAGGAGCTTGTGAAGGTTTGGAGGGAGGAGCTTGTGAAGGTTTGGAGGGAGGAGCTTGTGAAGGTCTGGAGGGAGGAGCTTGTGAAGGTTAAGAGGGAGGAGCTTGTGAAGGTTTGGAGGGAGGAGCTTGTGAAAGATTAGAGGGAGGAGCTTGTAAAGGTTTGGAGGGAGGAGCTTGTGAAAGATTAGAGGGAGGAGCTTGTGAAAGATTAGAGGGAGGAGTTTGTTAAGGTTTGGAGGGAGGAGCTTGTTAAGGTTTGGAGGGAGGAGCTTGTGAAAGATTAGAGGGAGGAGCTTGTGAAAGATTAGAGGGAGGAGCTTGTTAAGGTTTGGAGGGAGGAGCTTGTGAAAGATTAGAGGGAGGAGCTTGTTAAGGTTTGGAGGGAGGAGCTTGTTAAGGTTTGGAGGGAGGAGCTTGTGAAGGTTAGGAGGGAGGAGCTTGTGAAGGTTTGGAGGGAGGAGCTTGTGAAGGTTTGGAGGGAGGAGCTCGTGAAAGATTAGAGGGAGGAGCTTGTGAAAGATTAGAGGGAGGAGCTTGTGAAGGTCTGGAGGGAGGAGCTTGTGAAGGTTTGGAGGGAGGAGCTTGTGAAGGTTTGGAGGGAGGAGCTTGTGAAGGTCTGGAGGGAGGAGCTTGTGAAGGTTAAGAGGGAGGAGCTTGTTAAGGTTTGGAGGGAGGAGCTTGTGAAGGTCTGGAGGGAGGAGCTTGTGAAGGTTTGGAGGGAGGAGCTTGTGAAGGTTTGGAGGGAGGAGCTTGTTAAGGTTTGGAGGGAGGAGCTTGAAAGCGCTTTGAGCGTCTAGAAAAGTGCAGATGAATCTAATCCACTATTATTATTATTATTATTATTATTATTATTATTTGTGAGATTTGGGCGGAGCCATGTGGGAGGAGCTTGTGAACTCACTGAGGATTCGGGCGAAGCCAAAGTCACAGAGTTTGATGACCTGCTGCTTGGTGATGAGGATGTTCTCCGGCTTCACGTCTCTGTGGATGCACTGCAGACACATGAGGAGCAATCAGGAGCGTTCTGCAGCTGGAGATGGAGGGAGGAGGGAGTCTGAGGAGGTGGGAGGAGGTGGGTGGAGGTCTGAGGAGGTGGGAGGAGGTCAGAGGAGGTGGGAGGAGGTGGGAGGAGGTGGGAGGAGGTCTGAGGAGGTATGAGAAGGTCTAAGGAGGTCTGAGGAGGTGGGAGGAGGTATGAGGAGGTCTGAGGAGGTGGGAGGAGGTCAGAGGAGGTCAGAGGAGGTATGAAAAGGTCAGAGAGGAATTAGGAGGTCTGAGGAGGTTCTGACTCTGAAATGTCCAGATGATTCATCTGCTGCTGCTCAGTCAAGTGAAAATGATTCAGGTTATAAAGCAGAGGTTGGGGGGGTTAAGGAGGAAGGAGTCAGAAGGAGGAGAGTGAAGGAGGAGAGTGAAGGAGGAGAGTGAAGGAGGAGAGTGAAGGAGGAGTCAGAAGGAGGAGAGTGAAGGAGGAGCTCACGTTCTGCTTGTGGCAGAAGTTGACGGCCTGAAGCGTCTGCCAGGTGATGCTCTTGACGAGATGTTCAGGAACACTGCGGGAAACACAAACCTCAGATCCACCTTAACATTCCAGTTTAAGCAAAAACTGGATTCATTTAGAATCCAGAAGACATGAAAGCCGAACAGCTTTAGACGTTTAATGAAACTTTAGATTCTTTTAAATAAACTTTTTCATTTTTCCAACATAAACTGATGAATGTGACGCATTTAAACGTGATGCTGCTCCCTGAAAATCTAAACCAACAAAGAATCTGAAACTCTGAGCCTGAAGATAGACAGAAGCTTCAAATCCACCTTAAGAAACCACCTTAAGAAACCTCTGAGCTTCAGGACCGACGGCGGCTTCAGAGAACTCACGATCCTGTCAGCCACATTCCTGAATCAAAATGGAGGCGCTGCATCACAGTAACCATGGTAAACCACCCTCCGTCCTGCTTCCAACCTGGACGACAGTGTTAGAGCCGCCAAAAAAACGCCTCAATTTAGCTTCAGCTATGAAAAAAATCCTCTTTGATTTTAGATAATTTTGTGACAACAGAGATCAAGAAGTTAAAACCATAAATTAAAAAGTTGATAAATTAATAAATTATAAAGTTGTAAATTTACAACTTCTTTTTTATAAAGTTGCAGATTTACATTTATGAGAAAATGTCGTAAATTTGCTGTAAATTTGTCCAAATAGTACTTCATGAGCTGCCTCTAGTGGTCATTTTAGGAACTGCAGCATTCTGACTCCCTGGTTGAATTTAAGGGAGAGGTGGGGGGGGCATTGATGTGTGTGTGTGTGTGTGGGGGGGGGGGGGGGGGGTGTGGGGATACTGTTTACTTTCTTTTAGAAACTTAACTTCTGTTTCTGCAGGATCAGAAACTCCTCAGGATTAAACTCTTCCTCTCTTTTAGCTTCTGTTCTGAGCGGCTGTTCTGCTGCTTTAATGTGACCCCCCCCCCCAACACTACAGCTTTGTTGGATCAGTGTGTGGGGGGGGGGCACCATCTATCATGGCGGCCGTGAAGAAGGCTAATTCGAGCACCCGTCTCCGCCCCCTTTTCTCTCCTCTTTGAATTTTGGGGGGGGGGGCTGCAGGTTGGGACCAGGAATGGGGGGGGGGTCAGACAGTCCGGGGGCTCCCTATAAAAAGTGTCTGCCTGCCAGCAAAGCATGCTGGGAGGCCCCGAGTGCGAGCATACCGCAGGGAGCAGCTCGGCCTCCTGGGAGAGCAGAAACAAACGGCTGAGATTCAGCAGGAGCTTGAGTGAAAAACAGGCCTCCGTCTGTGCACGTGCGCGCGCACGTCTGTGCCGCCGACGCCTCGCCGCCGCACCGTTCACAAAACGAGGAGAGACCCCCCCCCAGCTCCTTCAAACGGCGTCTAACTGCAGAAAACCCCAAACAAACGCAGAGCCGCTCCCTCCCGTCTGTTGCTATGGAGACGCATCACAACAAAGCATCCTTTTGCTCCCCCCTCCCTGCAGTTGCGATGTAAATAAAGACGAAGTGGTGACTAAGCCCCGCCCCCGCCGTCACTTTCTCCCCGATGGTTGATCAGGACGATCCGGCGAATAAAACAACAAAAACATGGAAACTTTCTTTTCCTGAGCGTCTCCCGTGGCGACGGAGGCGGACCCACCCTCTGGGATGGCGGTCCAGCTCGTTGAGGACGGTGTGCTCGCAGTACTCGAACACCAGGTGGAGCTTGCGCTTGCGCCGGAACACCTCCATCAGATTGACCAGGTTGGCGTGCTTCAGTTGCTGCACAAACAGACGAACAGGTGATAAACATGCTGTTGCCCCCGACAACCGCCCCCCCCCAGCATCCCTAATGACCCCACATCCGCATCTTTGATGCCCTCTTTTGAAGATTTGATTCAAATCCTTAAACATATTTTTAGATCAGTGAACCGATGATGGAAAACATGTTTACCGCGCCTTTACTCTGAAAATACTTCAGTTGGGTTTTATTTTGAAAGTCCATGCAGCAGTTATAGCATTTTAATGTTTATATTTGAATGCATAAAACTTTATTTGTATTGAATGTGGGACATAACATCGTTTGCATCTCCAGCTTTGGGTTCTTTGATGGTTTCAGACCTTCAAAATAAGAGAAAACATCTGAAACATTTGTCAGAAACATCTGAAAAGATCTTTTCTGGCCTCCTGCAGGTTTTCAGCTCTTTCCTTTATTTATTTATTTACTTTTCCGGTCTAGAAAATGAAAAAAAAAAAAAAAAAAAACTCTTTATAATGAGAGAAAATCTATGACGTACTTTCAAATTAAAAGCTCCCCTGAACAACATTTTGTTTTTCTTCTTCCTCATAAATGACTTTTTTTTTTCTCTCCTCAGCAGCAGGAGTCACGTCGCTCCTCCAGGAGCTGCTCCTCCAGGAGCTGCTCCTCCTCCTCCTCCTCCTCCTCCTCCTCCTACCTTCA
The DNA here is from genome assembly GCA_003999625.1 of Oryzias javanicus. NCBI lineage: Eukaryota > Metazoa > Chordata > Actinopteri > Beloniformes > Adrianichthyidae > Oryzias > Oryzias javanicus. Next base: position 25,763,542 of record CM012458.1, read on the forward strand.
GCATCCGGATCTCCCTCAGCGCGATCTTCCTGATGATCGGATCGTCTTCGGACTCCACGAACTTCTTGATGGCCACGATCTGCCCCGTGTCTCTGTTCCTGCACTTGAAGACCACCCCGTAGGAGCCCTCCCCGATCTTCGCGATCTTCTCGTACTTCTCCATCATCCCGGTGCAGAAGCTGCGCGGGAGATCTTCGGCTCTGGGCGGGAAAAAGGGAGAGTGGCGGTAATCCGATCAGATGCTGCGATAATCCGAACCCGCAGCCGGAAAATATCTTTCACTGCTGCACCAAACCGGGAGAACACCTGAAAGCACCACGGACACCCCCCCACCCCCGGACGCACGCGCGCACAATACCAACAACAAACAAACAAAAACAAAAACTCACGTTTTATTTTTGCAGATTTTCGAACTTCTGCAGATTTTTGTTCAGAAGCTCCTTCCTCCTCCTCCTCCTCCTCCTCTTGTGCTCCGACCCGAGCAGAATCCTGAGCCGCCTCTCCGCGCGCGGCCCCAGCAGACACACGCGCTTCCGGCCAGGAGTTTCAAAATAAAGCCCCATTAACCCTCAGAGTCAAAGTAGTTTCAGATGAACTGAAGTCGTTTTAAAGAATCTTTCAATTCTTAAACTTTAAAGATTAATCTGAGTATGACTGTTATTAAATGAAAATGCTATAAAGTCCCTGGATTTTCCAAACCGGAAATGACATTTCTGGATAAAGTTTTGATGAAGTTTGGTTGAAATGAACAAGATTTTTCTTAAATGAAATAATAATGTTAAAAAGAAATTGGTTTAAAAATTTCCATTAATATTTTCTAAAACATTTCAAATATATTGATAACTGATCAGAAAGCAGAGGTTCATAAATCTGTCTTCAAACACATTTTAAAATGTTTACTGTTGCATCATTTTATGAAAATATTTTTGACCATCAGGTGAAAGTGGAACAGTAGAATATTAATATTATATTTTATCTTTTGTTTTGCTAAAACTACTTTTTAAAAGTTTTTTTTAATCAAAATTTGTCAAACTAGCTTTTCTTTATTGAACTATTAGAACTGTTTTACAGTTTTAAAAACATTTTCTCTTCTGAAGGTTTTATTCAAATTCAGAGGCGCATAAACAGCAGTGAGAATATTAAAATGTGTATTTTTGTTTTTACCCTAAACTGCTGTATAATAAATTAAACGACTCATTCAGTCCAGGACTTAAAAACTGTTTCATAAAACCTCTTACACTTAATATATTTTTAAATACTTTAATTATTTCATTATCTGCCATTTCATATCAAATATTTAAGATAATCTAAATGTAAATATTGCTTTAAACAATCATCATTTTTAGGTAATATGTTTTACGTAACTTAAAACATTTCTTCAGTTCTCTAGCTCAGTCTTCTCTGCTGCTCTTATTTTGAAGGGGACTGAAGTCACTCAGCAGCTTCTGCTCTCTTTAACGCCCCCCCCACAGGTGATGTTTACTTCAGCTCTGACGTCATCCAGCCCCGCCCCTCAGAGAACAGGTGGGACAGACTCACCCCCCCCCCCCAATAACAATAAGTCACAGCTGTTTTAACGTTAAAAGCTTTTAATTACAAAACTGTTTACATTTGCAGGGATGTTAATAAAACCGAGCATCGTCCCTCATTTTATCATTTTAAATTAAAAAAATGTACAAAAGTGCTTAAATGGTGCAAAGAATTAAATGTTCTATAAAAGTAAAGGGGGGGGGCATGTACACAGATCCACGTTCTTAAAAAGCAGCAGACAGGAGAAGCTAAATTACACGCAGAAGCATCCAGGACTCCGACTGACCAGAGACGAGTTAATAAATATCCTTTAAATTACCCACAATGCTCTTGGGCGGCTCCGTGAGCTCATTAGTTGCGTTTTAAAATCTCCCCTGGAGTCTACAGACGCGCTGCTTGTTACCGGTTCGCTCCCGCCGTTTCCGGACTCGGTCCCGGACAGATTAATGGCACTTTCATGGATAAAGTCCTGGCGGGTCGCTGCAGAACCCCGAACGAGACCCGGCTCCTGCGGCCCGACCCGCCGGCGCTCCTCTCCCGTCCTGCAACAGAAGCTCCCAGTAACGCTCCAATAACTTCGTACTCCAAACGTGGACCTCTCTCCCAAAGCTGCGGCGGCCCGCCGGTCCTCGGGTCCGGGGCGGGTCAGTAACTGTTCTCGTGTCCGGCCAGGATGTACAGGTTGCTGTGGGCCGTGGGGTTGTCGGTGGGCCGGCTCTCCAGAACAACCACCCTGGAATAACAGGAGGAAGACCGGAGTGAGGAGGGGAGGGGTCAGAGGACCGGGACTCCACAGGTTACCATGACAACAGGAAACCTGTGTTTCCTCTAACTGGACGAAGGTTCAAACATCTGCACGGCGGCGGGGGAGTCATGGTCTGGGCGTGTCCAGCAGCTCGGTGGACGCCAGCGGCCCGTCACAAGAAAGAAGTTCTGCCAGAACCGCGATGGTTCGGTTCTGTTGTGGAGCCGTCCGGACGCTTTCAATGCCAACATGAAGCCGCTTCGAGGCCAAAAGTAGGCGGAGCCAACTCGAACAAAAATCAGCCCAAAGCTGAATCGATGTCAATGTGAAACACATGAACAAACTTTGGCTCCGCCCCTTTCACCCTCCTCTGGTAAATAACTACCTTTAATTCTGTATTACACGTTACAAAAAGAGGGCGTGGCTTTTTCCCATGTGACCGTCCCATCCAGACCTTTATTTGATGACAATAAAAAAACTGATGCTTAACTGACCGGCGGGTCATGTGACCTGCGGTCCTCCTCGAACAGGAAGTGGAGGTTTCCCAGCCGCGGAGGCGCGAGTAACCGCGACTGCGCTCTCAGATAGAATCTGTCCCCGGGATGACGGGACGGCAGCGGAACCACATCCAACCCGGTCCGTTCCGTCAGATGAAATTTCAGAGTCGGGCAGAGAAACTCACACCCGGCCGGCGGCGCCGGTGAATAAAACATGGCGGCTCGGCGGCACGCAGACGGATCATTCCGGTGCCGGCCCGGGCCCGTCAGGAGTCACGGCGTGGACCTTCACTGCAGCCGTGAGCCGCTGGTCCAGCGTCCGGCCAAAGTTTGATCAGTTCAACAGAACATCAGGAGCGAATCCTGAAAAACCTCCTGAAGATGTGAACCAAACTGGAAGCTCGGTTTGTTCCTGAACGCATCATCGTGTTCAAAGAGGAGTTTTCAAGGAGTTCATCCTCTCTATTAGACTAAGTTCTATAGAACTCTTTGGATCTAGATGTGCAGCAGCTTCAACGTCCTCCTCACCTCCTCCTCACCTCCTCTCAGGAGGTTTTACCTGAACTGTTGGGATGCTGTTCCTGTTTCCATGGCAACAGGAACCAGGTTTCAGAACTCCTCATGTTTTTCTCTAAACTCTAAAGATTTTCTGTTTGAGACTTTTTTTTTTTTTTAGGAAAATGTCGGCACCAACCTGTCGGATCCCAGGAGGCGGAAGACTCTGCTCGGATCGCAGATCTCCTGCGTCACCTAGGAGACAAACATAAGGGCGTTTAACCCACAACCCCGAGCACGCCGGCGTGTTGAGTTCTGCGCGTGTCTTTGGTTTCGGCTGGGCTTTTTCACGGCTGGGGGAGGATTCGTATCCGTGTAGAACACGAGGTCGGGTCACGAGCGCTCGCCGACAGCTGCGAGGCGGCCGGGGGAGGGGGGAGGGGGGTGACACCTGCGAGGTGTCAGCCCCCCGGGGAGATCCGATCACACCTGAAGACAACGAGGTCTCAGGTGTTCGGAGCAGCACGGGTCGGCGGGCCTGACCCCCCCTCGGTGAATTATTGATGGGGGGGGCTCTGACATCGTGACAGATCATTTATGACAGATCATGAATTTTACATGAAGGCTTCAAAATCTTCATCTGAGCCTTCGGGCGGGGGAGGGGGGGTTCTCCCCATATCAGGTCACTCAAGAGCGGTTCCCCCCCCCCCCGATCTCCTGACCGTCGGCTGGTTGACGTCTGCATGAAACGCTCTTTGAATCAGCTGATTCTGACAGACAACGGCTGATCTCTGGACCAGAACCTGCAGGTTCTGTGTGAACGGCTGAAGAAAGTGAACGGGAGCGGAAGCTTCAGCGATGGAGAATGGAAGTTCTTCTGGTGTGTTCTCTGAAGACCAGATCTTTACATCTAAATGTAATAATCACCTTTTGTTGTAGCATGACCTTTTTAACGCTATAAAACTGCGGTTACTAGAGGCGGGACGAAACATCGGCACGGCGAACTATCGCGGATAGGGCTGTAACGAGTATCCGGGTGCTCGGGTATTCGCGATCTGCTCCCGAAAATCCGAGTACGAATATTTGCGATCTTTATAAATATAGTAAAATATGATCAGAATATTATCTGGTAATTATGTATTTTTCTTCTGGAATTCAGATTAATGTATTATTTTAAGTTTACAAACTAAAACAAAGCAGAAAGAGCCGCGGTAGTAACCGAAAGTAACACTTCTTAGTTGCAGAGAAACTTCCGGTTTTCAAAGTAAAACTAGAGAGAGTTTTTTTCCGTTCAAAAACTGAGACTGAAGTTCTGTTCAGTGACATAACTTCTGAAAAAATGATTTAGCTTTAACATCTGAGCTTTATCTCAGTGTTTACATTCATTTGGTTATGATAACTCTTCAACAGTTGAAGCAATTAACGAAACTCCATCTTATTCTGAAGAAACTCAATTGAAATGAAATGAAAATGAAAACTTCAATTTTCCTCCATCTAGTAAATATTCTCATAGCAATAAACATAATATTAAAAAGTAAGAATCGTGGTTGAACTCGTGAATCGTTGAGCTTGATTCGTGAATCGTATCGGATCGCCACCTAAGCAACGATCCACAGCCCTAATCGCGGATCACTGGTCCTCTCTGACCCTGAATCAGTTTCTTACAATAAAACAAGAAAAAGTCCACAAGGGGGCGCTTGCCATGAGCGACAGTAAGGAGGCCGTCATCAGTTTTTCCGGCCGACAAGTTTTTATCCTAAATGCCTAAAACGTGGAGGCGTGTCTACCGCGTGTCTACCACTATTTCTACCGCGTGTCTACCACTATTTCTACCGCGTGTCTACCACTATTTCTACCGCGTGTCTACCACTATTTCTACCACTATTTCTACCACGTGTCTACCACTATTTCTACCGCGTGTCTACCACTATTTCTACCACGTGTCTACCGCGTGTCTGCCACTATTTCTACCGCGTGTCTACCACTATTTCTACCGCGTGTCTACCGCGTGTCTGCCACTATTTCTACCGCGTGTCTACCACTATTTCTACCGCGTGTCTCCCACTATTTCTACCGCGTGTCTACCACTATTTCTACCGCGTGTCTACCACTATTTCTACCACTTGTCTACCGCGTGTCTACCGCGTGTCTACCACTTGTCTACCGCGTGTCTACCGCGTGTCTACCGCGTGTCTACCGCGTGTCTACCACGTGTCTACCACTATTTCTACCACTTGTCTACCGCGTGTCTACCACTATTTCTACCGCGTGTCTACCGCGTGTCTACCACTATTTCTACCGCGTGTCTACCACTATTTCTACCGCGTGTCTACCACTATTTCTACCGCGTGTCTACCACTATTTCTACCGCGTGTCTACCACTATTTCTACCACTTGTCTACCGCGTGTCTACCGCGTGTCTACCGCGTGTCTACCGCGTGTCTACCGCGTGTCTACCGCGTGTCTACCACTATTTCTACCGCGTGTCTACCGCGTGTCTACCGCGTGTCTACCGCGTGTCTACCGCGTGTCTACCACTATTTCTACCACTTGTCTACCACTATTTCTACCACTATTTCTACCGCGTGTCTACCACTATTTCTACCGTGTGTCTACCGCGTGTCTACCACTATTTCTACCGCGTGTCTACCACTATTTCTACCGCGTGTCTACCACTATTTCTACCACGTGTCTACCACGTGTCTACCGCGTGTCTACCGCGTGTCTACCGCGTGTCTACCGCGTGTCTACCACGTGTCTACCACTATTTCTACCACTTGTCTACCGCGTGTCTACCACTATTTCTACCGCGTGTCTACCGCGTGTCTACCACTATTTCTACCACGTGTCTACCGCGTGTCTACCGCGTGTCTACCGCGTGTCTACCGCGTGTCTACAGCGTGTCTACAGCGTGTCTACCGCGTGTCTACCGCGAAAAACACAGACTTTATTCTCTGCTTTTCCGCACGCAGCGGGAGGGGAGGGGCTTCCCGTGCGCTCTCACCACCTGCTCCGCTCAGGTGAAAGCTCACGTGGACGCAGCTCCAAGCAGAAGCAAACAGCGCGTTATTTCTTACGTAATACATTGAATTCTAGCGGAGAGGTGTGCAGCGTCTGACCGTCCAAATGAGACATCGATCAAGAGTTTGTGAAAATTGGAAATTATCTGTTTTATTATATTAATTTGGTTAATTTATATGAAGAATTTGTGATATTGGTGATTTCAGTGTGAATTTACCAATTAAAGATAATTCTGTTCAATCATAGAGTTGGGGAAAATGTATAAATAAATACATTTTTCTATATTTTTATCTTAAATTTGTTATAAAATGACTGAAAATGTAAGGTTTACATGAAATGAGAGTTCTTCTCAAGATGTTTTTGCTCATTAAGTGTGAAATTATTTTAGGATTTTTTCATTTAAAGGATTCATTTGCTGATAATCTTATTAACTCCAAAGTTTCCGTCATTTTTCTGGAAATTAACATAAAAACATTCAGATGTTTTAAATCAGTTGATGTTCAGTGAAGAACGACAGTTTCAGCCGTTTTACCTCGTTGGACCGGAAGCTCTTTCCCTGCATGCCGTGTTTCCAGAAGACCAGGACGCTGTCCTGCAGGCACACTGCAGACAAACACAAGGACATCATCTCCAACGCTGTGATCCACCACGAAAGATGAAACATCTGACAGAAACTTCCGGCTTCAGGAGCTTTGTCTGGTTTTCAGGAGCGACTGAAGGAAACCAGACGAAGGTTTAAAGCCTGATTGCAGCGTTTCAGAAACGAAAGAGTCCCAGATACGAACCCTGAGGTTCACCTTCATGACAGCTCAAGTGTATCGCGACAGAACAAACTTGTTCTCCCTGAAGACGAAGCTTTCAGTTTGTCTGACGTGAACTCTGGAGGGTTTCCCTGCAGAACAAATGCAGTCGGACCATCGAGAACTCAGAGGAGGTTCTGAAAACCACGTTTATGTGAAGTAGAAACATCAGAACCGAGCTTCAGGGAGGCGGAGCTTCTTCATGGATGACCGTCAGAGGACGAGCTGCTGAAACTTAGAGAGCAGCTGATGGACCGTCGTGTTGCTAAACGAGAACATCCAGAGAAGGAGACCTGAGAGACCGGTTCTGTTGGACAGCTCTGCAGATGTGGGTCCATGGAGGTCATGATCAGGGTCGGTTCGGTTCAGAGCAGGAACCATCTACCAACCCAAAAGAAGCTTCTGCAAACGTGGATCCATTTCGGTGGTAAGTGGAACCAAAACTTAAACCAAAGAACCGCTTTGGCACCAGAACCGAATCAAACCCAATCGGTGCTCAAACCCCGGTCCCGACGGGTCCGACATGGAGGTGAGCCTTCAGCAGCAGACCACGGAGGAAGAACTTCAGTGTTTCTCCAGCAGAAAGCAGAGCTTCAGTTTACTGATCCTGATGAGGACGAGGTCAGGCGTGCGGAGAAGACACGGGACGCCGGAGCTTCAGGTGTCTGTGAGGCTTGAACCTCTGCTGTGGATCAGCGGGCAGCACATATGAAGCTGACAGAAAATAAACTGGATTTAAACGTTCAGAGAAGTGTCAATAAGTTCAGTTTCAGGTGAAAACCTTCCCTGATGACTGGTGGAGTCGGCCCGAGTCGGATCAGACGGTACCGGACAGGAAACTCACCGACGGACTCGATGCTGAAGCTGAAGCTGAGCTCGGACGCCAGCTTCTTGTTGGACTTCAGTCTCCCCTGGAGATTGACGATCTTCAGGTTTTCTGAGCAGAAGAACGGAGAGGTGAAGGCGGAGAACCCCAAACCCGGCTCCCATCGGACCCAACTTACTGTCCAGACACACCAGCACCGTGTCCCGCTCCAGCTGGGTCACGTGGATCGCATCCACCTGCTGATTGGCTGTGAGGAGAAACGGCCGTCAGATTCACGGAAACGTCCCGCGACCCGTCACTGGTCTGAGGAGAACTCACTGGTCCCGATGTCCGTGAACCAGGACGAGCCGGAGTTCAGGTTGATGGTCTTGAAGTGGACCACCTGACCCGGTTCTGTGCCCTGGCTGATGGAGACGCACACCAGGGGGTACTCGTGCTCCGGGACCACCAGCAGCTCGAACACCTTCAGCGGGCTGGGCAGAGGGAAGTCGAAGTTCTGCGGGGACAGACGGGCCGGTGAGACTCCCGGTTCCGGTTCTGACGGACACGAGGAGGAACCTGACGGCTGACCTTGACGAGCATGAACTTCTGCATGGGCTCGTACCACTGCAGCAGCACGATCCCCGACTGCAGCGCCCCGCACAGGTACTTGTGGCTGGTGTACGGGTTCCTCACTGAGGAGAAGGAGGAAAGGAGGTGAAGCAGGAGCAGGAGGAGGAGGAGGAGGAGGAGCAGGAGGAGGAGGAGGAGGAGCAGGAGGAACAGAGGTGAGGCAGGAGGAGGAGGAGGAGGAGGAGGAGGAGGAACAGAGCTGAAGCAGGAGGAGGAGGAGGAGGAGGAGGAGGAGGAGGAGGAGGAGGAGGAGGAAGGACAGGAGGAGAGAGGAGGAGGAGGAGGAGGAGGAGGAGAGGAGAGGAGGAGGAAGGAGGAGAGCAGGAGGAGGAGGAGGAGGAGGAGGAGGAGCAGGAGGAGGAGGAGGAGGAACAGAGCTGAAGCAGGAGGAGGAGGAGGAGGAGGAGGAGGAGGAGGAGGAGGAGGAGGAGGAACAGAGCTGAAGCAGGAGGAGGAGGAGGAGGAGGAGGAACAGAGCTGAAGCAGGAGCAGGAGGAGGAGGATGAGGAGGAGCAGCAGGAGGAGGAGGAGCAGGAGGAGCAGGAGGGGGAGGAGCAGGAGGAACAGAGCTGAAGCAGGAGGAGGAGCAGGAGCAGGAACAGAGCTGAAGCAGGAGCAGGAGGAGGAGGAAGAGGAGGTCTGAGAGCGTCATCAGACAGACGAGGAACAGAAGTTTCTACAGAGGTTTCAAGGAGAAGCGTTTTCTCGCTGGAGCTTCGTTTGTAAATGAAACAGGAAGAGGAAACGGCGTTTGTGGAAAACACCGACGGCGTTTGTGGAAAACACCGACGGCGTTTGTCGGCCCCGATCGCCCTGGGAGGGGGCGACACTCACCGATGCAGCATTTGTGGCAGCCCTTCGTCTCCGGGATCTTAGTCGTCAAAGCAAATCGCCTGAAAGAAAAAACAACAACAGATTTTTGAGTTTGTTTTCATCAACAGTAGAACTGAAACGTTTCGGTTTTGCTCCAAACTTTTATTTATTTATTTATTTATTTTTATTGTTCTTTATTTCAAACACAAAATGAAAATAAAATAAGAATTTGAAAATTACAAATATAAGAATTTAAAAGTACAAAAATACTAAATAAACGTAAGAATCTAAAAATACAAATATAAGAATATTGGAAAAAAAATACAAATATACAAGTGAAGCAAACATTGTGCTTGAAACGGAGTGGGTAGAAGAAAATTCATTTTTGGTCCCACCCCTTTCTACAACATTTTTTTGTTACCTGGTCTATTTACAGTTTTTTTTTTTTTTTTAAAAAGAATCTTGAATTTAAGCAGTTTGGATTCAAAACTCAAATGATGTAAATTAAAGTTTTGGATTGAAAAAGGTGGAACTTTCCTTAAAATGAAAGATTTTAACACTAAAAGGATCAGAAACAACATTATAGTAAAGCTGAGCGATGTGAAACTTTCTATAACATGATAGAGTTTATTTCTCTCAATAAGGATATATATCATGATATGAACCAAATAACAAATAACTTTGTTGCATTTGTCCTCCACGTCTCACTTCACGGCGTCACACGGAGCAGCTAGCTAGCATTAGCATCATGCTTCGCTACATCACGCTCACTTTTTATTCAAGTTTCTGCTGTCGACTGGATCCCGTTAAAACTTCCCAAACGTCCCAAACTAAACATTACAGAGATGATGAGGGGAAGTGACCGTGGGGCTGTTGGGCCCTTCAAAATAAAAGTCTACTGGGATATAGATCGTTTTACTTTATTGGATTCCTGTTTTGATGACTTCCTCTCTACAGTGGGACACAGTTTGGGTTACCGGCCGTCCCCAGACCCGGGTCAGCGGACCTGACCTGGGCAGGATCTTGTCCGGGAAGCGGTGCGTCTGAAACTGCGCCGCCAGGCCGGGCTTCCTCAGCTGCTCGAACAGGCCGATGAGGTTGTGCGAGTACAGCTGGAAGGTCCGTCCTGCAGGAGGACAGCAGCATCTTCAGCTTCCACTCTCTGCATCAGAGTTCTGTTCTCCCCGGAACCCCTGAAGCTTTGCTCCAACCAGCAGGTTAGACGTGAACGGCGGTACAACAGGTGTGTGATGGTGAAGCATGATTACCTTCTGATGAAGCCGGTTAGTAGAATATCAGATCAAGCCAGGCGAGAGGAGGATGGACAGAGTCCAAGGGAAGAGGAGAAGAGAACAGAGGTTAAGGATTTCAAGAGGCAAAACCGAAAGTCGACGTCACGCTGGGTAATCCATCCTCATCGGTTAAACTGAGAAAGGGAGAGGCTCTCCGGAGACAGTTTGGTTTCAGATGAAGTTTTCTGACCACAGATAGCGTTTCTGAGCGCGCTCGGCGGCGCCACGCTCACGGGGAGCTGAGGGACGTCCGGCACTCACCTGACAGAGACATCAGGTTGTTGTTGATGATGTAAAGCCACGTGCACCTCCGTGGGAAAAGCTGCAGAGACAAACGCATCCATCAGAGGTCTGGATTTAAGGGGGCGGAGCCTCTGACTGATGAGATGCCAGCAGAACAGCTGCTACTTCACATCATTGCTGAGCGATGTGACGATATACGTCATGCGGGCGATAGAAAAGCGTCTATGGGGACATTTCTCCTCCATCGTTTATACCAGGGGTGGGCAAACTACGGCCCGGGGGCCACATGCGGCCCCTTAAGCTACTTAATGTGGCCCTCCAAATTAAAATACATTGAATCAAAAATCCTAATTATTGTTTTATTTTCATTGTATTTCTCTGTGTTTCTCTGACGTTCGTGTGGTTTCCTTTCTGAGTCAGATGGTGATCTTTCGGATTATTCCTACACCACATAAATGCAGCATTTCTTTGAGTTCACATTTTCCTCTGAAGAACCTCAACCCATTGGATCACCCAAAAGAGAACGAAAATCAAAATTTAGAAATTAAAACTCCCAAATTTTCTGTTTTTAATTAATAAATGTGAATTTGAATCCAAATTAAAGCATGTTTTTCTCTAAATTCCATATTATCTTTTTAGTTTATGAGGTTGATTACCCAATCTCTCCTTCCATCTGCTCCTTGTCCGGCCCTTATGCCAAATTTTAGAACCCTATGTGGCCCACGAGTCAAAACAATTGCCCACCCCTGGTTTATACCGTTGCTAAGATAATTTGATCTCTTATTACGCCAAATACGTCAGTAATCAGATTTGTGTGATTTTTCAGACTCAACTTTCAGGAGCAGATTGAGAGAATCAGATCCTTCTCCAGCTGTTCCACAGTGTTTTCATGGACTTTCCTTCACTGACTGAAGGTCTGTTGTGTTAGCATGGAGCAGCCTCCTAGCATAGTTTACATGTTCATGGTGGGACGTCCTGAATCCAGAATGAAACCAGATCCCAGACGTTCATCTGAACGTGTTTCTACTCCAGGAAACATCCATCTGCACTCGTGTTAAAGGACTAGTAATGGGCTGGGACAAAGCTAAAATGCATATCCAGATATATTCCATATGTTCTAATGTATCAAAAATAACAAATAATTACCGTTGACAAACGCAGGTTTTTGTAAAATTGGACAGAATCAACGACAAATTTCGCCCTGCTTCAGAAACGGCTCGATTTGGGTCACGTGACGCGTTGACGTCATGTGGGTAAGACAGCGCCAGCAGCAGAAATGCAGGCGGACCCAGCGTGTCTGCAGATACATGTATGTGTGTTGAATCCTATAAACGTCGGTTGTATGGTACGACGGAGTATTAGGCCACAAAAAAGAGAAAAAAAATTAAAATTATGATTTTAAAGTCGTAAATGTACGAGATTTACAATCGAAATGAGCCTATTGCGATGAACACTGTGAGCAGAACCAGACCGACTAAACTGTGAAAAGCTTCTGATTTCAACAGGTAAACTGAATGTTTAAAACATTGCACATGTTTGGAAGTTTTTTTGTTTGATTTGCAGTTTATTAATCATTGATGGTGGCTTGCAGGATCTCTGCAGATCCGTTGATGAAACCATCGACACGCGCAGCTGTCCACTTCAGTCATTTCAGATTTCATTCATTTCTGTGTGATGCTTTCATCGTTTTTGGAATTTTCAGTGTACTTAGCTAACGTGACAGACTGTTGTCATCCCCTGTTGTTGTTGTTGTGTTGAAACGGGACGATTCACGTGGAGCTCTGTTTACATTCTCCTTTGGTTTCTGCGCATGTCAGAGGCATGCAGTAAGGTGGTGAAAGAGCTTCCGGGTATGTGAATAAAGTGAAAAATAAAGTCCTGCAAACATGTCTCTAAGCTCTTTATTTTGCATATGAAACTCTGCATTACCGACCCGGACAGTCAGCTTCATTGATGATGATTTGATTTCGAGTCGCCAAAAGGTTCAGAATTTCTTTGTTTTTCAAACCGATCTGTAAATAAAGCTTCACGATCACGAGATGCTCCACGTCTTCCAGCTTCCAGCATAGCTCTGATAAACTGACAGCTTTGCTTCTTTTCTCATTAAATTACGACTTTAAATCAGCATTCTCAGCGTCAGCGTCATTGTGAGCTCTTACTTTACGCACTGCCGGCTCAGATTGATCGGGCTTTACAGTCCTCAAACCACAAACACCCGGCGCCTCTGAATCAGCGTCACTTTCAGAACAAATGTTTCCACAATCTGAGTCTGATGACAGAATTGTGGACCTTGAAATATCGCCGCTATCGCGAGCTCCGACACGCAAAGGAGAAGTTATTTTGCTTCTGTTACCCGTGTGACGTCACACGCACCACGTGACCAAAACGGAGCGTTTTCCCGGAAGTGGAAATTTGCATATGGATTGGCCGCAAAAAAGCCGTTTTATTTCAATATTTCTTGCTCAAAACACACCAAAACATTTGGAAATTGTAAATATAAGGCAAAATACAGTTAACACCGAAAATGACCCACAACCCCATTACTAGTCCTTTAACGTAAAGCGTGTCGTAAAACTCACGCAAATCAAAGAACGTAAAGCAGTTTGATGGAATTTCTGTATGAAGAATCTCTTGAATGTTTCTTTCTCTTGTACAGATTTGTTGTGTCCACACTGACGAGGTTCAGACTATTTAATGACATGTTTACCATAGTTATTGATCAATTAGGTTATAAACGACGGAGAAATGGTACGATAGACACTTTTCTATCTATGGTCATGTCGGTCAGCACTAGGGCTGTAACCAGTATCCGGTGCTCGCGTATTTGCGATTTGCTCTCAAAAATTCAAGTACGAATATTCGTGACGTCCAAGATTGCTGATTGGCGATCTTTATAAATATAATTAATTGTAGTACAATATGATCAAAATATTATCTGGGAACGATGTATTTTTCCTCTGGAATGCAGATTAATGTAGGATTTTAAGTTTACGACCTAAAACAAAGATGAAAGAGCCGCGGTAGCCATTGGGAGTAAACACATCTTCCTTATCGGTGAAGCTTCCGGTTTTCCAGCAATATGTAATGCTTATAATGTAAAATATTGAAGAACTTTGAGAATAGAATACTGTGGAAAACATTTTCAAGTTTTGCTGTTATATGATACAAAACAGCAGTGATGTTTATTGTGTGAATGCATCAATGCATTCACACAATTGTTTTTCACCTATTTACGTTTTCTTCTGTACGTTTTTTGACACGTAAAAACTCAAGCACACTTCATGAAATTTATGCAATCTTGGTATCAAAACGTTTGTCTCATTAAGGACATTACTGCTTGTATTTTTGGTTTTCGCAAATTTTACGGTTTTCGCGCAATTTTTAGCCTATGTTAAATCAATGGGGAAATTTTTCAAATCGTTATAAAACTTTGTGCACTTTTGCAATTTTTGCAATATTGGTGTCAAAACGTTCCGCAAATTTAGTACATTCATGCGTGTATTTTTGATATTCTCAAAATTTACGTTTTTTACGCAAATTAAGTTAATTACTAGCCTCATTGGAAAAGAATGGGAATTTTTAAAATCCTTTAGAAACTTTATGCACTTTTACAACTTATGCAACAGTGGTATCAAAACGTTCAGCTTGTTCAGGACATTCATGCTTGTACTTTTGAAATTCGTACACTTAACGATTTTAACGCAATCTATGCTAGTTTACTAGCCTCATTGACAAAAATCATTATAAAACTTTGTGCACTTTTTACACTTGTGCAATATTGGTATCAAAGTGTTCAGCACGTTGAGGACATTACTGCTTGTATTTTTGGTTTTCGCAAAATTTACGGTTTTTACGCAAATTATGCTAATTACTAGCCTTATTGAAAAGGAATGGGAATTTTTCAAATCCTTTGAAAACTATGCATTTTAGCAACGTGTTAGCTTTTTTGGCTAATTTGGCAACTTTTAAGGTTCTTTTGGGCTAAATTGGAGCTAAGCTAGCATGTTAGCAACGTGTTAGCTTTTATGGCTAATTTGGCAACTTTTGAGGTTTCTTGGGCTAATTTGGAATTAAGCTAACATATTAGCAACGTGTTAGCTTTTTTGGCTAATTTGGAGCTAAGCTAGCATGTTAGCAATGTGTTAGCTTTTATGGCTAATTTGGCAACTTTTGAGGTTTTTTGGGCTAATTTGGAATTAAGCTAACATATTAGCAACGTGTTAGCTTTTTGGCTAATTTGGCAACTTTTCATGTTTTTTGGGCTAATTTGGAGTTAAGCCAATTTATTAGCAACGTGTTAGCTTTTATGGCTAATTTGGCAACTTTTGAGGTTTCTTGGGCTAATTTGGAATTAAGCTAACATATTAGCAACGTGTTAGCTTTTATGGCTAATTTGGCAACTTTTGAGGTTTCTTTTGGCTAATTTGGAATTAAGCTAACATATTAGCAACGTGTTAGCTTTTATGACTAATTTGGCAACTTTTGAGGTTTTTTTGGCTAATTTGGAATTAAGCTAACATATTAGCAACGTGTTAGCTTTTATGGCTAATTTGGCAACTTTGAGGTTTCTTTTGGCTAATTTTGAATTAAGCTAACATATTAGCAACGTGTTAGCTTTTATGGCTAATTTGGCAACTTTTGAGGTTTCTTTTGGCTAATTTGGAATTAAGCTAACATATTAGCAACGTGTTAGCTTTTATGACTAATTTGGCAACTTTTGAGGTTTTTTTGGCTAATTTGGAATTAAGCTAACATATTAGCAACGTGTTAGCTTTTATGGCTAATTTGGCAACTTTTGAGGTTTCTTTTGGCTAATTTTGAGTTAAGCTAACATATTACCAACATGTTAGCTTTTTTGGCTAATTTGGCAACTTTTGAGTTTTGTTTGGGCTATTGGAGTAATGCTATCATATTTTTAGCATCTTCAGCTACCACATTCTGCAAAATGCATTCACACTTGCATTATTGGAGGTAATTCACTTTTCTAGTTCTTTTTATGTTGTTCATGTTGCTGCTGAACTTAACCAGACAAAAAATTTAAAATTACAATTTTTTTTCTATCTGAATCTTTGTGGGGTTTTTTTTTAATCAGTTTTGTTGATTCTGATCTACTGTTCTAAATAAATGTATAAATCTTGGTGATTTAATACAAATAATTTCAATTTTCCTCCATCTAGTAAATACACATAACAATAAACATGATATTAAAAAGTAAGAATCGTGGTTGGATTCGTGAATCGGATCGAATGCCACCTGAACAACGATCTACAGCGCCTACTCAGCACTAGTGCACATCTCATCTTTCTTGGTGTCTCCAGGTTTGAGACTTCCACAGATGTGACGTGAGCGTCTCAGACCTGCTCCATGGTGGCCTCGTGCAGCTCGTTCAGGTTCAGGGTGTAGATCCCGTCCTCCGTCCCGAAGATCAGGTACTGATCTGGAAAAAAAAAAAACCAAGCGCGCGTGAGATTCTGCGGCAGAACGCGCCGCGCCGCTGGCGTGCACGTACCTTTTGGTGTCGGGGTGGATCCAGGACGTGGCGCAGTTGATCTTCAGCGGACAGCCGTCGAACACTTTGGTGAAGCACGCTCCCATCTGCAGAGAAACACCGGCGTTCACGAGCGGAGATCCAGACCCGGGGGGCGGGTGGGGGGGGGGGGGGAGGGGCAGCAGACACTCACCAGAACTTTCGGGGTCGGGGGGAGCGTTGATGGCTGGTTTCTGGGGAGGAGAAGAAGACGTAGACTGCAGACCAACAACCTCAGTAAAGTTTATTTCTATTTCCAGGACAGAGCTGCCGCCGACGGGATTCTCTAGACCAGGGGTCACCAACGTGGTGCCCGCGGCACCAGGTAGCCCTCAAGGCCCCCACAAGGTGCCTCAGGTCTCTTCTAAAATTAACACACTTGTGAGCGACATCTAAAATTCTGTTGATATTTTTTTTATTACATTTACCTCGATTTAAAAATGAAAATGTCTTACAAATATGTTGATGACACATGAACTTCAGATGAGTTTAGGTGACCTCTGACCTATTCCCAGTTCAAAGATCATTAATTTTGTTGAAAATGTTGCAGATTTGTTTAAAAATGTTGATTTTTCTTTAACATTTTTATAATTGATGAACATGTAACAACACAGGGAAAATTGAACATTTTTCCCATGAAATCTAAGTGAACATCTGAAAATGTAACAATTACTGAGATTAATAAAGTCCTGAATATGATATTTCTTTCCTAGCCTGTTGTCATTTTTGATAATTATAGTGAGAAATCCGTGTCTTTACATAGAGGAGTATCATTAACTAACTATAACTAAACAAAATGTGTTATTTAAAAATGGTAGCCCTTCGTATAACTAAGTACCCATGAAGTAGCCCTCGAGTTCAAAAAGGTTGGCGACCCCTGCTCTAGAAGATCTTTGAGGTTTGATTCATTCTGGAATAATATTTCTATCTTTTTATTATGTTAAAAAGTCACATTTGAACCTTTTATTATTTCAGTTTTAATGTGTCCTCGACCTCAGGTGTGTTTTGGCCTCTTATTGTGAAACTCCTGGCCCTGTGGTGTAGTGTCAACTCTGAGACTGGTAGGTTGTGGGTTCAATTCCGGTGTATTTTTCACAGGTCCGGTTCTCTGGACCTGGCCCGTTCAAATCTGGATTAAATTATTCTTTGGACTGTAAAGAATTAATGAAACTTTCTGATTTGTTTCAGAACAAAGTCCGGCTCCGCCAGGTTCTGGTTCTTCAAACTTCTGGGGGGTTCAGACTCACGGGGAAATCCTTGCGTTCCCGGCGGTGCTGCTGGCTGGACGGGGGCTTGGGGCTGCCGCCGTTCACGCTGCCGTCCGAGTCGTTATCTGAGAGGAGAGGTGAAAGGTCAGGAGGTGGCGGCGGGCCCCGGGGGCGCAGCCCTGCAGCTCTTACCTTCACACTCACATTTACTGGGAGCTTGAAAAACACAACAAGCTCTAATTTAGAGACTCATCTGAGGGGGAGGGGGAGGGAGGGAGGGGGAAGGGGAGGGGCGTCGGCACGCACCCCACGAATAGAGAGGCTCACCGGGGTCGGAGGCGTGCGACAGGAGGCCGGGGCTGCTGACGCTGGCCGACAGGAAGTCTGTGGCGTACTGCCCCCCCTTGTTGCCCTGCTCGGGGGTGCTCTGCCGCCGGACGCCCTGGCTCGGCCCGTTCTCCGAGTTGGGGAACCTCCGAATGGTCTGGGACCCGTCCTCGTTGAGCCCCAGCTCCTCGGATGAGCTGTTGAGCGGCGGCTGTAATGAGGTCAGAGGTCAGCTTCCATCAGAGCTGGGGCGGGGGGGCTGCAGGTGCGCTCACCTTCGGGGGGCGGGGCGGAGGAACAGACGGCTTCATGGTGGACCTGAGATCCAGATGTTTTTTAGAGAAAGTCTTTCATTGAAGGAACGTCAGGTATGACAAACTTACAGTCCCACTTCCTCAAACGCGTCCTCCAGGTGAGTCACGTGTCCGCTGCAGGTGAGAACAGGAGTCAGTTCAGAACCCCCTGCTGTCCGCTCCACCACAGCAGCACAGGTCTAATCTACTGGTCTACAGTCACTCAGAGCGGGCGGGACAATCAGCAGCACACAGTGTTAGTGTTACCGTTGGAACAACTCATCCTCAACGCTTTTGAGAAGGCTCCTTTGAGGGACAGTGAGGCCCGACAGGGTGAGGGGAAACATAAAATGAACAGGTGAGAAGAAAGCTTCAGCAACGTTTCACAGCGCAGACAGGAAGAGCGCTCAAGCTCAGGTCGACTCCTGACACACAGCAGGCAGGGAGACGCACAGCACGGCAGTAAAAGCAAACGCAACCGAACGGTGCAACAGGTTCCAGCGACTACCTGGGGGTTATTCCTCCCTCTGCAAAGGGGCTCCAGGGGGAGGTGAAGTCATTATCTTTAGTCACGTCCTGTGGAGAGTCAACAAACGTGAAGTGGTGAATTCACAAACAGGAAACGTGGTGTTTGAGGAGAAGCCGCGCGTCACCATTTCAGAGTGGGCCTCCGTCTCCTTCTGGAGGGGGGGTTTGAACTTCAGCTTGTCGACTGTGGAGGACAGAGACACAACGTTCAGCTCTTTGACACTAGAGGGCGCCGGCGCGGCACCAGAAAACACAAAGCCTTCCTGATGGCTGCAGTCATCTATGGAGTCTCGAAAGAGCCAAAATGAAATAAATATATACACCGATAAATAAATAAATAAATAAATGTGGCATTAAATAAATACATGTTGAAATAAATAAATTCTAAATAATAAAGAATTAAATGTGGGCTAAATATTAAAAGAGCACATTTAAGTTTTTCATGACATATTTATTTATTTCATTGTCCTTGTGGGGTCAAAAGAGCCACATTGAAATAAATATATTTATATGAAATAAATAAATAAATGTTGAAATAAATGTGGCATTAAAATATTAAATAGCCATTAAAAAGCAATTTTTAACATTTCATAATATATTTATTTATTTCATTTCATTATACACTTTCATGAAACAGGAAGTGGACACACACCATGAAAATGCAATCTGTCAGATTCTCTCGCAAACTCAGTGCGCCGGTCCTCCTGTCTCTGCTCTGTTGATCTGGCCTGGTGCAAAGTTTTGTCTGTGTCCTCACTCACATACACGCTGTAAACATTGTTTTGATATGTCATGAAATACTTAAATGTGCTCTAATATTTTAATGCCACATTTATTTCAACATTTATTATTTATTTCAACATTTATTTATTAATGCCACATTTATTTATTTATTTAATGGGTGTATATATTTATTTCATTTTGGCTCTTTCGAGACTCCACAGTCATCAGCCCCAGGACCACCAGGCTAATATGCTGAACGTCGACTGTATGTGAGAGCTGGACTGAGTGGCCTCATGGCGTTCCAAACAGGAAGTACCCTCAAAATCTCAAACTTCTTCAAGACTTTTCGGGAGGTTTATGGATGCAGTGAGACATGAAGGATGTTTGTGTTAGAGGATGCATGAGAAAGGTTAGATGGAGGAAGCTGATTGGCTGTGACGACTCCTGAATGGAAAAATGAAGAAGAATGATAATCACATTTTTTCTGTGGTTCAAGTTATAAACGTATCAACCAGGGTTTTCAGTAAAAGTAGGTGGAGCCTGCTGACCCCACCTCAAATGTTTGACAGATTCTCTCGAGCCACTCTCAGTGGAAGGGGCGTGGCCTTCAAACAAGCTCACTCATGCCTGGTAACAGTGGTCGTCATAGAAACGTCGACTCAGACCAATCACTGTCGAGTGGCTCCAACATGGCGACGTCCATATCACGGAAAAATGGCGACTTAATTGGCTTCATTTCTCTGGAGCCAGAGGTAAGGCGTTTTCTCCGGGTGATGTCACAGCCGCTCAGTCCAGTTCTTCATATACAGTCAACCGTTTGTACAAAATAGATCAATTTTGGTGTCATGTGACCACATGATCTTCTCCCAATCCCGATCAGAGTCCATGTGGAGGATCCAGACGGGCCTGGACATGTACCGGCTTTAATGACGTGAGTTACCATAGCAACCTGCATCACTGTGGTCCCAGCTCCGTTCATGCATTTGACCAGATCCCGTGTTCTATAGGTGAGGCAATGATCCATAATGACCTTTCCATGTAAACACGCCGGTTTGATCCCAGACTTCAAACAGACGTTATTCCAGATTGTTCAAACGCCTCATTTTATCTATAATCTAAAAAATGTCAATTCAGAAAAGAGCTCTGGTTTAATGTAAACATAAAATATTCTCATTTGTTTTCAGGCTGGTTAAAGCAGTGCGCCATGACATCATCAGACTGCGTCAAACTCAGAAAAGCTTTTTATGCTCAAAGATAAAAAAACTGAAGTGCTTCCATGACGCTGGTCCTGTTTGCACAGATTTATGATGCTGTAAAGGTTGGATCTCCAAACAGAATGATCAATAAATCCAGAGAACCTGCCGTCTGGAGTTTAAGAGCTTCCACACAAACACGTGTTTCACAGCTGAAGGAATCCAGCCCAGAATTGATCCTCTAATCAGCTTCTGGTTAACAAAGAAACGTTTCTGCTCTGGAGTTCTGCTGAGCTCGCCGCTTCAGGCAGATGATCTCCAGGAAAACGTTTCCCGCTGGATCACGTTGGAGCTGCGAGTCGCTCTCCGTGCTCCAAAAAGAAAGCCTAAAGCTCCCATTGCATTGTGGGAACCCACATTCAGCAATCACACACTCACAACAAGCATGCCGAGTGGCAAGGGGGCGGAGCATCGGGCAGCCTGTTCGGCCAATCACAGAGCAGGGATGTGGTGACTTACAGTCCAGCTCGGAGCGCGTCCTCTCGGCGCGGGCGTGTTTGTTGGTGGAGCGGATGGTGTGTCTGACTTCAGACAGAGGCTGAGAGGAAGAGACAGCAAAGATCAGGTTTTATTCAACCTTTATTTAACCGGGTAAGTTAGAAAGAACAAGTTCTAATGTACAATAGGGCTGCCACGATTAGTCGACTAATCGATGACTAATCGACTATTAAAATAATCGACAACTAATTTAATGATTGATTAGTCATTACTTTATATTGTATGAAGTCAGATTGTAGTAAAGTTGAAAGTTATAATAGCATTCTGCTAGCTTTTTGGAATATTTTGGCATTTATTAAGGTTTTTTAGGCTATTTTGGAGTTTAGCTAATATTTCAGCAGCATGCTAGCTATTTCGGCTAACTTTAGCTTTTTTACGTTTTTTAGGCAATTTTTGA
This sequence comes from Oryzias javanicus, assembly GCA_003999625.1. Classification (NCBI taxonomy): domain Eukaryota; kingdom Metazoa; phylum Chordata; class Actinopteri; order Beloniformes; family Adrianichthyidae; genus Oryzias; species Oryzias javanicus. The sequence continues at coordinate 25,785,170 of CM012458.1, forward strand.
GTTTAGCTTATATTTCAGCTATATGCTAGCTGTTTTGGCTAATATAGGATTTTTCCGTTTTTTTAAGGCTAATGTGGAATTTAGCTAATATTTCAGCAGCATGCTAGCTATTTCGGCTAACTTTGGCTCTTTTTATTTTTTGGCTAATTTGGCATTTAACTAATATTTTAGCTGGTTATCAACTTCAGCGTCTTTACATCCACTTTGGCCGTGAACAGATTAGTCGACTAATCGGAAAAAATAATCGGTGATTAGTCGACTATTAAAATAATCGTTTGTGGCAGCCCTAATGTACAATAACCACCTCTCTACTACCCAGAATTCCCTTCAAACTTATCGGCTCTCGTCTCATCAGACAGGCGGCCATCTTTGTTCTATCTTTATAACCCTAAACTGAAACCGAGTGAGACGTCACCTCGAACTCGTCGTCGTCCGCCTCGCTGTAATGCTGGTGGTGGTTGTCCGGGTTGTTCATCTTATCCAGCAGGTCGACGGCGAGCCTCCGGCTCAGGCCAGTCTGAGCCACAAACACGTGCTGCGGGAACACGTGACGACCCGTCAGAACAGCGGCCCAAACGTTTGGGTTTATACAGAACAAATGGAATCAGTGGGATTAGGACCGTTTTCCTCTCCTAAAGCGGATTTCTCACCGTCAGCAGTTTCTCTGCGGTGGGACGCCTCTTTGGACTCTTTGTTAGAGACATTTTGACAAAGTTGTGGAAAGCGGTGGACCTGCGGAGCAGCATAATTGTGTTTGACGATAATAGATCTCTGCATTCCTCAGAAGAATCAGATTATTCTCACCAGCTATTCTTGTCTTTTAACTTGGGAGGCTGAAAGCTGCTCTTGGACATCAGAAACAAGGCTCTGGACGGGACAAACACACCGAGCCTCAGCTTTCCTTCACCCCGAAACCCATTTTTCAACAAACGACCTCGCCAAGCATTCAAGGAAACAAAAGCAGGAAGTCGGGAGAAACCCCCGCCGAGGCGTCACGCACCTCATGGGATGCAGGTCGAACATGGGGGGCTGCAGCTCGGCCAGCTCGATGGACGTGATGCCCACCGCCCAGATGTCGCACAGCTGGTTGTAGCCGCCGTTCTTCTCCACGGCTGCCACCTCCGGCGCCATCCTAAACCCACAGAGTCGGGACGCTTTAGCTCCGGTATCTGCAGGAAACGGCGCCTTTCAGGAGAAGTTCACCGCCGCCGCACACTCACCAATACGGCGTCCCGATGAAGGACTTCCTCTTGGCGATTGTGGCGGTAATCTTGGCTGCGACTCCGAAGTCGGCTGCAGAGAAGATTTCCAGGTGACGCACAAACAAACGGCAGGAGGAGACGCAGGAGGAGGAGACTCACCCAACTTCACGTCTCCGTTGTCTGTCAGGAGAATGTTTGCTCCCTGAAAACCAAAAATGAGGATTAAACGGGTCAGTGAGGACCAGCTGCTGGTATCTGGTAGCATCCTGCGGTGCGAGCGCAGGAAACAGGAAGTGCTGGCTGCACAGAGCTGAGGACAGATAGCGGCTCCGGGCCTGACCTCCCTGATAACTGGAGGAACGCGGCGACGCCACGCTTCCACGAGGAGCCCTGACCTCACACCTCTGCCGCGTCACGACAAACATCAGGTGACGACTGTCTGCACAGAACTGAAACCAAAAGCCAGACGGTACCTTGATGTCTCGATGCATCTTGCCCTTGCTGTGCAGATAGGCCAAACCCTGGAGAGGAAATGAAAGCGGTCGGGAACTGTGAACCCCGGAGCTCAACCAGAACTTCCTCCTGATCCTACCTGCAGCGTCTCTCTGCAGACGTAGGCGATCTGAGGCTCGGACAGCGGTCCCGTCACTGAAACGACACGGCACCGTTTGGGTTCCTGCCGGTTTCTGTCGAGCTTCAACGGAGAGGAACTCACCGTGATAGATGTCCTGCAGAGATCCTCCGCTGCAGTACTCCATACAGATCCACAGTTTGTCCCGGCTGGAAACCAAGCAGAAGAATCCTGTGAGGAAACTACAGACACTCGGGAGACCTGCAGCAAGTCTAAAGGCGGCGGCGGCGGCGGCGGCGGCCAGTCTCCATGTCAAGTCCATGGAACAGATCTGAGCGACGGACGCGGCGTGACGCTCTGGCAGTAGCTCGATTTGTGCGACGTGTCGCAAATTGGGGGGAGTGGCCGAAATGTAGATATCTGAAGTTTGACAGGTCGCATCAGCCAATCAGGAACTCAGCTTTGGTCACGTTTTCAGTGACTAAACGAATCCGTTTCTGTCCTGAACTTCCATCGGGAGCGGCAGAGCTCAAAACGCCAGCAGACAGAGAGCCGCGGCGGCTACAGAGGCTGCCCGCTCAGGCTTCATCCAGACATTACAGAGAGCATTGAAGCTCAGCCACAGAGGCACAGGAACAGTGTGGAAGCAGCTGTCATACAGACACAGCTCCCTGTACCAGGAAAACTTTGAATAATCATCATATAAACCCAAACACATGATTACTGACGTTTTTGTAGAACTCTTCACCATAAATAAACATGATTATTTATGGCCTGGTGGTAGAGTGTCCACCCTGAGACTGGGAGGTTGTGGGTTCAAATCCACATTTGGGTCATACCAAAGGCTCTAAAAATGGGACCAAAAGTCTCCTGCTCGACTTCCGGCGTTGGGGTTGGATTGGGGAACAAATGGGAGCTTCTGCTGTCTTTTCTCTCGTGTTTTTACTGAATTCTCGCAGATGAAGCGTTTTGTGGAACCAAAGCAGCATCAGGTCAGAGATCCGGTGAGAGGATTCTGGTGAGAGGATCCTCAGAATTCATTTCCATCTTTTGAACTTTCAATAAATGAAACGTGTCCGTGATGGAACAAGTTCTCCGAATGGGCGGGGCTTTCTGCAGCTGTGGGCGGAGCCGCAGGAGAGTGACCCGAACTATAAAGATGTAGATGAACTAATAAAAACTGTTGAAGTTTATGTTCTAAGTATCGAGGTTATGCTCCTGTGAAATCTCATTTTAAAACTTTTAACTTCAGCAGATCAGAGTTTATTCGATCTGTATTTTATTCAGTTTTACTGATTTTACTGAAGATTATTCGTCTCTGCTCTGAATTTTACAGGCAAGGAAGTTCCTACCAGAAAGATAAAGTCATTTTGCATTTTTGTAATATTTGAGTGTGTCTGCGGACAGGCCCCGCCCCTTTTAACCAACATCTACATTTGATAGTGACGACAACCTCCAGCAACCTGTTTGCGATTGGACCCTCCCTTCTTTTTAATCATGGCTTGTTTTTTGCCCTTTTTGCCCCCTTCTCTCTAACATTCACCTCTCGGTCTTTTTTCTTCGTTCCTTCGGGTCCAACAACAAGAAATCTACATAAAAGTTTAGCCTCCCATACAAAAGGGGTTTATGTGCATATACTCCTCGTGTGTCAGATTCATAACGCTCTGTGGTTACAGTAAAATCTGTCAACACAAACAGCCTTCAGCTGCTGGACAGGAGGAGGTAACAGAATCTCATGTCAATCATTCAGATCAGCGTCTGCCTGGAAACCTTTTCTGAGCCAGGAAGACAAAAAATAAAAACACAAGATCCACCGGCAACCAAATCGTTTTAACAAGTGGAACTCTGCAGTCTGTGCTGATGTACAGTCTGTGCATTTTTATAATAACTGAGGCAGAAAAATCTGAAGTTGAAGATTTTGTTCCTGAAAAGTTGTAAAAGTTTTTAATAATAATTTCCAACAAAATTAGTAGAAATTTTTCCCAGTTATTTGTTTTTTTCTGCAGTTTATTAAAATGTAATTTCATGGAATTTCACCACAACCAAATAAAATGAAGGAATTTCTAAACTACAATTTATGTTTTTAATATTTATTTTATGTTTGTGCCAAAACAACTGTCATTTTAGGACAAATATATATATAACCACAAGATGAATTTTATGTAAAAAACTGTATATTCATGTTTATAAGTAATAAATGCATAAATCTGTGAACAAGCTGAAGTTTTACTTTTATTTAAGTTTAAATTCAAAAGAGGCTGAGGTCAGAAGCTGCAGTTATTCTTCAACCAGCAGCTTCTCTGCTCTAAAGATGACTGGGACAGAATTCCTTTGTTCTCCAACACAAACGAAACGGTTTCCTGCTTTCATAGAGAAGCTTTCCAAACTGTTAGAACAGATGTTGGTGTTTGTTGTGCTTCACGCCTCCATCACATTACCCCCAGTGCATCATGGGAGATGTAGTGAAAGCAGCGGTGCTGATGCTGGACAGACTCTCGTCTCAGATCCATTATTTCATTCACCTTTAACACGGATCCCGGAGAGCTGCTAGCGGTGCACGCGTGATCCGTACGGATCTCTGCGCAGACGCGTGGCGTGCTTTGAGTCCCCGCCCCTTCTCTTTCCTCGCATCGTTTAACATTAAACATGATTCGAGCGTCACATTTGCATCCTCCGCTTTTGTTTTAAAACACATCCAACGCTTGTGCAAAAGTGTGTTTAGAAACCTGCCGTGTGGGAGGAGCTACTGTCAAATAGGGGTGTGCCAAAATATCGATATTGCGATATATCGCGATATTTAGTCCTACGGTTGATTCTCAATGGGTTCTTACCAAGTATCGATAATATATTTTCATTTGAAGAGCCTGTTGCGTCTGAGTCGCGGACCGGAACTATAGCGCAGTTACTCGCGCTGCGTCGGACACATTTTCCCGACGCACGGACCTCATTCAGGAAAAAACACCGGCAGGATTCTGGCTCGGTATCGCGTGTATAAATCATGTCTACCTGTTCTCAATTATCATCCATCTGTAGAAGAGTCAGCTGGTAAGAAGTGAGTTTGTCTGAGCGCTAGAATGACCGCCATCGGTTATTTCCTGTTTGAACGAGGCGCGTGCTTCGTAGCTGTTTGTGTGTACTTCAGGGACCAGTCAGAATTTTCGCTTTCATGCACTGATGTTTACCCTGCTGGTGTACGGTGTAACTTTGGTAAATTTATGGTGTAAGATTTTCAAATGAACGTAAGAACTTTTTGCTAATGTTAACTTAAAGTCATTCTTAGATTAAAAAAAAAATGCAGATTTGATGTGTGAACTTAAAAATATGTAATTAAAATAAAGTACATGAATTCACGGTAAATAGGGAAGTTGCTAGTTAATTGAAGAACTTAAAATTGTATAAATTATTATAGATTAAAGTTGTTTATTGCTAATTTATAATAGAATTCGAATTTTTAAATATTAATTACCATTATTATGAGTGTTTTAAGGTTTTTACCTGTTGACTGACCAAATGGAAAATAAATAAAGATTGGAGAAATAATCTCAGTGTCAGTCTGAGTAAATCAGCCTTTAATTTTGAATGCTCAGCCCTTTTCAAATGTGGAAAAAGTACACAAAAAAATTATGTAACACTTGACAGAGGCTGTAAAATGTTAGTTATACTCATCATCCTTTGGTGTGACGTTTCTTTGGAGGTTGATAACTGTAACCAATTTGAATTATTTAATTTTTGTTCTGTTGCTAACAGTAATTCTGTGGCACTGCTGATCATGTTTACTATTGTTAATATTGAATTTTACAAATAATTCCAATTCAATGGGTGGTAAGTTATAGTATTAGTGATTTTAGGCAACATTAAATAAAAGTGTCTATAATTTGTTGCACAAAATAAGACATAAGTTGTTTATTATGATTGTGTTTAAGCTAAAACAAATAAAATGGGGATATATTTAACCCCAAAAAAGTGTTCTTCTATATAATATTAGTTATTAGAGAAGATTTTTACCAACTATCGCAGTATCGCGATATTATCGATATCGTGAGCCATGTATCGCGTATCGTATCGTGAGATACCCAGTGATTCCCAGCCCTACTGTCAAAGTTTTCTCGACCTTATGAAAGACACGGAAGATCTTGAGAAACGACCACAGAGCTGATAATCCGATTCATCCCGGATTTCGATGGTCCGGCCCACAGCGGGGCGGGGCACGAGCGTGTACCTGCTGCTCAGGTATGCGTCTCTCTACTAACAGCACATAAAACAGATCAGAGGCTCCAACTCCAGTTAAACCAGCTGGAGGACTGCCGGCCTCCTTCCTCTGATGTGGAGCTCCGCCGCACCAGTCCAGCCTGTTTGAGTCACGCTCAGCGCCGGCGTGACGGTTTCAAACAGCAGCGGGTTACATGTTTGAACTGACACCTGAGCTGACAGGAACCAGCAGAACCGCTTACCTCAGGTAGCTCCCAAAGTAAGCCACGATGTTGGGATGCTTGCATTCCTTCACCATGAAGATCTCCTGCTCGATGATGGAGAAGTCGTCCCCTGGAGACGCAAAAACCACAAACAGTCATCTTCTTAATCCCCAAACTCTGGAAGCAGGGCTGACATCTGGAATCAAAGTTTGGAGCTTTGACGGGTTTATTAGAGCGAGCTGAAGGAAGCTGCCTCGGCGGGAACAGCGTGTACTCTGGCGTGCGTCTGGCGTGCGCGTGGAAGGAGCCGCTTCCTCCAACGTCCCACCGACAAGAAGCTTCAACTGGGAAATGTGCAAAGCCAGATGTTCCTAATTGTGGCGAGTCCTGGAAGACATTAGCGGGGGGGGGTCCGACCTGCCAGACAACTGTTTTCAGCGGCGGTGGGCGGGGCTTCCAGAAAAGCAGCACCCAGATGGAATTAACGGCCACATTTCTCTCCAGAGTCACTTCTGCTCCTCCAGAAGTTTCTGACCACCGCCCTCCTGATGACCAACTTCAGACTATTGATGGGGGGGTGTCAGGTGGAATAATTCCTGAACGCGCCATCATTTTCCAACCATTAACAAACAGATCAGCTTCAGGTCTCCTGATGCTCTCCGGCGTTTAACCCTTTAGGACAGGGGTGGGCAAACTTTTTGATTTGTGGGCCACAAAGGGTTCTAAAATTTGGCATAAGGGCCGGACAAGGAGCAGATGGAAGGAGAGATTTGGTAATCAACCTCATAAACTAAAAAGATAATATGGAATTTAGAGAAAAACATGCTTTAATTTGGATTAAAATTCATATATATTCATTTGAAAACAGAAAATTGGGGAATTTTAATTTCTAAATTTTGATTTTTGTTCTCTTTTTGGTGATCCAATGGGTTGATGTTCTTCAGAGGAAAATGTGAACTCAAAGAAATCAGAAAGATCACCATCTGACTCTGAAAAAAAACACACGAACGCCAGAGAAACAACATCATTCATGAGAAGAAACCAGAAATACAATGAAAATAAAACAATAATTAGGATTTTTGATTCAATGTATTTTAATTTGGAGGGCCAGATTAAGTAGTTTAAGGGGCCGCATGTGGCCCCCGGGCCGTAGTTTGCCCACCCCTGCTTTAGGAGCAAATGGAAGATCTGACCTTTGACCCTAAAGACACCAGATTTTTATCCTTCTGATTGGTCTTCATACAGACTGTGCACATAAACGTGCGTTTCCATCAGCTCCATGATGCAGAACATTAATGCAGGTGTAACATTTCAGAATAAAAGTCGAGATTATGCGAAAAGGAACTCAGCTTTGGTCACGTGATGTTTTCAGTGACTCGATCAGCAGGTAGAGAACCATCCAAAGCGAGTGTTTTAGTCCTGAACTTCCATCTTTTCCATTTAGGTAGAGAGCTGCTGCGGGATGCAGAGGCTGCCGGCTCGGCCTTATCCAGACATTTAAAAAAAGAGGAAAAGGTCCCCTAATTGCCCCTCCCATCGGGGTTAATACGAGAATGTGAGCCTTCAAACTGAGCCACAGAAACACAGTGGGAGCGGCTGTCATACAGACACAGCCCCCTGCAGCGGGAAATCTTTGAATAATAATCATATAAACTCAAACATGGAGACGTGATTCCTGATGTTTTTGTAGAACTCTTCATTATAAATAAACCGGATTCATCAACATAACTGAGATATCCACTAGGGCTGCCACAAACGATTATTTTAATAGTCGACTAATCGGGTCATGCGCAAACTGGATGTAAAAAACTAAAAACTAAATATATCCACACAAGCATTATCTGCGAAAATGCTTGTGTGAATGCTGTAAGCTGAATTTTGAAGCTGAAGCGAGTGACGACAGCGAAGATGCTGAAATTGATAGCTAAAAACACTAAAGCTGATAGCCACTAAAATATTAGCTAAATGCCAAATTAGCCTAAAAAATAATTAAAAGCCTCAGCTGGACAAAACTGCTAGCATGTAGCTGACATGTTAACTTAACTCCAAAATAGCCTCAAAAAACTGAAAGAAATCCTAAATTTTTCCAAAATAGCTAGCATGTAGCGCTTAAATATTAGCTAAATTCCAAAACACCCTAAAAAAATTTTTTTTTTTTTTAAAAGCTAAAGTTAGCCAAAACAGCTAGCATCTAGCTGAAAAATTAGCTAAACAACAAGTTAGCCTAAAAACCGAAAAAAGCCTAAATTAACCAGAATTCCTAGCTTGAGGCTGCAATATTAGCTAAACTCCAAATTAGCCTAAAAAATAATTAAAAGCCTCAGCTGGCCAAAACTGCTAGCATGTAGCTGACATATTAACTTAACTCCAAAATAGCCTTAAAAAACTGAAAGAAATCCAAAATTTTTCATAATAGCTAGCATGTAGCTTAAATATTAGCTAAATTCCAAAACACCCTAAAAAACTTTTTTTTTAAAGTTTAAGTTAGCCAAAACAGCTAGCATCTAGCTGAAATATTAGCTAAACACCAAATTAGCCAAAAAATAATTTAAAAGCCTCAGCTAGCTAAAACTGCTAGCATGTAGCTGACATATGAACTTAACTAAAAAACTGGAAAAAAATCCTAAATTTTCCTAAATAGCTAGCATGTAGCTTAAATATTAGCTAATCTCCAAAACACCCTAAAAAACTTTAAAAAAAAAAGCTTAACTTAGCCAAAACAGCTAGCATCTAGCTGAAATAATAGCTGAACACCAAGTTAGCCTAAAAAACTGAAAAAAGCCTAAATTAACCAGAATAGCTAGCTTGTAGCTGAAATATTAGCTAAACTCCAAAATAGCTTAAACAAACTTGATAAATGCCAAAATAGTCTAAAAAGCTAGCATATTTTTATTATAACTTTCAACTTTACTACACTCTGACTCCATATATTATAAAGTAACAACTAATCGACTATTAAATTAGTTGTCGACTATTTTAATAGTCGATTAGTCAACTAATCGTGGCAGCCCTAATATCCACAGACGCCGTTCCTTTTAGCGATCATCAGCTGGTAGCTCCTCCCACATGCAGCTACGCGTCAACCTCAGGACACATGACAAGCGACGAGCAGTAATTAGTAGTCAGACAGCAAAAGGGGCGGAGCACGTACATTTTTCGTGCGAATCACCTTAAGACAGCAGTCTCCAACCTTTTCAGACCAAAGACTGACTTAAATTAGACAATATTTCCACAGACCGGTCTGAACGGAGCAGAAGTTAGCATTTTGAAGCTTCAAGTTTATGAAAAAAAAATCTATTCAAACTGAAATGCAACTACAAGAGATTTAGTTTAAAAAAGTCTGAAAATATCTGTAGATTTTTTTAAAGATGATGAAGGATTTTTGTCCTAATCGAATCTCATTTTAACATCAATCCAGACTCCAGATCATTTCAATCATATTTTTTCACCACTAAAGAACATTTCTGAGCTAAAGTTTCTGGATCTGATCCTCAAATGTCTCTTTTTCAAGTTTCCACCAATAATCTACTTTATTTGATTGGATCTTCATTCTCTGTAAAATGTTTGAACTTTGTGATGAAGACTTTAACGTCAAAGTGGATGCTAACAACCAGATGCTAGCTTCAGCTGCGTCTGACTTTTAAGGTGGTATGGATAAATAAAGTAAACTAAAACGATATAACTGTTGTAGATCTGGTATTTTCTAAACATTATAACATCTCCAACTTTCTCACCGGTGTGTAAAACACTGACGAGTCTGTTAGCCAGTGTGTCTTCTGCTAAACGAGACGACTGTCTCAGTAAATCCAGACGTGGAGGAAAACTCCGGGTTTGTCTGTAAACAGCTGATTTATTGTCCTCTGAGGTGGACGGATCTTCTTCAGTTTCCTCACTGGATCTTTTACCTCTGAAGAAACTTTACAAACATGTTTTATTGTTTGGTTTTTGTTAGCTTTGACCCATTAGCTTAGCAGTCCATGTAGCCGTGCAGCTAGCCGCTTTCAGTCACGTGACCAAGACGGATGTTGTGAACAGAATCCAGCAGTTTTCCAAAATAAAACTTCCTCCAGGATCAGAACCTAAACTAGACAGAAATAATCAACGTTAGCAGATGGATTTGGTTTTTTCAGTACCAGGTGACCCGCAGACCGGTACCGGTCCGTGACCCGAGGGTTGAGGACCACTGATCCAACACGTGTCCATGAAAGAACCTGAAGTTTTAACCACAAGCTCACAGACTTTTATGATCCACCAGTCGTTTCTTCTTCTCTGTTTGAAACTTTGACAAACATCCGTTTCACACGTATATGAATAGAATCCAGAGAGCGTTACCGTGGCAACCACACTTCAACATTTAAACAGTGAGTGGAACAAACACAAACAGAGATGAAATAGAGAACCAAACGGCCGATTTACTCCGGTCTATGATAAGGATTTAAATCCAGCTTTGGTTTCACGGTGAGTCGGATCTCTCCACCTTAATGAGCAGCTGAGCGTTCACACCTGCAGAACCACTGCAGGAAACTGAACTGATGTTTCATAAAGTGACAGATTCTCTGCAGATGATGCTTAAAAAAAACAAACAAACAAACATGGCCGCCCGTTTGATCCCCGTGAGCTCAAATCCTAAAAGATGTTATGATCTTCTGTCATGTAAACGCTGTGAGCTTTAATCATCAATCCAGATTAAGGTCAGACCGGATGAAACTGTTGAAATATCTGAATGATGAAACATCAGGAGCATCAGGAGAGGAGGAGGAGGAGGAGGAAGAGGAGGAGGAGGAAGAGGAAGAGGAAGAGGAGGAGGAAGAGAAAGAAGAGGAAGAGGAGGAAAAGGAGGAGAAGGAGGAAGAAAAAGAGGAGGAAGAGGAGAGGGAGGAGGAGAAAGAAGAGGAGGAGGAGGAGGAAGTAAAGGAAGAGGAGGAGGAATAGGAGGAAGAAGAGGAGGAGGAAGAAAAAGAGGAGGAAGAGGAGAAAGAAGAGGAGGAAGAGGAGGAGGAGGAAGAGGAGGAGGAATAGGAAGAAGAGGAAGAGGAGGAGCAAGAGGAGGAGGAGAAGGAGGAAGAGGAGGAGGAGGAGGAAGTAAAGGAAGAGGAGGAGGAATAGGAGGAAGAAGAGGAGGAGGAAGAAAAAGAGGAGGAAGAGGAGAAAGAAGAGGAGGAAGAGGAGGAGGAATAGGAAGAAGAGGAAGAGGAGGAGCAAGAGGAGGAGGAGAAGGAGGAAGAGGAGGAGGAGGAGGAAAAGAAGAGGAGGAGAATAGGAGGAAGAAGAAGAGGAGGAGGAAGAAAAAGAGGAGGAAGAGGAGAAAGAAGAGGAGGAAGAGGAGGAGCAAGAGGAGGAGGAGAAGGAGGAAGAGGAGAAGGAGGAGGAAGAGGAGGAGAAGGAGGAGGAGGAAGAGGAGGAAGAGGAGGAGGAAGAAAAAGAGGAGGAAGAGGAGAAAGGAGGAGGAAGAGGAGGAGGAGGAAGAGGAATAGGAAGAAGAGGAAGAGGAGGAGCAAGAGGAGGAGGAGAAGGAGGAAGAGGAGGAGGAGGAGGAAGTAAAGGAAGAGGAGGAGGAATAGGAGGAAGAAGAGGAGGAGGAAGAAAAAGAGGAGGAAGAGGAGAAAGAAGAGGAGGAAGAGGAGGAGCAAGAGGAGGAGGAGAAGGAGGAAGAGGAGAAGGAGGAGGAAGAGGAGGAGAAGGAGGAGGAGGAAGAGGAGGAAGAGGAGGAGGAAGAAAAAGAGGAGGAAGAGGAGAAAGAAGGAGGAAGAGGAGAGGAGGAAGAGGAGGAGGAATAGGAAGAAGAGGAAGAGGAGGAGCAAGAGGAGGAGGAGAAGGAGGAAGAGGAGGAGGAGGAGGAAGTAAAGGAAGAGGAGGAGGAATAGGAGGAAGAAGAGGAGGAGGAAGAAAAAAGAGAGGAAGAGAGAAAGAAGAGGAGGAAGAGGAGGAGGAGGAAGAGGAGGAGGAATAGGAAGAAGAGGAAGAGGAGGAGCAAGAGGAGGAGGAGAAGGAGAAGAGGAGGAGGAGGAGGAAGTAAAGGAAGAGGAGGAGGAATAGGAGGAAGAAGAGGAGGAGGAAGAAAAAGAGGAGGAAGAGGAGAAAGAAGAGGAGGAAGAGGAGGAGCAAAGGAGGAGGAGAAGGAGGAAGAGGAGAAGGAGGAGGAAGAGGAGGAGAAGGAGGAGGAGGAAGAGGAGGAGGAAGAAAAGGAGAAAGGAGGATAAAGAAGAGAAAAGAGGAGGAAGAGGAGGAAGAGGAGGAGCAAGAGGAGGAGGAGGAAGAGGAAGTAAAGGAGGAGGAAGAGGAGGAAGATGAAGAGAAGGGGGAGGAAGAGGAAGTGGAGGACAAGACGAATTTGACGATTTCTTTTTTCTTTTCAGCAGAATGAAAACGTGTTGCCGCTCTTTTATGGTGGGAGGGGCTTAAGTGTATTAGATTTGACTCTAAACTATTTACACAGAAAGGTCCTTATCTCCACGGCGACCCTGAAGCCTGTTGACATCAGCTCTTCCTCCCCCCAGATTCTCAGCCTGTTGACCCTCAGGATCAAAACATGGAGAACCTCCTGCACGTTTGGGGGGTGAGGGGTGGAAACATCCTGGTCCAGGTCGACTTCATCATCCCGAGTTTCTCCAAACATGAACGCATCGACCCCCCCGGTCTGTGCTGGAGGAATCCTTTCCCTCGTGCCCCCTCCCTCCATGAGCCTCACTAATCTGGATCACAGCGACCCTGCTGTCAGGGGTGTGGGGGGGGCTTACCTGCTTCCAACTTGATGATCTTCACAGCCGCCAGTTCTCCCGTCTGAATGTTCCGAGCCTGAAAGACACAAACAGAAGATCAGGAGATCCTCAGAAACACCAAACATCATCCACCTTCCACCTTCATGAGGTTCTGGAGCCAACCATGAGACGCCATCCGCTTTAAGAGGATTAGAGACCAAACGTTTGATCCAGGGATTAATCCGTCTGACTAAACAAAAGTCAGGAGTGAAGCTCCAAATGGGATCTATAGATCAACCCGAGCAAAACGTAACGGAGTCAATCTTATCAAACCTGAAACGGTTCAGAAATGTTTGAATAAATGATTGAAAAGACATTTAACTCTGAAAACGATGATCTGCAGGTCACTGGGAAAACTGGGATTTAGGAAAAACTTCAAAAGGTTTGCAACCAAATCTGGTTAAACCAAATTCTTCTTCAACTCGTCACCGAGTCAGCAGCAGTAACCGCCGCTGCAGAGATGTTTGGGATGTCTGGAGGTCGATCTTCAAACGTCAGAGTTCACACCTGAAGGCCCGCCGCCGTCAGGGAAAACTGGCCGTGAAAGTAGGCCGAGCCGTCTCCCAAATCCAGGTCAAGACGGGACGCTGCCTAATCCGGGGGGAGGCGAGAGGCGGGATGAGCCGCTCGATCAGCCGTGAACCACCGGCCGCTCCAGAGAGGACGCTCTCGGCGCCGTTTGTTCCTCGCGGAGCTTCAGACACGCCGCAGTTCTTCTGCGCAATAGACAGATGCAGACACAGACGACAGGAAATAATGCAGACGGAAAGCCTGCAGACGGCAGACAACTGCACACTTCCTGTAGCCGCGGCGGGAAAGCAGAAGTTGAAGCGACTTCATGAATGTGGTTCACGGCTGAAGAATGCAGCAACTGATCAACCAAGAGAGAGCTGCTCTATGTGAGGAGATGTCTGCAGCGTCACACCCCCCCCCCCGAAAAGAAAGGTTCCTAAAAGAGCAACTGTGCAGTGAAGGCAAGTGTCGAGCGCGTTTCTGCCGTCCACGCGGCCCTGAACACACCCCGAGTGAAAGGCGTGTCCGGACAGCGGCCGGATCCGGTTTCAGGGAAGCTCGGAGGACACCAGGCGCAGCATTCCACGTCTGGGGCGGGGGCCGGCCGCAGAGGGGGGGGGGATCCGGCTGAGGCGAGCCCCCGTCGGATCCATCGCCCCGGGGCGGCAGGAGGCAAAAAGGCGTCCGAGGAACTGGGGAGGGGGGCTTTAAACAGTCTAGAGGCCGGGCGGCGACCTGGAGAACGATCGCCACGAAATTCTGGTCGGATTCATCAGAAGAACCAACATCCAACACCCCCCAAACACAGCATATTGCTAATATGAAGCTCAACTTTTTTCAAAATAAAAGCTGGATGCTGTTTTCCCTTTTCTCTCCTCCAGGAAGAATCGACCGTCGCCATGGAAACCAGTGCAGCCGCGTCTTCAGTCTTTCAGATTTATTGAAAGTCTCGAATCGTTTCAGATCCACGTCAGGAGAAATCAATGTGCCATAATCTGATCACCGCATTACTGGTTCTAATCAGATTATCCTGTTTACATGTGAACTCAACAAATCCGACGATCAGACGTTGTGTGATGTCACTATGAGAAAACCGTCACGGTGAAATCCGATTGGCTCGACACACCTGATCCAAGCTCTTGTTTGCAGAGAAGATCAGAGGATCTCCAATAAAAACTGAGTTTTTAACGTGTTCTTGTTTTTCTCAAGATGGAGGACATGCATTCAACAATAGTGTGAATGCATCAATGTTTTTTGACACGTAAAACTCAAACACACTTCATGAAATTTATCCAATCTTGGTATCAAAACGTTCAGCTCGTTAAGGACATTACTGCTTGTATTTTTGGTTTTCACAAATTTTACGGTTTTTGCGATTTTGCGCAATTTATGCTAATTTTTTTGCCCTATGTTAAGTCAATGGGAACATTTTTCAAATGGTTATAAAACTTTCTGCACTTATGCTTTTTCGGCTAATTTTGCACCTTTTGAGGTTTTTTTGGGCTAATTTGGAGGTAAGCTAACTAGCAACGTGTTAGCATTTTTGGCTAATTTGGCAACTTTTGAGGGTTTTTTTGGGCTAATTCTGAGTTAAGCTAACATATTAGCAACGTGTTAGCATTTTTGGCTAATTTGGCAACTTTTGAGGGGTTTTGGGCTAATTCTGAGTTAAGCTAACATATTAGCAACGTGTTAGCATTTTTGGCAAATTTGCAACTTTTTAGGTTTTTTGATGCTAATTCAGGGTTAAGCTAATACATTAGCAAAGTGTTAGCATTTTTGGCTAATTTGGCAACTTTTCAGGTTTTTGTGCTGATTTTAAGCAAAAATCTTCAGCATTTTCAGCAATCACATTCCGCAAAAATGCATTCACACGTGCATTATCGGAGGTAATGCACTTTTCTAGTTAAAAACTGCATTTGAGTCCTGTATTTAAGCAGTATAAGTCATAATGTTTTTCATAATTTAGCCAACAATAATTTAGTGCAACTTATACTCGGGAGAGACTTATTTGTTTGTTTTTTTAGTGGACATAAATAAGCTCATTTGTTTGTTTTTTCCCTTTCCTTCAGCAGTTGTTTCCTCTAACAACCACTAGAGGGCGTATAAGTATTTGGTACTGACAGCAGCAGCAGCAGAAGAAGAAGTGTCGTCCAAAACAAACACAGAAGAGAATCTGGTTGTTTTCCTCTTAAACTTTGATATTTTTCTTATACAGATCAAAATATTTCTATTATTGTATTTCTGTGTGTATTTTGGTTTGGCTGATTTGTTCTGAAACGTCAGAATTTTCTCCTAAAAGTGCGACTTATACTCCAGAAAACACTGTACTTCTTTATTCAAATCGTGATGGTGCAGGAGCAGATAAAAATCTGCAGTTTGTAAAAGCTCTCAGCCACTGAAATGGGCGGGGCCACGAGCTCCCTGCTCCGCCCCCTTCTGAAGCAGACAAACAGATCCGTGCCGTCTTCGTCTTCCTCGTCTGAGCTGGAATGTGGATCAAACTGGCTGATTATTAACGTGGGGGTGAGAAGGGGTGTAAGCTAGTGGGAGAGAGTGTAAACAAAGGATGATGGACATCTGCAGAGAGTTACTTCTGCGCCAGAGGCCCCGCCCACACCTCAGAGGCAGATTTCTGATGCGCTCCTGCCGCTCTGCAGAAACTATGTCTTAAAACGACTCATCCAGGATGAAGGTGTGTGATGGAGATAGGGCTGCCACGATTAGTCGACTAATCGACTATTAAAAATAGCGATTAGTCGTTAATTTATAATATATGGAGTCAGCAGTGTGTAAGTAAAGTTGAATATAATGGTATATGCTAGCTTGGACTATTTTGGCATTTATTAAAAGTATTTTGCTATTTTGAAGTTTAGCCAAAATTTCAGCTACATGCTAGCTTTTAGCTAATTTTAGTTTTTTTCATTTTTAGGCTATGGCTATTTTGGAGTTTAGCTAATATTTCAGCTGTGTGTTAGATGTTTTG
Source organism: Oryzias javanicus (assembly GCA_003999625.1). Classification (NCBI taxonomy): domain Eukaryota; kingdom Metazoa; phylum Chordata; class Actinopteri; order Beloniformes; family Adrianichthyidae; genus Oryzias; species Oryzias javanicus. Next base: position 25,801,612 of record CM012458.1, read on the forward strand.
GCTGACTTGGGCTTTTTTTCCAGTTTTTTAGGCTATTTTGGCATTTAACTAATATTTTAGCTAGCTATCAGCTTTAGCGTTTTCAGCTATTAGCTTCAGTGATTTCAGCTATCAACTTCAGCGTTTTTAAGTATTAATTTTAGCGTTTTCAGCTATAAGCACTTGCGTCTCTTGCTACCGAATTCAGCTTACAGTGTTCACACTAGCATTACCTGGTTCTGGTTAGGTTAAAGCTAATGATGGTTAAGCTGGGCTGCCACAAATAGTGACCATGTCGACCATAAACTAATGAAGTAAAGAAGCTGCATGATTCATTGAAGGTTTAATAAACTGTCGTCTTTATTTCTAGTTTGAATAAAGCTTCAACACTTCAAATTTAACGCCAATGATGTTGAAGATATGAGCTTTACATCCAGTTGGCGCATGACCCGATTAGTCGACTAATTGGAAAAAATAATCGGTGATTAGTCGACTATTAAAAGAATCGTTTGTGACAGCTCTAGATGGAGACACAGCATATCAGCTTTATTCAACCTTTATTTTGAAAGGGTGACTGCTGTGATTGGTTCTTCATCACAGAAGCATCTAGAACTTCACCTGCAGAACTATTTATATCCTTCAGGTAAATCCAAACACAGGTTGGACTTAAGACTGACAAAAAAAAACAAAACAAATGTAATAGTTTAACATCCAAACATAATTTTTTTTCCCGCCTTAAGAGAAAAACAAAAAGCTAAAACTTTCAGATTTAAAGCAACTTATTTCATTTTTAATTTGAATACTTTTTAGTTTCCTAATGTTCAAGCCAGTTTTATTTGTTTATAAGTGTTTTCACGGGAGGAACTTTTAAGATTTAAATATTGAATATTTACATTATAAACTAAAGGTTGTAATGTTTTCTTTAAAAAAAAAACAAAAAAACAAAAACGATTTGTTGTTCGATAATCAAAATTCGTTTCAAATCGACGTTTTTCCAGTTTGAACCTGAACGCATCTGGGCTCTGACTAATTCCTGCAGCGACAGTCACATGAAGTTCCGACACGTTTTCGGGACTTAAAGCGCAGAACTGGAACGGTGTGAGCTGTCGGGCCCCCCCTCCCGCGGTGACCGGGGCCGAGGCTCCCGGGACTCCCGCGGTGACCGGGGCCGAGGCTCCCGGGACTCCCGCCTACCTTGCACACGTCTCCGTACGTGCCGCTTCCCACCCGCTGGATGAGCTCGAAGTCCTGCTGCGGGTTCTTCCTCTGGATCTCGCCGCTTGGCCGTGGAAAGATATCCATGATATATCTCCAACCGGGCGGGGGGGGGGCTCCTTCACATTGAGTTAGCTCGATTAACGGAGGGGGGGGGCTGGTTCGATGAGATCGACCGACGCTACGCACACGGCGCTGGTCCGAGCTCCGTGTCCTGAAGCAGAAAGAAAGTTTCAGGAAAAGTAGTCGGAGCGGCTCCACGGCGATTTACTCCCTAAAAGTTCAAATATGGTTCATTAAAGTGTATTTATATCTAAAGTAACATTTATTATGAAATACGTGAGACGATAAATCCCCTTAAAATGTAACAGGAACGTCACAAAAGCTGGCTTTAACCCCAGCACGTAAAAGTGCCCATCCCAGCAAATAGCCGTATCCCCCAGGGCTTAGCGTGCTAGCTAACGCTGCAACGTTAACTTAGCTCGAAACTCCGCTCACCTTCATCGAAACGCGGCCGGAAAACACAAACATTTCACCCCTGAAAGTAAACTGTATGTAGCTAACGTCGAATTAAACTAAAACTCTTTAGTAAACAAGAATAAACAAAGTGGTAAAGTTCAGCGGGCTGCCTCCCTCTCAGCAGCGCGGACGTTAGCGGCCGCGAAAGTCATGGTCGTCCGCTTCCAGAGATGAGCCCGGCTCCACAGCCCGCCCGTCCGCGCGGGACACGCAAGTTCCCGCGAGCTCACAAAAAGAACGGTTCCGCGGAGGAGACGGGAAAGCAACAGTGTGCGGCGGCGGCGGCTGCAGATTATCTGCGGCGGCGCCAGCGCAGGGACTAGTGCTGCGTTCACGGCGCCTCCGACATCACGACCCGACGAGGAAAAACAAGAAATCGTATCAGAAAATGACAGACAACAACCAAGAAAACAAAAAAAAATAAATTACACACAATTACACTTTAATAATAGCACAGTTTTTTTTTTCTTCAGTTGCAAAATTATTGGCTGGTGTTATGTATTTTTATTGTATTTGATTTATTTATTGCCACAATAATCTGTTTATATGGTTTGTCTTTCTTTGTATGTTTGTCTTAAATGTGTTTAAAAAGGAAAAATAAAAAGAAAGTATAAAAAAAAATAATAATAGCACAGTTAATCAAATCAGTACTTTTAACCAAACAATGTTACCTCAGAAATACATGTAATGGCTGCACTTTGTCTAATTTAGCAGAATACTAATGCATACGTTTATCATTTTGTGACAATCTGGAACTAGAAAAGTTGCATTACTTGCGATAATGCTAGAATAGTTTTAGCCAAAAGTAGTCATTGAAGCTTTTTGCTGAAAATGTTGGATTGGGGGACAAATGCACCCTCCATGCAGGCTCCTTATCTAAAATCATAATATGCTGCCTTTTCTAAATAAACTGTGCACTATTTCTTGCTTGTGGTTTTGGTTTTAAGCCTTTGGCATCACTGTCATGTGAGTCTCTTTCAGCTCATTTCTAAAATGTTAACTGTAGATTAAAAAGAAAAGTTGACCATCATCGCTTCCAGGACGGGACAAGTGGAAACTGTCATATTTTTATGTGAAATTTAAAACAAATGTGAGACTGCGGCTGTTTTCAAGGAGTTTGATTTCAAGAGGCAGATGAGACATGCTGTCTATGACAAGTAACTGTTAGAGTCATTTAAATAATTTTGAAGAAACTAAAAGCATACTTTTGCAACAAAATGTTATTAAACTCTTCATTTGTATTAAAAAGTTATTAAAATACTTCAAATTTAGTCCAATAGCTGTGTCTCAAACCTTCTCATCTCACCAAATCCCAAGTTTGGACACTCATCTACCAAAGTGAGAACAATTTTTTAGACTAATTCTTTCCTGACATCTGTTAAGTTATCTTCTAAATGTGTGAAAATGTCACCGTGATGCAACAACACAGCAGTCAAATGTCAGAGTTGCTTCTGACCTGTCACAGTTTAGGCTGTCTAAAACACTCATGAGTCAGTGAACGCAGCATCTGATTCACAGAATCTATAATCAAATATTATTAAATTGAATTGAATTCTGTTTAAAATGCACATTTCTAAGACACTGAGTGAAGTTTAATCTCTGTTGCAGCAGACTTTCAAAATGTCTTCCTGTTTCTGGTCATGTTCGACTTTGGGTGAAAAGGTGGTAAACCACTAACTTTTGTTACAGTCTAATCCTCACTATTTTAAAATAGAGCCGAAACTTTCGGTTTATTATTTTTTCTGAAAATATTTCTCATAAATTTGCTCAAAACTTTGGTTTTTCATTTTTTTCAAGTTATTTTTGGTCAATGTTTGCTTAATTCTCAAAATTAGAAATTAAAATATTCCAAATATTTAAATTAAGATTTTTTTTTTTAAAGTTGTTATTCTGCACTCATGTTTCCGGAGTCCCCTTGAAGGCAGCACGGCTGTGTGTTTTTGTCGCCCCTCCTGGACGGAGCGGGCAGCGCATGCGCCGTGAGGATGAAGGCTCCATCCTCTCGGTGCTTTGGGAGCGTCGCGGCGGAGGAGACGGAGCATCCTCCCGTGTAGGAGCCCTCTTTCCCGGACAGACGCAGCGATCCTCGGACAGAAGAATGGCGAAGCACCGCCCGGAGCGGGACAGCTGGGGTGAGTTCGTCCGACCCCCCCCCTCCACCTTTCTGCCCCCCTCCAGCAGAAGAAAGAGGCAGCTCGCGCGCAGCCGCAGACTCCATGATCAAAGGCTTCATGCCTTCATCTCAGAGGATCATCTCTGCGATCATGACTCAACATTTCAAGATTCCTCCAGAGCATCACTTCTGGATTTGGCATCTGATTAAGAATATCGCATCAGAGCTGGTGGGGCCATTTCTGCTCGTCCCTGTCATCTTCATCCTCTGCCCCCCCCTAAAGTCCAGATCCTAGAGATGACAGGGGATCAGGGCGGTGAGGATGAGGAGAAAGGGGGTAAAAAGGGGCGTTTGTTTGGCTGCTGTGACCCACTTCCTGACGTCTTCAGCTGCAATTCGATCAGGCTGGCGGGCCTGGGGTGAGGCCTCTGCAGGAGAACACGCCTCCTCCAGGAAACTCGGCCTGAATTATTCACTGGAGGTTCTCTTAGCCGGACCATCACACGGCAGAAGGTCCTTCCGGGGAATCATCCTCTCAGAGGAACCAGATGGAAGCTGGAAATTATGGGATGGATTTCCCTGCCTGTTTCCAGGGCGGAGGCCGATTAAAGATTCATTTTTTAAATTTCTGCACCAAAATCATTTAAAAAATCTTTTTATTATACATTCTCAGATGAATAAATAAAATGTTTGTGCATAAAATTAGTTTTGACCAGCAGGGCCAGGTGGTCCCACGTGGTTTAAAAGGGGACAGAAAAATGTGGACCCCAGATGGGTTTGTCTGCAGTTTCTGTGTTTGCTAGCTTAGCTGAAGTGGGAACTCAGTGGGTAGGCTTACTAAAGGCAGCCGCCCGGTGGATAGCGTAGCGTGTTAGCGAGCTCCACTCAATCAAGCTAGTAAGCTCCAATGTAACGAGGTATCAAGCTCTGTTGTATTGAACTGGAGTGATCCCCTGTAGCATGCTAGTGAGCTCTACTGTAGCATGCTAGCTAGATCACCTGCATCGAGCTAGCAAGCTACACTGTTGTAAACTAGTGAGCTCACCTGTATCGAGCTAGCAAGCTCTACTGTAGCATGCTAGCTAGCTCACCTGTATCGAGCTAGCAAGCTACTGTTGCAAACTAGTTTGAGCTCTACTGTATCAAGCTAGTGAGCTCTACTGTAGCATGCTAGTGAGCTCTACTGTAGCGTGCTAGCTAGCTCACCTGTATCAAGCTAGCGAGCTCCACTGTTGTAAAGCTCACCTGTATCGTGCTAACGAGTCCAGCAGGCTAGCAAATTAACCTGTATCAAGCTAGCCGCCAGCTCTACCTGTACAGCTATGCTAGCTCACCTGCCTAAATCGCTAGGCGCATTAGCAAGCTACTGTTTGAGCAAACTAGTGAAGCTCACCTGCCTAGTCCAAGCCAGTGTATCAAGCTAGCGAGCTACTGTCGGCTAGTATGCCACCTGTATGCGAGCTCTATTGATAGCGTGCAGCTAGCTCACCTGTATCAAGCTAGCGAGCTCCACTGTTGTAAAGCTCACCTGTATCGAGCTAGCGAGCTCCACTGTAGCATGCTAGCAAGCTCACCTGTATCAACCTAGCGAGTCTAGCATGCTAGCAAATTAACCTGTAACGAGCTAGCAGCTCCACTGTAGCATGCTAGCAAGCTAACCTTGTGGCGAGCAGACCTGCTGTCCACAGAGCAGCTGGCTGCTGTAGTGACCCCTCCCACTTAGTTCCCACTTAATCCAATGTGGGCAAACACAGGTGGGACCACCACAGAAACTGAACGAACCCAACCGGGCTCCACAGTGTCTGCCCAATTTTAAACCATGTGGGGCCCACTTGGTTTTGCTAATTAATGGATACTTTTTAAATAAAGGTTGATTCAAACTCATTATTTAAAACCGAACAGACTCATTAGGAGACAAAAGTTTGTTTTTGACAGGAAAGTGACGACCAGCTGTTTCCTGTTTACCCCCCCCCCCCCCCCCTTTGCTCCGCCCTCCAGGGTCCCTCAGTGACAAAAACGTCTACGACTGGAGCTCAGAGGAGGAGGAGCCAGACGGGCGAGCCCGCCCCATCCAGGTGCTGCTGGTCAAAGACGACCACACCTTCGAGCTGGACGAGGCGGCGCTGAGCCGCATCCTGCTGGCCGAGGAGGTCCGGGACCGGGAGGTGGTGGCCATCTCTGTGGCGGGGGCTTTCCGGAAGGGAAAGTCCTTCCTGATGGACTTCATGCTGCGCTTCATGTACAACCACGTGAGTCTGAGCCCGCCCGCTGTGACCTCTGACCTCCGCAGATAACAAACCAGAGCTTTGAAGGTGACAGCATCCGCTCTTCTGCTCAGACGACTGAAAACTGGCTCGGAGATTCAGACGAGCCTCTGACCGGCTTCTCCTGGAGGGGGGGGTCGGAGAGGGAGACCACTGGGATCCAGATCTGGAGTGAGGTTTTCCTGGTGGACAAACCCGATGGACGGAAGGTAAGACAGACATTCCTCCTTCTGTCCGGTCGTTCTGAGGAGATCCAAACCATCTGAGAAACGATGCTGTTCCTTCAGCTGCTCTTTGGGGGGCGCTGTGGTCCAAAACACCAGGAAGAAGAAGATTTGTCGATCCGTCTGATCATCATCTCTGGTTCAAATGTGTTAAAAATAAGTTCAGGTTTAACAGACGTTTGGATGTTCTCACGGATCCAACCAACACCTTCTCCTACGCCATCATCAACTGCTGCTCTTCTGGAGCCCTCCTTTACCCTCCATTCTCTCAGTTTCTCCTCAGATGTTTCTTCTGCACAGCAGCAGACAAAGTTTCTTCTATCGTCTTCTGTGTCTCGCAGGTCGCTGTGCTGCTGATGGACACGCAGGGAACGTTCGACAGCCAGTCCACCCTGAGGGACTCCGCCACCGTGTTCGCTCTGAGCACCATGATCAGCTCCATGCAGGTACCTGAACTCTGTAGACACACCTGAGCTCTGTAGACACACCTGAACTCTGTAGACACACATGAACTCTGCAGACACACCTGATCTCTGTAGACACACCTGAGCTCTGCAGACACACCTGAGCTCTGTAGACACACCTGAACTCTGTAGACACACCTGAGCTCTGTAGACACACCTGAGCTCTGTAGACACACCTGAGCTCTGCAGACACACCTGAACTCTGCAGACACACCTGAACTCTGCAGGCACACATGAACTCTGCAGACACACCTGAACTCTGCAGACACACCTGAACTCTGTAGACACACCTGAACTCTGCAGACACACCTGAACTCTGCAGGCACACATGAACTCTGCAGACACACCTGAACTCTGCAGACACACCTGAACTCTGCAGACACCTGAACTCTGTAGACACACCTGAACTCTGTAGACACACCTGAACTCTGTAGACACACCTGAACTCTGCAGACACACCTGAACTCTGTAGACACACCTGAACTCTGTAGACACACCTGAGCTATGTAGACACACCTGAACTCTGTAGACACACCTGAGCTCTGCAGACACACCTGAACTCTGCAGGCACACATGAGCTCTGTAGACACACCTGAGCTCTGTAGACACACCTGAACTCTGCAGACACACCTGAGCTATGTAGACACACCTGAACTCTGCAGACACACCTGAGCTCTGCAGACACACCTGAACTCTGCAGAAACACCTGAGCTCTGTAGACACACCTGAACTCTGCAGACACACCTGAACTCTGCAGACTCACCTGAACTCTGCAGACACACCTGAACTCTGTAGACACACCTGAACTCTGCAGACACACCTGAGCTATGTAGAGTCTCCGCCCCTCTAACACATCCTTTAATATCAAACCACGTCACAGACCTGTTACAGATTCTTAAATGTTAAATATTCTACCAACAGAATCTTCTCTGTTACAGGAACCGAGTTCAGTTCGTTCTCTGATTTTCTGTTTGAACTTTCAGGTCTACAACATCTCACAGAACGTGCAGGAGGACGACCTCCAGCACCTGCAGGTGAAACCGTCTGGAGTTTCAGACGACTTTCTCACTTTCATCTTTTCATAAAAACACACACAGATAATTGTCAGTGATGGAAAATAAAACCACAAACACAGAAAATGTTTGTAACATCAGAGTTAATGGTAAAGTTTACCTTCGGAAAGCAGCTCCTAGTGGTTGTTTCAGGAACTGCAGCATTTGGTACTTCCTGGTTTGTTCAGGAGTGGGGGGGGGGAGACAGATGCAAATAGATTTTGACACCCCCCCGCCCCCCTCCTCCTTACAGTACGTCACACCATAGTAGGCTCAAACGATAATCGACGACTAAATTAATATCGAGGTTAGTGCGTTCTTTTGTATTCAACGTAATGTGATGAGTAAAGTTGAAAGTTATAATAGCATTCTGCTAGCTTTTTGGAATATTTTGGCATTTATTAAGGTTTTTTAGGCTATTTTGGATTTTAGCTAATACTTAATCTAAAAGCTAGCTGTTTGGGCTAACTTAAGCTTTTTTAGGCAATTTTTGAGTTTAGCTTACATTTCAGCTATATGCTAGCTGTTTTGGCTAATTTAGGATTTTTCCGTTTTTTTAAGACTTATTTGGAATTTAGCTAATATTTCAGCAGCATGCTAGCTATTTTGGTTAACTTAAGCTTTTTAAACTTTTTTTAGGCTATTTTGGAGTTTAGGTAATATTTCAGCAGCATGCTAGCTATTTTGGTTAACTAAGCTTTTTTAAGTTTTTTAGGCAATTTTTGAGTTAGCTTATATTTCAGCTATATGCTAGCTGTTTTGGCTAATATAGGATTTTTCCGTTATTTTAAGGCTAATTTGGAATTTAGCTAATATTTCAGCAGCATGCTAGCTATTTAGGCTAACTTTGGCTCTTTTTATTTTTTGGCAAATTTGGCATTTAACTAATATTTTAGCTGGTTATCAACTTCAGCATCTTTACATCCACTTTGGCCATGAACAGATTAGTCGACTAATCGGAAAAAATAATCGGTGATTAGTCGACTATTAAAATAATCGTTTGTGGCAGCCCTACACCATAGTAACAAACTCCAGTAAACAATCATGAAAATTAAACTCAGTTTAAATGTTTGTTTTCATCATTGGTGAAAAAAAAAGTTAAAAAAAATAAATAACAGAGTGCCAATTTTTTAAACTTTAAAATTGTAACTTCTTTACATAATTCTGAATAATAAAAAGCAGTAATATTATTCCAGAATAAATTAACTTAAACCTTAAATAACTTTCAATATTTTACTCTCCATAAAAATATATTTTGTCAAAATTATACAAGTTAGTAGTGATAACATCGGGTCATTAATAACAATAAAATGAAATGATCTGGAGGGCCGGATAGAATTACCCAGAGGGCCGGATCCGGCCCCCGGGCCTTGACTTCGACACGTGTTATAAAGTGTTTTTGAACACAGACATCCTGAACTAACTGGTGCTAAAGCTAATCGAAATAAACACAAATATTTGCTTTCCGCTTCAGCTTTTCACCGAGTACGGGAGGCTCGCCATGGAGGAGACCTTCCTCAAACCCTTCCAGGTGAGCAGCAGGATCTCCACGCCGGCGTTCACGCACGACCGCGCTGACGCGTTTCTCCTCCTTTCTTCAGTCCATGATTTTCCTGGTGCGAGATTGGAGTTTTCCATACGAGTTCCCGTACGGGCTGGAAGGAGGAACCAAGTTCCTGGAGAAGAGGCTGAAGGTCAGAGGTGCGCTGACAAGGCGGCGGCGGCGGCGGTTTGTAACCGGAGCTGAATTTGTGCCGCAGATCTCGGAGAACCAACACGAGGAGCTGCAGAACGTCCACAAACACATCCACTCCTGCTTCACCAACATCTCCTGCTTCCTGATGCCCCACCCCAGCCTCAAGGTGGCCACCAACCCACACTTTGACGGACGGATTAAAGGTATCGTCCCCTCAGGTTCATCAGGCTGTCGTGTGATTGCTTAGTCAGCATTCACATCACAGTGATTCTGCTGCTGCTTTCAAACTCCATCACACGGTCAGTGATTTCAACAATCTTCAGCTCGTTCAGGACATTACTGCTTGTATTTTGTGTTTTTATAAACTTTATAGTTTATGAAGCAACATATGCTCCAAAGGAAATGAAGGAGAAAGTCTTCACATTTCAACAAAACTTTAAATATATTCATGAGATATGCCTTCATCTTTATAGTAATTAAAAACTGTGAGTTTGGCTAATATTTTAGCAACAGGCTAATGTTTTTGGCTAATTTAGTTTATTGAGGAATTTTTGGCTATTTTGAAGTTAAGCTAGTATTAAAGCAACATGCTAGTTTTTTGACTAATTTGGCATCCTGGTGTATCTTATGCTGGTTTGGAGTTTAGCTAATATTTTAGCAAGATGCTAGCATTTTTGGTTTATTTGTTATCTACTGAGGTTTTTATAGGCTAATTTAGAGGTTAGCTTCTATTTTAGCAATAGGCAAATGTTTTTGGTTAATTTGGTTTATTGAGAAATTTTTGGCTATTTTGAAGTTAAGCTAGTATTAAAGCAACATGCTAGTTTTTTGACTAATTTGGCATCCTGGTGTATCTTATGCTGATTTGGAGTTTAGCTAATATTTTAGCAAGATGCTAGCATTCTACTGAGGTTTTAAAGGCTAATTTAGAGGTTAGCTTCTATTTTAGCAACAGGCTAACGTTTTTGGCTAATTTAGTTTATTGAGAAATTTTAGGCTATTTTGAAGTTTAGCTAGTATTAAAGCAACATGCTAGTTTTTTTACTAATTTGGCATCTACTGGTGTATCTTATGCTTATTTAGAGTTTAGCTAATATTTTAGCAAGATGCTAGAATTTTTGGTTTATTTGTCATCTACTGAGGTTTTTATAGGCTAATTTAGAGGTTAGCTTCTATTTTAGCAACAGGCTAACGTTTTTGGTTAATTTAGTTTATTGAGAAATTTTTGGCTATTTTGAAGTTAGGCTAGTATTAAAGCAACATGCTAGTTTTTTGACTAATTTGGCATCTGCTTGTGTTTTTTATGCTGATTTGGAGTTTAGCTAAATTTTATCAAGATGCTAGCATTCTACTGAGGTTTTAAAGGCTAATTTAGAGGTTAGCTTCTATTTTAGCAACAGGCTAACGTTTTTGGTTAATTTAGTTTATTGAGAAATTTTTGGCTATTTTGAAGTTAAGCTAGTATTAAAGCAACATGCTATTTTTTTGACTAATTTGGTATCTACTGGTGTTTCTTATGTTATTTGGAGTTTTGCTAATATTTTAGCAAGATGCTAGCATTTTACTGAGGTTTTAAAGGCTAATTTAGAGGTTAGCTTCTTTTTTAGCAACAGGCTAACGTTTTTGACTAATTTAGTTTGCTGAGGTTTTTTGGGGCTAATTTGGAGTTTAGCTCATATTTAAGCAACACACTAAATATTTTTACTACATTTTCATGTTTTAGGGATTTTTAACCAATTTTACAACAAAATTTTTCAGGAATCTAGGTTAACTTCAGCTCTCTTTCATAGTTCTTCAATGAAATTTTCAGTCTTTCAGCAAATGTAACATTTTACAAATTTTCAGCAAATCCCTTCAGCAACTACTTTAAGCACAACGCATTCACTCGAGCATTATCGCAGGTAATGCAACTTTTCTAGTTATTCCTTTTTTATTCCTATATACGTTTTTTGATTCATAAAAAACTCAAATCTTGGAATAAAATCGTTCAGCTCGTTCAGAGCATTACTGAGTTTTTTTTTTTTTTTTGGCATTTTATGGTTTTAAGATTTTACACAATTTATGTGATTTTTCAGCCCCATTGAAAATGAATGAATCTTTTTCAAATTTCTGCAAATTTAAAAATTTCTTCAATCAAACATTCAGGACTTTCATACTTACACTATTACTTATGCATTTTTTCATATAATTCTTCAAATATTAGTTCACTTTCTGCAAATCATGCAAGTTTGGGATCATCATCATCATCATCACCTCCAGAGAACCATAAGATAAAATGGTTGCTATGGAGATAAAACCTGGAGAAAAGCTGCATTTGAAAAATGGAGGCAGGAAGGGGGGAGTAAGGGGCGTGTAGCAGCCGCTCAAAAAGGGCGGGTCCAGTGGGACGGCGAGGGCTGGGGCGGGTACCACCTGTGTGCCGTTGAACGCCACTTTCATAGAAACTTGAAATCCAGATCTGGAAATCAGAAGAACCCAGATGAGAACTTCCTCAGGTGGATCCAGTTCTCCAGATGTGTGCATCTGAACTGGACCGGAACCAGAACCTGGTTTCAGCCGCCTCACATCGTCCTCGCTCCGTCTTTCTGTCCAGAGATCGACGGCGAGTTCATCAATAACCTGAAGGTTCTGGTTCCGTGGCTCCTCAGTCCTCGGAACATCGACGTGAAGGAGATCAACGGCAGCAGGATCACCTGCAGAGGCCTGCTGGAGTACTTCAAGGTCAGACCGCCGCGGAGGAGGCCTGTTCGGGCCGGACCAGTTCTCACTCCTTTGTGTTTCAGGCCTACATCAAGATCTACCAGGGCGAGGAGCTGCCCCACCCCAAGTCCATGCTGCAGGTACAGGAGGGGGGCTGCCTGGACCCACTAACCCAAAACTGAAGGAGTCAAGGGTGGAGTTAAGGGTGGAGTCTAAGGTGGAGTTAAGGGTGGAGTCAAAGGTGGAGTTAAGGGTGGAGTTAAGGGTGGAGTCAAAGGTGGAGTCAAAGGTGGAGTTAAGGGTGGAGTCAAGGGTGGAGTTAAGGGTGGAGTTGAGGGTGGAGTCAAGGGTGGAGTCAAGGTTGGAGGGTGGAGTCAAGGGTGGAGTTAAGGGTAGAGGGTGGAGTCAAGGGTGGAGTTAAAGGTGGAGTCTAAGGTGGAGTTAAGGGTGGAGTCAAGGGTGGAGTCAAGGGTGGAGTCAAGGGTGGAGTTAAGGGTGGAGTTAAGGGTGGAGTTAAGGGTAGAGGGTGGAGTTAAGGGTGGAGTCAAAGGTGGAGTTAAGGGTGGAGTTAAGGGTGGAGTCAAGGGTGGAGTTAAGGGTGGAGTCAAGGGTGGAGTTAAGGGTGGAGTCAAGGGTGGAGTTAAGGGTGGAGTCAAGGGTGGAGTTAAGGGTGGAGTCAAGGGTGGAGTTAAGGGTGGAGGGTGGAGTCAAGGGTGGAGTTAAGGGTGGAGTTGAGGGTGGAGTCAAGGGTGGAGTTAAGGGTGGAGTTGAGGATGGAGTCAATGGTGGAGGGTGGAGTCGAGGGTGGAGTCAAGGGTGGAGGGTGGAGTTAAGGGTGGAGTTAAGGGTGAAGTTAAGGGTGGAGGGTGGAGTTGAGGGTGGAGTCAAGGCTAGAGTTGAGGGTGGAGTCGAGGGTGGAGTCAAGGGTGGAGTCGAGGGTGGAGTCAAGGGTGGAGTCGAGGGTGGAGTCAAGGGTGGAGTTAAGGGTGAAGTTAAGGGTGGAGGGTGGAGTTAAGGGTGGAGTTGAGGGTGGAGTCAAGGGTAAAGTTGAGGGTGGAGTCAAGGCTAGAGTTGAGGGTGGAGTTAAGGGTGGAGTTAAGGGTGGAGTTGAGGATGGAGTCAATGGTGGAGGGTGGAGTCGAGGGTGGAGTCAAGGGTGGAGTCAAGGGTGGAGTCGAGGGTGGAGTTAAGGGTGGAGTCGAGGGTGGAGTTAAGGGTGGAGTCGAGGGTGGAGTTAAGGGTGGAGTTAAGGGTGGAGTCAAGGTGGAGGGTGGAGTTAAGGGTGGAGGGTGGAGTTAAGGGTGAAGTTAAGGGTGGAGGGTGGAGTCAAGGGTGGAGTTAAGGGTGGAGTTGAGGGTGGAGTTGAGTGGAACTCTGCTCTGATTCTTGGATTTTTAACATTCAGTAAAGTGATTTCAATTTTCCTTCCAAATGTTTTGTTGGAAAATTATTCAGATTTGCGTTGAATGAAAAACGAAAAGCATATTGGTTTTCAGAAAATAAAATGAAGAAAAATGATCAAACCCTCTTATTTTACCTCAGATGTATTCAGTGCATGAAGCAGGATTTTATCTGAGTCTGAAGTCGTTTCTATCAGACCAATCAGGCGTTTCTGTTTCAGTTAAAGCTTCTTATGGTTTCACAGATGAACTTCTGCAGGTTCCCCTCAACAGCCAATCAGAAGCTAACTTCCTTGTGTTGCTCCTCCCCTCAGGCCACGGCGGAGGCCAACAACTTGGCGGCGGTTGCGGCTGCAAAGGACCTGTACAACAAGAAGATGGAGCAGGTGGGCGGAGCTCGCTCCTCCGACACGGTGCGGAAAGTTCTCGCCGTCTCACGCCTGTCCCCGCCTCCAGGTCTGCGGGGGCGACCGGCCCTTCCTGGCGCCCAGCGAGCTGCAGGCGCGCCACAGCGGCCTGAGGGAGGAGGCGCTGCAGCTGTTCCGCGGCGTGAAGAAGATGGGCGGCGAGGACTTCAGCCGGCGGTACCTGCAGCAGCTGGAGGGCGAGATCGACGAGGTCTTCGTCCAGTACATCAAGCACAACGACTCCAAGAACATTTTCCACGCCGCGCGCACGCCGGCCACGCTCTTCGTGGTCATCTTCGTCATGTACGTGGCGGCGGGGATCACGGGCTTCGTGGGCGTGGACATCATCGCCAGCTTGTGCAACATGATCCTGGGGCTGGCGCTCATCACGCTCTGCACCTGGGCTTACATCCGCTACTCCGGCGAGTACCGGGAGCTGGGCGCCGTCATCGACCAGGTGGCCGGAGCGCTGTGGGACCAGGTGAGGCGGGGCTAAAAGCACACCTGGAGTTTGAGCCTGAGGTGTAGATGTGATTCTGAGCCACTAGGTGGCAGCAGAGCGTTCAGGCTGAACTAACGGCTCTCCTCTCATTTCTGTCTCTGCAGGGAAGCACCAACGAGGTGAGTGGCGCCCGTCCACGCCGCAGCACGTCTGCTCCACGCCACGCATGACGGTCGACCTCTTTATTTAGAAACGATTAACCTGAAATCCAGAGGAAAACCTGCAGAAAACATCCAGAATGTTCCTCAGCAGGAAGGAGTTGAGACGTTTCCTCTGCAGACGGAACGTCTTTGATCAGAATTCTTAACTTCACATCTGATGCTTTGATTCAGTTTCAGAATCTTTGATTCAAATCAGGATCAAGTTGATCTTTTTGCTCATTTGGGTGAAACTTTTCGACCCGTTTCATCGTTCTCGTTTTGATCTGCATTTAAGGCAAATATTAGGAAACAAAAACTACAAACAAACTTTTTCTCAGATAATTTAAATTTTATTCATTTGTAATGTAGAAATACACGAATAGATCTGTTCACATCTGGAACAAAAAGATGGAAAATGTTCAAAAATAGTGAATTTAAATGCAGATTATTTATCAAACCTGCTGAGTTTGGATCTTTGTCCACACACCATCACACTCCCACCTCCATGCCTGACTGAGAGTCTCTGAGTCCAGAAAGTTCCTCTGGTGTCGGATCAGAACCTCAGTCCAGAGGTTTAGTGGATCCTCCAGATCCGGTTCTGGTTCCTCAGCAGAGTCTTTCTCTTTCTGACTGTTGGATCATGACCTCTGACCTGAACCGAGTCCAGTGACCTCTGACCTTTCATGACCTCCTGGATGAGTCCTCCTCCAGTTCTTGGACTCTTTGTGGTTCCTGTGAAGGTTCTCCTCTGTTCACACTTTGATCCATCAGGATGATGGATCTCTGAGGATCTACCAGGATCTCTGAGAAATCCTTAAGGATCCACCAGGATCTACGATGATCTGAGGATCTACAAGGATCTCTGTGGATCTATGATGATCTACCAGGATTTGTGAGGATCCCTGATTATTTCTGAGGATCTCTGATTATTCAAAGGATCTCTAATGGAAAATCTATGAGGATCTGTGAGGATCCCTGATTATTTCTGAGGATCTCTGTGGACTTACGGGGACTCCTAAGGACTCATGAGGATCTACCAGAATCTCTGAGGATCTACAAAGACCCCTGAGGATCTCAGAAGATCCCTGGGGATATCGGAGGATCCTTGTGGATCCCTGAGGAATCTCTCAGGATCCCAGCGAATCACTGAGGATCCCTGATGATCTACAAGGATCTGAGGATCTACGAGAATCTCTGATGATCTCTCAGATCGCTGAGGATCTCTGATTATCTCTCAGGATCCTGAAGGATCCTAAATCAGAAACGACCTGCTCTCGAGTTTCTTCAGACGAGGTTTCAGATCTTTCAGCTGCTGAACTCGTTTCATCAGAATTTCTGATTCTGAACATTTTTCCCTGATAAATAAATACTTTTACATGAATGTTTGTGTATTATTTAAATAAAGATTTGGCCCCTCCCTCTGCCCTCACAGGCGCTCTACAAGCTCTACAACGTGGCAGCCAATCACAGACACCTGTACCACCACGCCTTCCCGGGGCCGCGGGTGGACGAGGGGGCGGAGCCGGAGAAGAAGACCGACTGATGAAGACGCAGGGACTGAACTGGTGATGAAGAGGAGGAGGAGCGTCCTCCCCTCCCCCCCATCGGGCACACTTTATTCAGACTCCGGCCGGCGCCGCTCCGCCGGAGCGTCTTGGCGTTCTGCTGGAGGAGCCCGTGAAGCTCCGCCCCCTCACCACGCTTCTCCTCTGAGAGCCGCTTGTGTCCGTTGATGTGTCGTCGTGTGCCGCGGCCGCATGCGCGTCCAGATCCTCACCGTGTTTCGATGGTTGTGACAAAGTGCTGTTGTGCCGTCTCGTCTGCAGTTCCTGCGCGCCCGCGCCGGGGGGGGGCGGGTCAGAGGGACGCCGCTGCCCCTCAGGTCGCGGGCGGGCTGCAGGAAGGCGGGCTCTCATCTCATGAAAGCTCTCAGAGGAACCTCATCACCGTCGGACCAAACCGCAGAAGCGCCGCGCTCATCACTCGCCACCGGGACGTCCCGTCATCAGGTCTGAAGGAGGAGACTCTTCACGGGTTCGGACGCCGTCGTTCGTTTGAGTTTTATTTGGAAACATCTAAATGTGACAAATATGTACAAAGAAAGCAGAAATGTTTGTTTGGCTGATGAAGTAAACGTTCATCCTTTACACCTTCTGGAGTTTATCGGTGTTCGAGTCCTGAGCAGGTGGGACGCTCCCGCACAGGCCCGGGTTCTGCTGCCGGATCGATCCAGAAAAAAATAACGCTGAATTGCACATTTTTGTCGGCGCGGCGTCCGGACGAGACTCGAACGTTCCGCCGTCAGACTCCTCGCCGAGCGCGCTCCGACCGTCGGCGGCGGCGCCGGGCTTTGGGGGGATTGTCGCGCGACGGAACCAAATGGGAGCAGAACCGACACCTTAAAGCTGCAGCTCTTTGACTGGAGGCCGGACGTGAGGGGCCGCCCCTCTTCCCGTCCACGCGCGGCTATTTGGATGAAGCGAAGAGTTCACAGGAAGTGGGAGGCGGTCACATGTTCCCCACAAAGTTCTTGCCTGGCGGCGGGCCGTACCACTGCTGGCGCTGCGAGCGCGCCTCGGCCTCGGACAGCAGCGCCCGGCGGTACGCCTCGTAGGACTTGACGATGTGCTCCAGCTCCTTCATGAAGAGCAGCTTCAGCATGCCCTGGTACGTGTCCAGGTCCGCCAGCTGGAACAGCTCCCACTTCAGGATGTGGTCGTACCTGAGGAGCAGACGAGAAGGCCCGGTCCGCTTCAGCAAACGGCAGTCCGGAGCGTCTGCACCAGGACGGGAATCGAACCCTTTCCCCAGTTCAGACAAACAGTTTTCTGTGCGACTCACTTGAGCGGGGCGCGGGCGTACACCTGCAGCCAGTCCGGGATCTCGGCCGTGTGGTACGGGTTGGCCGGCACCAGAACCGGCTGGTTCCTCTCTGCAGGGCGGGGCTGGTAGGTGACGGGCGGGGGAAGCGGCGGCGGCTGGTCGTAGCGAGGAACGCTGGAACAGGAATAGCATGAATCCATGAGAACTTACGCAATCGTCTGATTGGAACCGTGAACGCGCTAAAGCTACGTGCTAACAGGAAGCTACATTAAGATTATCTAGAAAACATGAGAGGAAACCACGAAAACGTCTGAATGAGAAATAAAGTTACTAGGATTATAGAAAATGAGTCAAATAATAGATGGAATAATAGATGAAAAAGAATTCCTAAGTTAAATGAGCTGAATACAAACATTAATCTAACAACTTTTCAGACTAAACTATGTCCATATATGACTTTGGGTCAGTAGGGGCTGCCAACAACGATTATTTTAATAGTCGACTAATCGGGTCATGCACAAACTGGATGTAAAACACACATCTTAACCATTATTAGCTTTAAACAAACTAAAAACTAAATATATCCACACAAGCATTATCTGTGAAAAATGCTTGTGTGAATGCTGTAAGCTGAATTTTGAAGCTGAAACGAGTGACGACAGCAAAAGATGCTGAAATTGATAGCTTAAAAACACTAAACTGCTGATATGCCAGCCTTAAAATATTAGCCTAAATTTCCAAAATAGCTAGCTCTCTAAATTAGCTGACCAAAACTGCTAGCATGTAGCTGACATGTTAATTTAACCCCAAAATAGCCTTAAAAAACTGAAAGAAATCCTAAATTTTCCAAAATAGCTAGCATGTATCTTAAATATTAGCTAAATTCCAAAACACCCTAAAAAACTTTTTTTTAAAAGCTAAAGTTAGCCAAAACAGCTAGCATCTAGCTGAAATAATAGCTAAACAACAAGTTAGCCTAAAAACTGAAAAAAGCCTAAATTAACCAGAATAACTAGCTTGTAGCTGAAATATTAGCTAAACTCCAAATTAGCCTAAAAAATAATTTAAAAGCCTCAGCTAGCCAAAACTGCTAGCATGTAGCTGACATATGAACTTAACTAAAAACTGAAAAAAAATCCTAAATTTTCCTAAATAGCTAGCATGTAGCTTAAATATTAGCTAATCTCCAAAACACCCTAAAAAACTTAAAAAAAAAAAAAGCTTAAGTTAGTCAAAGCCGCTAACATCTAGCTGAAATAATAGCTGAACACCAAGTTAGCCTAAAAAACTGAAAAAAGTCCAAATTAACCAGAATAGCTAGCATGTAGCTGACATGTTAACTTAACTCAAAAATAGCCTTAAAAAACTGAAAAAAATCCTAAATTTTCCAAAATAGCTAGCATGTAGCTTAAACAAGTTATCTTGAAAAACTGAAAAATCCTAAATTAACCAGAATAGCTAGCTTGTAGCTGACATATTAGCTAAACTCCAAAATAGCTTAAACAAACCTTGATAAATGCCAAAATGGTCTAAAAAGCTAGCATATTTTAATTATAACTTTCAACTTTACGACACTCTAACTCCATATATTATAAAGTAACGACTAATCGACTATTTTAATAGTCGATTAGTCGTCGATTAGTCGACTAATCGTGGCAGCCCTATGAGCCACTAAAGAATACATGTTTATGAAATAAGATCATTTTCTACGCAGTAGTATGACGTCTCGATCACTGAGGATCCGCCGTTTGCTCCTTGTTAGTGCTGGGTATCATCAATAATCTATATATGTTTTGAATATATTTCTATTAATCTGATCCAGTTCACGTATTGTAAATGTATCAGTAAAATACTGAGATTGTTAATATCATCCAGAGTTTCATGGATTCTCTAAAGGACAAAAATGTTCAGATCATTAACATTGGAAACATTGTTCTGTTTCTCCTGGAGGACGTTTCAGTTTGACCACTAGGTGGCGATCACGCTACAGCATTACAGCTTATTCCAGAAGAAAGAATGAGGAAGAAACTGTTTTATACCACAAATGTTTCCTTAAAAGAGTTTAGAAAATTCATCTAAAGATGTTCATTTAGTCAGAATATATGTTTAGGTCGACCGAGCGCTAGCATTAGCCGTCCTACAGGAAATTCTATTATACGTTAGCATCAAGCTAGCGGACTTTAGGTTTATGTGTTAGATCGATCTCAATTCTTATGCATCGATTATTGATCTATTAAGCTCAGATTCAAACTGATTCATTAAATTTATCAACCCAGCCCTGAGCAGCAGATCTGCAGATCTGCAGCGTAGATCAGGGTAGATCAGGGGTATCAAACTGAATCGAACGAGCGCCAAAACACAACTTATGTCGCAGCCGAACAGGATCAACATTTACTGAACACTAAAACTACACTTTTAGAACTTTATAACCGTAACTTTTTAATGTAATTATGAACCAGATATATAGAATTGGCAGCAATAATGCTAGACTGAATGCTGTAAGCTGAATTTGGCTACTGAAGATGCTGAAATTGATAGCTAAAAACACTGAAGTTAATAGCTAAAAACGCTGAAGCTGATAGCTAGCTAAAATATTAGCTAAATGCCAAATTAGTCTAAAAAAAAAACTAAAAAGCAGCTAGCATGTAGCTGAGAGATAGGCAACTCCAGGCCTTGAATCCCGCAGTATCTGCATGATTTCCAGATATTCAGGCCCTACTTACCTGGTTCAGGTGTGTCCAGCTGATTAAAACATGCAGGAATGCGGCACTCAAAGCCGCCTATCCCTGATGCAGCTGAAAAAATAGCTAAACTTAAAATTGCTTAAAAAAACTGTAAAAAGCCTAAATTAGCCGAAACAGCTAGCATGTAGCTGAAATATTAGCTAAACTCAAAAATAGACAAAAAGATCTCAGTAAATACCAAAATAGTTTGTAAAGCTGCAGAATGACAATTTTCAAAACTTTAAAACTGTAACTTTTTAACTTAATCCTGAATAATAAAAATGCAGGAATATTATTCCAGAATAAATCAATTTAAACCTTAAATAACTTTCAATATTTTACTCTCCATAAAAATATATTTTGTCAAAATTATACAAGTTAGAAATGAGAGCGAGATAAAATCGAGTCATTAATAACAATAAAATAAAATGATCTGGAGGGCCGGATAGAATCCTATATGGCTAGACGCTTCATGGAAGGGGCGGATCCCCACCTTCTGATGTCACAATGTTGAGGACCCTCTCGTTTTTGTGGGTTGGAAGGGGCTGGTGCTCAGACTGGAGGTTTTTAGAGGGATTTTCAGAGATAAGTGATCAACATTCTGCTTTGAGGTTCTTTATAGAGAGAAATGAACAGAATAACACTTAAAAGCTCAAAAAGTTATCTTTTTATAGTATAAGCCCTTAAAACTTTGATCATTGATGTTGAACAAACGAAAGAAGCAGAAAATGACAAAAGTTCGTTCAGTTCTGAGCTGCTTTTTAATCTGAACTGTTTTTTTCTGAAGATTAAATTAATTGTTTTAAGGTTAAACTGTCCAACAAACCTGCTGTAAGTGTCCATATATCTGTATTTATGGTTAAGAGCAAATCACCAACATGACTGGATGTGTGTCTTCTTTCACGTTGGAATTCCTGACATTCTAATCCAGTCAGGATTGATCCTCCAAACTTGGATTTATTTAAATCTAGATTTTTTTTTTGGTTTTCCTGAAATAAACCAAATCCTAAAAAAAACTCCAAAAAGTGACGCCGCAGACCTGGGAGCGCACGGGTGTCGGTATTGCGCCCTCTTGTTGACGTGGTCGACGTAGTAGACCCCGAACTCGGCAGACTCCACCTTCTCCCAGCCCGGGGGCAGCCCCTCCCTCTCCAGGGGGTGGCTCCAGTGCGTGGTGTTGGTGTTGTGGTCGATGAAGTACTTCCTGCCGCGGATGGTCCAGTCCACCGTCCAGCCGGCCGGGAGGGGGAGGTCCTCCCCCGCCAGGCTGGACAGGTTCCCCAGAGACTTGGCCTGGATCCGGCCGATCCCTGTCGGAAAACACGCAGTTATTCCCAAAAACCCACACCACTCTGGGGAAAACTGGAATGTTTTCTCCGTGCGAGTCGGCGTGGCGCAGCGCCTTTCTCTGGTGAATGGCAGGAAGTGGGAGCGCGGAGGACAGGAAGCTCCTTCAGCACTTCCTGTAGCTGGACGTGAAGGTCAGCCCGGAATGTGACAGCTGCGGGGGCGGGGGGGGGGGGGCGGACACATTCTGGAGAAGATGGAATGCGGTCTGCAGGAACGCGCTCCTCCTTCACCTCCTCATCATCATTCCTAACCTTTTCCACAGAAAGCTGCAGATCCAGATACGAGGAGGGGGGGGTGGAGGGGAGGGGGGGGGATTCTTCTCCTCATCAAAACCAAATCAATATATTTCCTGTTTGAACCAATCATCTCGTCTCTGCGGCTTCGACCGACCGATCCTTCAAGCTTTGACCACGAACTGAGCGTGTTCAGTGAAGCGCCGCGACCCCGAAGATCAGCTGGAGGAAACCAACCAATCCGTGAACCTTCAGGCAAACCGGCGAGAAACCAGAGAAAACAAACGGGCTGAGGATCAGCTGATCTCTGTGATCCAGATGATAGAGGAGATCATAGAGCTGCAGCAGATAGATCCATTGGATCCTAGCTCACTGAATTATAGAACAGAGGAACCTAGATCTGTATATCATAGATATGAGGATCTCATAGATCCATTGGATCATAGATCATTGTCATATAGAAGAGAGGATCGTAGATCCAAGGATCATAGATTCATGCATCACATACATGTGGACCATTTGTGAGTCATAGATCCATTGATTAAAGATCACTTTGAGTATAGATCTGTGGATCATAGATCCGAGGATGATAGATCAAAGATCCATACATCCTAAATATGTTAGTCATAGATCCCAGGATAATAGATCAGTGGATAATACATGGATCATAGATCTGTGGATCATAGATCTGTGGATCATAGATCTGTGGATCATAGATCCGAGGACGATAGATCGAAGAACCATACATCCTAAATATATTAGTCATAGATCCCAGGATAATAGATCAGTGGATAATACATGGATCATAGATCTGTGGCACATGGTCCATTGCATTGTAGATCACTGGATCATAGATCCGTGCATCAAAGATCATTGGATCATAGAGCCTTGGATCACAAATGTTTGGATCATTTGTGTATCATAGATCAGTTGATTTAAAGATCCCTTGGATCATAGTTTATGATCCGTTGGATTACAGTTTATGATACAACAGAGGATTGACTGATCAATCGAGTCATAGATCAGTGGATCATACATCATAAATCTGTTAATTACATAATCATAGATCCGAGGATAATAGATTAGTGGATAATACGTGCATCATAGATCTGTGGTACATAGATCCATTGGATCATAGATTGGTAGATCACAGATCATTGGATCTGAGATTTGGGCATCATGTAGATGTTTGGATCACTTACGGATCATAGATCCATTGATTATAGTACAAAATAGATCCATGGATCACAGACCTGTGAATCATAGATAAGTGGATTATCTATAGATAATAAATAGATTATAAATCAGAGGATTGTAGATCATTCAGTTTTGTGGATAATAAAATCATCAAATCATAGATCTGTTGATCATAGAACAGTCAATCTTCCATCAAATCATAGATCTGTGGAGTGACCCTTGAATCATAGATCTATGATCAATGATCATAGATGTAGAAATTATTTCTTTTTCCACCAAAACCTGCAGTAAATCC
Organism: Oryzias javanicus; assembly: GCA_003999625.1. Lineage (NCBI taxonomy): Eukaryota > Metazoa > Chordata > Actinopteri > Beloniformes > Adrianichthyidae > Oryzias > Oryzias javanicus. Next base: position 25,824,908 of record CM012458.1, read on the forward strand.
ATCGGATCTTCATTCTGATCCTCTCCGCTCTCCTTAACCCGCCATGATTCCAGAACCCTCCGACCCACAGAACCCCGTTTACCTGAGGGGGGTCGGCCCGGCGCCGGGGGGGTGTGCTGGTGAGGAAGTCTCAGGAAGTTGTGATCGCCGTGGTCAAAGTATCTGTAGTCGTCGGGGAAGCGCTCCGCCGCCCTCCGGGGTCGCTGCTGCTGCGGGCTGTCGTAGTACGCCTCGGGGGGGTAATAGAAGCGCGCCGCGTCGCCGTTCTCCGACACGTGGCTGGCGTCCGTCAGGAAGGACTGGGTGGAGCCCCGGTAATCGTGGGGGAGGTCCCCCAGGCTGCGGGGCAGGTAGGGGGGCGCCGACATGCGGTGGCTCTCTCTGCGGGCCACCTCCTGCGCGCGCAGGACGCTCTTCGACCGGGACGCCACGGACTCCCGGCCGGAGGACACGGGGTAAGAGGAGGGGCCCAACTCCGGCGGGGGGCCGTCCGTTCGTCTGGGAATGGTGGGTCCATGGCGGACGAATGAGGGCATCAAGTCTGCAGGAGAACACATGTAACGATTAAAGGATCTGCTGACGTCATTAATATTCATGTTTATAGTAATAAATCTACACTAAAGGAAACAGCTTCACCAGTTATAATCATTAAAGACTTTCACTTCCATTTAAAGTCATTTATTGTGTTTTTCTGGCATAAATAACATTTTCTAAGCAACATTTTAGAAGCAAGAAGAAACAGAAAACTATCCAAATGCTCGAAAAGCTTCAATCATGATTGATTTTAACAACAAAATGAAGCAAAATCCTCAAGATTTCATCTAAATTTGTCTAAAATGATTCAAATATTTAAAAGAATCTGTTAAGATGTCTTAGAGCAGGAGTGTCAAAATCTAAAACACGCCTGAGGTCACGGGCCGAACAGGATAAACATTCATTAAACGATCTAAAACGACATTTTTAAAACCGTAACTTATTAACATTGTGAACTATGTAGCAATAATGCTAGTGTGAATGCTGGAAACTGAATATGGCTGCTGGAGATACTGAAGCTGATAGCTAAAAACACTGAGGCTGATAGCAGCTAAAATATTAGCTAAACTCCAAATTAGCCCAAAAAGCAACAAAAACTTAGGCTAGCCAAAACAGCTAGCTTGTAGCTAAAATATTAGCTAAACTCCAAATTAGCCCAAAAAGCAACAAAAACTTAGGCTAGCCAAAACAGCTAGGTTGTAGCTAAAATATTAGCTAAACTCCAAATTAGCCCAAACAGCAAAAAAAAACTTAGGCTAGCCAAAACAGCTAGCTTATAGCTAAAATATTAGCTAAACTCCAAATTAGCCCAAAAAGCAACAAAAACTTAGGCTAGCCAAAACAGCTAGCTTGTAGCTAAAATATTAGCTAAACTACAAATTAGCCCAAAAAGCAACAAAAACTTAGGCTAGCCAAAACAGCTAGCATGTAGCTAAAATATTAGCTAAACTCCAAATTAGCCCAAGAAGCAACAAGAACAAAAACTTAGGCTAGCCAAAACAGCTAGCATGTAGCTAAAATATTAACTAAACTCCAAATTAGCCCAAAAATCAACAAAAACTTAGGCTAGCCAAAACAGCTAGCATGTAGCTAAAATATTAGCTAAACTCCAAATTAGCCAAAAAAGCAACAAAAACTTAGGCTAGCCAAAACAGCTAGCATGTAGCTAAAATATATTAGCTAAACTCCAAATTAGCCAAAAAGCAACAAAAACTTAGGCTAGCCAAAACAGCTAGCATGTAGCTAAAATATTAGCTAAACTCCAAATTAGCCCAAAAAGCAACAAAAACTTAGGCTAGCCAAAACAGCTAGCATGTAGCTAAAATATTAGCTAAACTCCAAATTAGCCCAAAAAGCAACAAAAACTTAGGCTAGCCAAAACAGCTAGCATGTAGCTAAAATATTAGCTAAACTCCGAAAGAGCTTAAAGATTTTTTTTTAGTAAATGTCAAAATAGTCCAAAAAACTAGAATGTCAATTTTTGAAACTTTAAAACTGTAACTTTTTAACATAATTCTAAATAATAAAAAGGCGGGAATATTATTCCAGAATAAATTAAAGTAAACCTTAAATAACTTTCAATATTTTACTCTCCATAAAAATGTATTTTGCTACAATTACACAAGATAGAAATGTAAGAACAAAGTCTAAAATTATTGAATAATAAAATAAAATTACTCTGGAGGGCCGGATCCGGCCCCCGGGCCTTGACTTTGACATACGTGGTTTAGAACAAACATTAAAAATGTTCAGAATGTAAATATTTCTTCAGATCAGATGAATCAATGATTCTGGAGAAACTGGATCCAAACATTTTCTCTTTCATGATCAAAATAAAAACAACTTTCACTGAATCTGGTTGAAATATTTTAAGACATAAACTTAAAAACGTCTTTATAAAACAGAATTACACTCATGACTGTGCAGGGAAATCTGCTTGGATCAAAACTAAAGTTCCAGAAGTTTCATGAAGGTGGGTTCTAGATCCGTCTGGAGCTTCATCTGCGATATTTCAGCTCAGAAATCCAGAATCGATCCTGAAAAACCGGAACTTTTCCTGCTGTTTTCACGAGAACAAAAAGCGCGCAGCCTTCAGGTCAAAGTTCAAGTTTCTGACGGTGCGTTTCTTTCGCGGGACTTTAGTAAAAGTTTATATTATTACTTTTTAGAGTTTTGGCCTGGATTCGGCGGGGATGCGCGGACAGATAGCGGCTAGCCCGAGCGGCTAACCCGAGCTAACTTGTTGCGCTTACTTCGGAGGAGCGGCGACGTCTCCTTCTTCACATACTTCCCGTGGACCTCGGCCGGTTTGGACGCTTCGTTTTTACTTTTCTTTCGCGAGAGCATCACTCAAAGCTCGGAGCCTCAAAAGCGCGGCGCTCTGAAGTCCCCTCCGACCCTGCGACCGTCCCCGTCGCTCATTTTTCCGCTCCGGTTAGCTAGCAGCTAGCTAGCCAAACTGGAGCCTGTGGGAGACGGAGCGGGCTGCCGCGGCGGCGCCATCCCACCGCGGATCCTCCTTTCCCGGCTGCTGGCTCTGAGATCCTCCCCTCTGTCGATGCGCCCCCTGCTGGAGGTTCAGGAGAACTGCAGCTGGGATTTATACAATACAAGAGAAAATCACAGAAATGCTTCATTACAGAAATAATTAAATGCATTGGTTAAAAAAATAAAATAAAAATGAAAAACACTCAGCTATGTCATATTTGATCCATGTAGTAATTATTAACCGAAGACAAGTAGAGTTGATTTATTGCTTTAAAAGGAATTGGAAAAAAATAATAATATAGACAGGGAAAAAAATGAAATAACTTAAAAGTATATTCCAGAATCAGTAAGGTAAAGGCTGAAATGTCCTATTCAAAATTTCAAATGTACAAAATAATACTAAACATTACAGTTAATTTGTATTTTTTTCTTTAAATTGTTTTTTAATTGAGACCTCTGGTCCTCTGCATAAACAAAATGTCCTTTAATAAAAATAATATAATAAAATATCATGGTGTGCCTTTTAACTCATTCACAAAAAGTACATTTATCCAATTTTTCCATAAATAGTTTAAATTAGTAAGAAATGCCACGGTCTTTTCCCAGTAATGACATTTTTATCCAATCGCATCTCAGCTTGTGCAAAATCTGCATCGTCTGGATCAGAGAAATGTACTGGGCATTGACTGTATGTAAAGAACTGGACAAAGCGAGTGTGACATCACAAATAGAAAATGACTTACTTCCTGTTAAAAACCAAATAAAGTCGATTCAGTCGCCATTTTTCCACGATGTCCGTTGCCATGTTGGAACCAGACGTCCTCAGTGAGCTGTGATTGGTCCGTGTCGGTCTGAGTCAACGTCTCTAAGCAACTACTCTCTCCAATCAGTAGTGAGCTTGTTTATGTTGTCATAAATAGGATTATATTTAAATTTAAAAATGTCGTCTTTCTGCACTGATATAATTTTAATTTAGTCACATTTTAGCTAGCTTTTGCAAAATCTGCATTTTCAGGACCAGAGAACTGGATTGGGCATTGACTGTGTATAAAGAACTGGACAGGTCGACTGTGACATCACAGATAAGAAAAGGATTTACTTCCTGTTCCAACCAAATGAATTCAATGAAGTCGCCATGTTGGAACCAGACGTCCTCAGTGAGCTGTGATTGGTCCGTGTTGGTCTGACTACGTTTCTATGGTAACCACTCTCTCCAATCAGCAGTGAGCGTGTTAGAAGGCCACACCCCTTCTACTGAAAGTGAACTCAGGTTAATCTGTGAAACGCTCCACGTCTGACACGAGGGCGGCTACTACTGAGGCTTCTGATTGGTCGATTCACTTGAACTCCAGAAAATATTTGAGTCGGTTTGAATCCTCGATCCTCAAAGGTCTGCGATACGTCTCACAGTATAGGTTGAATGTAGAATCACGTCATCCTGACACCAACATGGATATTTATTGCTGGTTATTCTCAGATTTATTTTATGATTGAAAACCTTGTTTTTCAGCTTTAAACACTAAAATCTCCTGAAAGTCAAACACAGCTGAAAACTGCAGGAAACCAGAACCACAAACATCATCACTTCATTTATTCCTGTTCAGACTCAAACCATCAGCCTCTCATTTTCCAAACATCTTCATTCAAGTTTATTATTGCATCTCAGCAGCTTTTAAAGTGAATTGATAAATAAAGGAGCGTCTGCATGATCTCTTGAAATAAAACCGCTAAAAACACGTCACGAGGATTCCTCCGCTCCTCTTTGGACTTGATTAACATGGATCAGGATCAGATCCCACGTGGACCGTCACTGTCTGCAGGTTCGGAGCTCCGCCTCTTCAGGACCCGCCTCCAGTCATTTGTAGCCGTAGGGCGGCGCCGGTAGAGGCGCGGGGTTCAAATCCCGGACGATCTTGTTCAGGCTGGAGATCTTCTCCTCCAGCAGGTAGTTCTTCTTCTCTGCGATCTTCTGCCGCTGCTCGGTGATCTCCAGGGCCTTCACCAGCTGAGCGTTCTCCACGTACAGGTCTTTGATCAGAACATCCGCTTTGCCGTTCTTGTGCAGCTGCAGGAGAAAGACAGAACAATCAGAAACCTTAAAAATATACACAAAAGTCAAAGAAATCTACGGTACCGCCTTAAAAAAGGAGGAGCGTCAGCATCAAGTATGAAGTTGACAGAATAAAGTTTATTTTTCCAAATGGAAAAAAAAGGTGAATTTTGTCTCCCTCTTCTGGCCAGAGGAGGAACCACACCATTAAAGATGAGCCTAATTAGTTTTTTTTTTATTGATAAAATTCAAAATTAGACATGAAATCTAAACAAATAGAAAACTACAACAAAGTCTGAGCATCAGATGAAATATATATATATATAAAAAAAAACTAAAAGTATTGATAAAAAATATTAAAGGGCATTAATCCAGATTAACTGATAAACAATTTAAGTTTTATAGTTTTCTTATTGTTTTTTTGTATGGATTTATACAAAAATCACGAGATTATTAAAAAAAAAAAAAAAGAAAAAAATTATCTTTCAGAAAATGACATATGAATATGACCTAAAACTACAACATTGTTAAAAATAAACTGAATTCTTTTCCCTTTTTTGACAGAAATAAATTGAACGTTAATGTTCGTAAATGTTGTATTTTTTGCTGTAAGAACATTTAAACCAAATTACAATCATGAAACTGGAGCTGTTGAGTTGATTAAAGGCGGTTCTGTTTCCTGGGATTTCTCAGAAAGTTGTTTTCTAAATCATTTTGCAGACAAACTTTTGTCCAAACATGTAAAAACTTTTATAATTTAGTTTTTTCTTTCAGAAAACCAATTTGTTCTGTTAAAAATGTTTTTCTTTTAACAGTTTTTTCCATGTGGACATCACATGAGCACTGGAACATCCCGGGACGAACTCGGGTTTTCTGAGCCGGGTTACCCGACTGAATACTTTCTGGTTGAGCTGACCTGATCCTTCAGCTGAGCCACCTTCTCCTTCAGCAGCAGCTTGACGTTGTGCAGCGACAGCTCGATCTCCTTCATGCGCTCCTCCATCGCCCTCATCTTCCTCTCGTCCTGGAGAGAAGACCACAGTTCTCATCCAGACCGGAATTCCCCGGAAACCAGTCGGGAATGAGAGGCGGAGACGGGTTCTCTGCAGGGAAAGCTTTTATTTCTTAAAAGGATTTCAGTCGTTTTTAAAACCTAAAAAAATAAATAAACATAAATAATTCCACAATATCGACGAACATGAAAATAAATAAAACGAGGATAAAATAAATAAAGAACAGAGATAGGGGGCGCCGTGACGGATGCAGCATCACAACAGGACTGAAGCCGAGACCCAAACGGGTCCAGAAGCTCCTCCCTCCTGTGGGAAGCCCCTCCCCTCCCTGTTTGACTCCGCCCAGAATTCCCTTTGGAAAACGCGGCTGGATCGTGGCGGAGAGGGCGTCGCCGCGTCTGACCAGGACTGTGGCGCCGCTACAACCCGCCGATCCGCCGGCAGCCGTCTGCGTGAGCCGCCCGTTGCTCCGCCTCCTGGACACAAAAGGAGGCAGACTTGACCAGAGCTCCACCCCACCCTCGTAAACCCTCCGCATGGCGGTCAGGGCGCACGCCGCGGTCAGGGCGCACGCCGCGGTCCCGTTTAACCAGAGACGACCCGGAGAACTCGGGATGACCTGGAATAACTTTGACGTTTCTTACAATCTTAAAATCGGAAACGTTGAGAGTTCAGGTCATGTGACTCAACAAACGCGTCAAAGAAAAAGGCGGGAAAATATTCTGTCTCTTCTCACATCAGGAACCTGCAGCAAAGCCGTTTCTTCAGAAAAGATCAGAACCAGAACTTCTAAAAGGAACCAGACGGATCATCAGAGTCTTCCTCCTCTTCACGGCGGCTTCAGGTCGTCTGTGGTTCCGTCTAAATCATGACTCGGCAGATCCTGGCGACGCCGGTTCTGATCGGGTTCTGAAAGAGGCGAGTCGGTTCCACCAGGATCTCTGAAGAACTTCCTGACGTCTGAAGGTTTTCTTAAAGTTCCTAAAACGTTCTCAGGAACTTTTCTGAAAAAAACAAAAGACCTGAAACCAGCATCCACAGTCCAGACCGGAACCAGAACTGGATCTGAACCGGATTTGAATCTAAACTGGATCTGGATCTGAACCGGAATCTGATCTGGATCAGAACTCTAACTGGACCTGAATTAGATCGGAACCTGATCCAGATCTAAATCTGAACCTGATCTGAACCTAAACTGGATCTGAACCCGAGCCGGATCTGAATCAGTTCTTCTCTGGTTCAACAGAGAAGGAAAGGTTTTCCTCTGATCTGTGATTCTACATTTCCTCTCATTGATGATCAGAATCTTTTGATGTTTTCTGATTTTAAACGTTTCATTAAAAAACAAATAAAAACAAATAAAAACAAATGAAACTCTCTGATCGTTCTCATCACCATAAACCCTCCAACTGTAGAACTTCCGGTTCTGATGAGTCAGAACAGAATGCTGATCCAGAACCAGGAACACCAGAGAGGACGGGGGATGATCCTCACAGATCAGAGGATCTGATCAGATTGATCCTCTGATCTGTGAGGATCAGTTCCATCTGAAGAACTTCTACTTCACTGATGACATTAAAATCCTGAAGTGATGAAAGAAAATCAGAGAAAAAGTGACAGATGAGGCGGAAGGATCTGGGTTCGGTACCGGCAGGTTCTCCGGGTCTTCACCGCGATGTCCTCTCTGGACTCTGTGAGGAGACGGAGGCAGAAGTCCGACCAGCTGAGCCTGAAAGGACTGAAAGGAAATAAAAACTCAACGTGTGAAATACAGGAAAAATAATGAAGCTTCATGAAGCTTCATGAAGCTTCATGAAGCTTCATTCACCTCCAGCAGCTGTGAGGACAGACGAGACATCTGAGCTTTCAGAGCTTCGTTCTCCAGATGAAGATCCTCCAGAGCCGAGCTGCTGCCAACATCACCGTCCTGGAGATTCAAGGGAAACAAAGATCCTGAAGATCCAGAACCTGAAGATCCAGGATCTGAAGATCCAGAACCTGGAGATCCAGAACCTGAAGATCCAGGATCTGAAGATCCAGAACCTGAAGATCCAGGATCTGAAGATCGAGAAACCTGAGGATCCAGAACCTGAAGATCCAGAACCTGAAGATCCAGAACCTGAGGATCCAGGATCTGAAGATCCAGAACCTGAGGATCCAGGATCTGAAGATCCAGGATCTGAAGATCCAGAACCTGAAGATCCAGGATCTGAAGATCCAGAACCTGAAGATCGAGAAACCTGAGGATCCAGGATCTGAAGATCCAGGATCTGAAGATCCAGAACTAGAAGATCCAGAACCTGAAGATCCAGAACCTGAAAATCCAGAACCTGAAGATCCAGGATCTGATGATCCAGAACTAGAAGATCTGGGATCTTCAGGTTCTGGAACCTTTAATTCCCCAGACCATCAGGTCCCGGTCTTCAGGTCCCGGTCCCTCAGGTCCCGGTCTCCAGGTCCCGGTCTCCGGTCGTACCTGCTGCCGCTGCGCCTGCAGCTCCCGCTTCAGGACGGCGTTCTCCTGCTCCAGCGCCTTCAGCGCAGCCGTCTGCGCGGCGGGTTTGTGCTTGCTGAGGGTCAGGACGGCGGCGTCCAGCTGGTGGACCTGAGGGGCGGCGGCAGGCGGGGTTTCAGGTGCGCGGCGCGCGAGGGCGGCGGGCGGAGGGGGCGGGGCTCACCTTCTCTCGGGCCTGCAGCAGCTCGTTTCGGAGGGCGTGGGCGTCGGCCTGCAGCCGCTCGTTCTCCTGCCGCAGCAGACGCTGCTCCTCCTTCACACGGACCGCCTCCTTCTTACCGCCGGCGTGCAGCGCCGCCTCCAGGGAGCGGCTCTGCCGGCAAACACACAGGTGAGCTCTGAGGGGGCGAGGGGGAGGAGCCTGCGTGACGAACGCTCACCTTCTCCTGGACGTGGAGCAGCTTCTTGCGCAGCAGCGCCAGCTCCCGTTTCAGGGAATCCTTCTCCTGCTGGGAGCCTCTAAGCTCCGCCTTCAGCCGGGCGCTTTGCCGCGTCACGGCCTGGAGGTTGTCCTCCGCCGCCTTCACCTGGAGGGTCAAACGAAGGAACGCTGAAGAGAGAAACTCAACCTCCACACCAGGAGGCGTGGGAGGAGCTACCTTCTCCTGAGCTTGAGCCAGCTGGTTCTGGAGAACCGCCATCTCTGCTTCGGCGTTCTGCCGCTCCGCCAGGATCTGGCTGAGCCGACTCTCCATCACCTCCGCCACCTCACCCTCATTCCTGGGCGGACCTGCCGACGAACGGATCACTTCCTTCATTTCCGGCCTGGGGAGGACCTGCCGGACGGAGACGAGGCTCACCTTCTCCCGGAGCTCCCGGAGTTCCCGGTTCCCGTCCTCCAGCCGGGCCGCGTCCTCCAGGGCTTTGGTAAGCTCCGCCTCTCAGGCCGGACGCAACGCGACACAGACGGGCTCGGTTAGCGAGAGGCCGCGGCGGGCGGAGCCCGGGACGCCGCGCCCCCCCCCCCCCGCTCACCCTGGCGTCCCCCGCCGGCGGGAGCCCCTCCCCCCTCTCCTCCAGCTGCAGCCGCAGACTCTCCAGGCGAGCGGCGCTCTGGGCGTTCTCGTCCTCCAGCTGTCGGCTCTGCAAACACAGAACCCACATCTGAACCTCGGCGGTTCTGGTTCTGAAAAGTCCAGCCGGGACTTGGTTAAAAAAAACGAATTAATCGCAAATCTGGAACAAATTAATCGCGATTAATCGCCATAAAACAATATCTTCCAGCCACTGATTGTCTACATATGACAGGAGGAAATCCTCATGAAGCCACGGACGAAAACTCGGTTTTATTTAATACTTGACATGAAATTCTGTTTTTTTTTTTTAGTTTTTTCTTTTTTTCCATAAATTTTCTTTATTGTGTTTGTGAAAAATAATAATCCACATAAATAAAACAGAAGATCAATTATCTCTTTAATTTAATAAAATCTGAATCACAGGATGTAAAAAAAAAGTTTATTTTATTAATATTTATTTTACTTTAATAAATAATAAATTAATTATCTTTTACTAATTGCGCACGTTAACGCGTCAAACATTTAAATTCCTCTTTGACATTTTGTTCCCGCCAGAATAAAATCAATCTGATGGAAATCTAAAAGATACGACGGAGTATTAGGGGTCAACGAAAAAAAAAAAAATAGTAATATTACAAGTTTTTTTCTCCTTAGTACGACTTTAAATCTCGTAAATGTATGAGGTATTTAATCTCGTGATTTACGACTTTTTTCTATTAACTTTATTAATCTTGAGGGGAGTCCTACATTCCAGAGAATTTATGCGGTGAACTGAAGCAGACCAACCAAACTGTGAAAAGCGTCTTGGATTTCATCAGGTAAACTGAATGTTTAAAATATTTCAAATATTTGGAAGTTCCTTTATTTGATTTACAGTGTATTAATGTTTTATTCGTTGATGCTGCTTGCAGGATCTCTGCAGATCCCGTTGATGAAGCAGTCCATATCCTCCAGCTGTCCACTTCAGTCATTTCTTCCTCTACAGACCAGATCTCCTCCAACTCTGTGATGCTTCCGTCTGAAGAGGACCAGTTTTTGGAATTTTCAATGTTCTTGTGCTAACGTTGTCATTTCTCAATGTTGTTGTGTCGAGACGGGACGTTTCATTTGGGAAGGAGGCGTCCGGAGCTCTGTTTACATTCTCTTTTGTTTTCTAGCATGACAGAGACATGATGAAATGAAAGATTAATAAAGTGATGATCCTGATGAAGCGTGTATCTCTAAACTCTTTATTTTACATACGAAACTCCGCACTGTTTGCTGTATTGAAGCTTAGCTGTACGAACTGCATTACCCAGAAGGCCAAGCGACTGGTCACATGTTCGGTGCACGGCAAGTGGTAAGCAGCAGATGAGAGCTAGTCATGCACAGTGTAGCAGTGTGAAGAGACTGTTAATAAAAAGTCTGTTTAACACAATAATAGCGCCTCTTTTGCTTACTTGAAGATACACAAGACAACACACGCACTACCGAACCCGGAAATAATTTGATTTTGAATCTCCAAAAGGTTCAGAATTTCTTTGCTTTTAACACCGATCTGGACATAATCTACACCAGATTCTCCACGTCTTTCATCTTCAAGCACGGCTCTGATAAACAGACAACTTTGGTTCTTTTCTCATTAAATTACGACTTTAAATCCCGCAGATTTACACGTTTTTTTCTCATAAATTTACGACTTTAAAAGTTGTAAATGTAACCTATGACTTTTAAAGTCATAAATATACGACTTTATTCTCATAATTTAGCAGTTACGACTTTTTTCTCGTAAATTTACGAGATTTAAAGTCGTATATCTTCGAGAAAAAAACTTGTAATATTAATTTTTTTTTTTTTCGGTGATCCTAATACTCCGTCGTAAAAAGATTCAGACTCCAAGAACAAAAATAAAATAAAATCTACATTTTTGTTTGGATTCTGATCATCTGACTGATCGTCTGATTGATCGTCTGATTGATCGTCTGATTGGTTCTGTGCTCATCTGATGCAGAGCAGAACTTCCGGATCCGGATCCCGACCTGCCTCCTGAAGCTCTCGGCCGCTCTCTGGGCCGCACACTTCTCCTTCTTCAGTCGCTCCAGCGTTTTCCTGGAAGCAGAAAACGGTGGATGAGGATCCGGAGGAGGCCGAGGAGCCGTGACCTCTGACCTCTGGGGGCTTACAGCAGCTCCTCCTGGCTCAGGTCTCCTTCCTTCAGAGCGCCGATCCTCTTCCGGAGGGCCTGGTTTTCCTGTGCCAGACGGCCGGCTTCGGATCTGGAAGAAGATCGGGAGAAGTTGGAAGACAAACGGAAAAATCGGACGTAGAACAACAGCTCTTTTCTAGAAAACGTCCAGAGATCTACGGAGGGCAACCACGGCTGGGGGGGGGCGGCAGCAGGTCTACGGGGGCGGGGCAGGCTCTAGGCTCCTCCCTGTTACCTATGCGCTCGCGTCTTCTGGCTCAGCGAGTGGGCGTGGTCCTGCAGCTGCGCGATGGATCTGCGCAGATGGACGTTCTGCCTCTCAAAGGCCCTGCAGCTGTCCTCCAGGCTGGACGCCTCCTCCGGCTCCTCCTGCTCCTCCTGCTCCTCCTGCTCCTCGCTCAGCAGCAGGAGGAGCCGGGAGTTCTCCTCGTCCACGGGGAGCTGATCCCGGGAATCCTGGAAGAGTTTCAGCTTCCGCTCCAGCTGAGCGTTCCGCTCCTTCAGTTGGAGGTTCTGGCAGAGGCAGACCTGGAGCTCCGCCTCCTTCACCTCCAGCTCCCGGAGGTGCTCCAGCAGAAGGAGCATCTGGACCTTCAGGCTGCAGTTCTCCTCCAGAGCCTGATGGGACGTTTGGGCTTTCTCGCTGTGATGGTCCAGCAGGTTCTCCAGGATTTGGGTTTTCTGGCGGAGCAGAGCGATCTTCTGGTGGAGGAGCAGGTTCTCCTCCCGTGTGGAGCGACACAGAGCCTGGAGTCTGAGGAGGAGGTCCTCCTGCTTCTCACGCTCCTCCACGGCGTCATGCGCACATTCCAGGTGGTTTCCATCCTCCGCAGAGTCCTCCTGGAGGTCACGCGTCTCCTCCGGCGAGGAGGCCACGACCACAGCCTCATGACGCTCCTCACCTTCCAGAGGAGACCTCCCGTCCTCCTCGCTCTCTGCTTCAAGAGGAGCTTTGTTTTTGGAGGTTTGGGCATAAAAATAGGCGTCAGGAGATCCTGGGCGGCGATCACAGGACCGCCGTTCCCACGCTTCCCGCTGGAGCTCCGGGCTGGGATCGGGAACGACCTCGGCAGGAGAAACCAGGACGCGGTCTTCGTCACACGCCGTCCTCCTGCTCCGAAAGGCCTCCTGGTCCGGACCTCCTGCAGAAGATTCCAGAATCCGTCTGAGCTCCTCCTCCAGATCTCCCACTCTCCCTCGGAGCTCGTCTCTCTCCGCTCGGAGCTCCTCGGCGTCTCCCACGTCTTGAAAGCGTTTCAGCTCCTCCTGCAGCTCCTCCTTTTCCACCGTGAAGTCCGCGGCGGCCTGCCGGAGGAGCGCCTCCAGCTCCTCCACCTTCAGCCTGCAGGAGGCGAGCTCGGCCAGCAGCTCGGCGGCGTGGCGCTCCGAGCTCCTCCGCTCCTCCTCCAGCTTCTCCTCCAGCTCGGAGACGCTCTGGAGGAGCTGCTCCCGCTCTCGCTGGACGCTCTCGGCGGTCGTCTGCGTGAGGAGGAGGTGCTGCTCCTGCAGCCGGCCGTGGAGGTGGTTCAGCTGCATGCTCAGCTGGATCTCCGTGCTCTGAGCTCTGCTCACCGCCTCGTCCAGCTCCTCCTGCAGGAGTTTCTTCTCCCTCCTCAGCGCCTCCTTCTCGGCTCCGTGAAGGATCTCCTGCTCCTGCGTTCTCCTCCTCTCCTGCTCCGCCGCCTCCTCCGCGGCCGCTCTCTGCTCCTCCGCGGCTCTCTGCAGCTCCTCCTCCCAGAGGAGCTTCTGCCGGAGCTGCTCCTCAGACAGAACCCGCAGCCGGTTCTGGTGGTTCTGCTCCAGCTTCAGGACGTCGGCCCGGAACCGCTCGGCCACAGATTCCCGATCGCAGGAGAGACGAGCTTCCAGCTCTCCGATCCGCTGCGTGAAGCTGCTCTGCACCTCCTGCCTGCGGAGCGACACTCCTGCTGCTCAAACCGGAGCGGCCCGACCCGTAGACGGGTCGAGTAACCGGGTCATTTGTAAAGTGGATGTGAAGACATCTCAACATCATAAAGCTTGAATGAATCCTCTGGTATTAAAACATGAGGATGAATCCAAAACTAAAGAACTATTTCTAATCAAAGTTTTGGTCTCATAGACTCGATAGAACTGGAGAAGTTACAGAACCGGCGATGATGCTAATGTGAAAGCTAACAGCTAAAAGCCGTCGCTGAAAATGTTACATTTGCTAAAAGAATAATGAAAGAGCTAAAGTTGTGCGAAATCTATGAAAAAAAATTGATTAAAAATCTGGAATACGAGCCAAATTTGTTAAAACATAAAGTGTGTTGCATAAATGAGCTGAACTCCAAATCAGCCCAAAACGTTAGCATGTTGCTAACAGAGAAGCTAAACTCCAAACTAGCCTGAAAGAAGCCAGTACGTTACAAATTAGCCCAAAAAGCTAGCTCGTAGCTTGAATATTAGCTAAAATTACTGAAATTAAATTAGCCCAAAACGTTAGCATGTTGCTAAAAGAGAAGCTAAACTCCAAACTAGCCTGAAAGAAGCCAGTACGTTACAAATTAGCCCAAAAAGCTAGCTCGTAGCTAGAATATTAGTTAAAATTACTGAAACTAAAATAGCCAAAAATGTTAGCATGTTGCTAAAAGAGAAGCTAAACTCCAAACTAGCCTGAAAGAAGCCAGTACGTTACAAATTAGCCCAAAAAGCTAGCTCGTAGCTAGAATATTAGTTAAAATTACTGAAACTAAATTAGCCAAAAACGTTATCATGTTGCTAAAAGAGAAGCTAAACTCCAAACTAGCCTGAAAGAAGCCAGTACGTTACAAATTAGCCCAAAAAGCTAGCTCGTAGCTTGAATATTAGCTAAAATTACTGAAACTAAATCAGCCAAAACGTTAGCTTCTCTTTTAGCAACATGCTAAACTCCAAACTAGCCTGAAAGAAGCCAGTACGTTACAAATTAGCCATGAAAGCTAGCTCGTAGCTAGAATATTAGCTAAAATTACTGAAACTAAATTAGCCAAAAACGTTAGCATGTTGCTAAAAGAGAAGCTAAACTCCAAACTAGCCTGAAAGAAGCCAGTACGTTACAAATTAGCCCAAAAGCTAGCTCGTAGCTAGATTAGCTAAAATTACTGAAACTAAATTAGCCAAAAACGTTAGCATGTTGCTAACAGAGAAGCTAAACTCCAAACCAGCCTGTAAGAAGCCAGTACGTTACAAATTAGCCCAAAAAGCTAGCTCGTAGCTTGAATATTAGCTAAAATTACTGAAACTAAATCAGCCAAAAACGTTAGCATGTTGCTAAAAGAGAAGCTAAACTCCAAACTAGCCTGAAAGAAGCCAGTACGTTACAAATTAGCCCAAAAAGCTAGCTCGTAGCTTGAATATTAGCTAAAATTACTGAAACTAAATTAGCCAAAAACGTTAGCATGTTGCTAAAAGAGAAGCTAAACTCCAAACTAGCCTGAAAGAAGCCAGTACGTTACAAATTAGCCCAAAAAGCTAGCTCGTAGCTAGAATATTAGTTAAAATTACTGAAACTAAATTAGCCAGAAACGTTAGCATGTTAACAGAGAAGCTAAACTCCAAACTAGCCTGAAAGAAGCCAGTACGTTACAAATTAGCCCAAAAAGCTAGCTCGTAGCTAGAATATTAGTTAAAATTACTGAAACTAAATTAGCCAGAAACGTTAGCATGTTAACAGAGAAGCTAAACTCCAAACTAGCCTGAAAAGAAGCCAGTACGTTACAAATTAGCCATGAAAGCTAGCTCGTAGCTTGAATATTAGCTAAAATTACTGAAACTAAATCAGCCAGAAACGTTAGCATGTTGCTAAACAAGAAGCTAAACTCCAAACTAGCCTGAAAGAAGCCAGTACGTTACAAATTAGCCCAAAAAGCTAGCTTGTAGCTAGAATATTAGCTAAAATTACTGAAACTAAATTAGCCAAAAACGTTAGCATGTTGCTAAAAGAGAAGCTAAACTCCAAACTAGCCTGAAAGAAGCCAGTACGTTACAAATTAGCCATAAAAGCTAGCTCGTAGCTAGAATATTAGCTAAAATTACTGAAACTAAATCAGCCAAAAACGTTAGCATGTTGCTAAAAGAGAAGCTAAACTCCAAACTAGCCTGAAAGAAGCCAGTACGTTACAAATTAGCCATAAAAGCTAGCTCGTAGCTAGAATATTAGCTAAAATTACTGAAACTAAATCAGCCAAAAACGTTAGCATGTTGCTAAAAGAGAAGCTAAACTCCAAACTAGCCTGAAAGAAGCTTGTACGTTACAAATTAGCCCAAAAAGCTAGCTCGTAGCTAGAATATTAGCTAAAATTACTGAAACTAAATCAGCCAGAAACGTTAGCATGTTGCTAAAAGAGAAGCTAAACTCCAAACTAGCCTGAAAGAAGCCAGTATGTTACAAATTAGCCCAAAAAGCTAGCTCGTAGCTAGAATATTAGCTAAAATTACTGAAACTAAATTAGCCAAAAACGTTAGCATGTTGCTAAAAGAGAAGCTAAACTCCAAACTAGCCTGAAAGAAGCCAGTACGTTACAAATTAGCCATGAAAGCTAGCTCGTAGCTTGAATATTAGCTAAAATTACTGAAACTAAATCAGCCAAAAACGTTAGCATGTTGCTAAAAGAGAAGCTACATTCAAATGTTTTAGAAAATGATTATAAAAATGAAACTAAATTAGCCAAAACGTTAGCATGTTGCTAAAAGAGAAGCTAAACTCCAAACTAGCCTGAAAGAAGCCAGTACGTTACAAATTAGCCCAAAAAGCTAGCTCGTAGCTAGAATATTAGCTAAAATTACTGAAACTAAATCAGCCAAAAACGTTAGCATGTTGCTAAAAGAGAAGCTACATTCAAATGTTTTAGAAAATGATTATAAAAATGAAAAGATAACCCATGAATATATTTAAAGTTTTGTTGCTAATCTACTTCATGTAAATATTTGATCTATAGAGTTTCTCCTTCATTTCCTGTGAGGCGTTTTGCTCCATATTCCAGAACAGAACCATCAGAACCGACGTCCAGAACCTTCTGAACGTTTTCATCTCAGGATGGATTTCATCTCTGAAACTCTGACTGACAGAAAGTTCTTCTTCTGGTTCTGAGCGGTAACTTTACTGATCTGAAGAGACGAGTGGACCGGTCCCGGCGGTTCTGCCTCAAACCCGACCTGAAGAGGATCCAGAACCCGGACTCACCTCTCCAGAACCACGTCGTCCCGCAGCCTCTGCAGCTCGCCGCTCAGCGCGCTCCGCTCCTCGCCGTGTTTGACGCTCAGCTCCTTCACCGCCTCCCTGTGCCGCTCCTCCAGCCGCTCCTTCTCCTCCGCCGCCTCCTTCTCCAGCCGCTCCTTCTCCTCCTCCAGCTTCTCCTTCTCCTGGGTGAGCCGCTCCTGGATCATCCCTTCGTAGTCCTCCTCCAGCTGCAGTTTCTCCTCCTCCCACGCCTCCCTCAGCCTCCTCTCCTTCTGCTCAGACTGCTCCTGCAGCTGCAGTTTCTCCTCCTCCCACGCCTCCTTCAGCCTCCTCTCCTTCTGCTCAGACTGCTCCTGCAGCTGCAGCTTCTCCTCCTCCCACGCCTCCTTCAGCCTCCTCTCCTTCTGCTCAGACTGCTCCTGCAGCCGCAGCTTCTCCTCGAGGATCCTCCTGCGCAGAACCTCCTCGTGGTGCTCCTCCAGCTGAGCGCGCTCCCTCTCCCACGCCTCCCTCAAGCTGCTCTCCTTCTCCTCCTGCTCCCTGACCAGCCTCAGCATCTCCTCCTCCAGGAGCTCCTGCAGGGTCTCGTTCCTCTGCTGGTCCAGCCGAGCCTTCTCCTCCTCCCACTCCTCAGTCAACCTCCTCACCAGTTCTCCTTTCTCCTCCTCAAACTTCACCTGCACCTCCTCCAGTCTGACTTGCAGGAGGTCTTCGTGCCTCTTCTCCAGAGCTCCTTTCTCCTGCTCCCACCCAGCGGATAGCCTCCTCTGTAGCTCAGCCTTCTCCTCCTCCTGCTCCTCCTTCAGCTTGCTGATCTCCCCAGCATGCTGCTCCTTCAGCTCCTCCATCTGGCTGAGAAGTTGGAGTTTCTCCTCCGTCTGCCGGACCTCCAGGATCTTCAGCTGCTCCTCCTGGTCTGCAGAGACCCGCAGCGCCTCCTGCAGCTGCCGTCTGAGCTGCTCCTCTTCTCCTCCTGCGGCGGGCTCTGGCTCCACACGCTGGTTCTGGAGCTGGTTCTGGACGCCGAGCATCTCCTCCCGCAGCGCTCCGAGCTCCTGCTGGTACCGAAGGCTCAAAGACGCTTCCTGCTCCTCGTGAGCCTCCTGCTGCTCCTCCAGCCTCCTGTTGAACTCATTGACCTGCAGAGAAAGAGCATCTGGAGTCAGAGGAGGAGAACTTCCTCAGGTTCTCCTGTTAGGTTCAGACCAGCAGCTCCTGATGACCTCTGACCCCAGCAGCTCTGAAAAGGAGCAGAAGTCTGAGACTGAACGTGACGCCGTGAAAGAGAAACTTCAAAGGAGAAAAAGAAACGGATTATTGATCAAACTGATGAAGAAAACAATGAGAAACTCTAAAAGGCTGGAAAATGACTCAATAAAAAGCAGATTAAGTCAAAAAAGATCAACTGAAATGAATTTAAATGCAGGAAAACGAGTAAGACAAGAAAAACATGAGGAAGAAATGATATAAAAGTCAAATTAACAGAGATAGACGAGAGTGGAAACAAGAACGATGCTAACGATGCTAACGATGCTAAAGTAACTTAAAAAGGGAGCCCAAAAAGAATGCTGAAAAACGTAGAAAAGCTTCAAAACATCAAAACTTTTCTTAAAGATCCGCATCAGCGCTGAGCCGTTTTACTGAAACATGAACTGTTAAGATGGAACAACTTTAGTAAAAACATCATAAATGTTTGTCATCTCCTCCTCTCAACCAGTTTGTCCAAATATGAACAAACTCCCTGAGGGGGAGGGGGGCGGGGCGACATCGTTCCTGTGAGGAGCAAGAATGAACTCAAAGTATCAGAGAAGCAGATTATCACAGCAAACATTTTGAATGTAAAGACATGCTTTTATATTTATTTTAATGGTTTTTGATGAATATTTTGTATCTAAATGTATTTTAAATACATCTGTTTGATGTGTTAAACGTTCTAAACCAGGGATCACCAACGTGGTGCCCGCGGGCACCAGGTAGCCCTCAAGGACCCCACAAGGGGCCCTCAGATCTCTTCTAAAAATAACACAACTCACTTGTGAGCTGCACCTAAAATAAAATTTTCTTCTGTTGCTTTTTTTTTAAAATCACACTCACATTTACATAGATTTGAAAGTTAAAACGTCTTAAAAATATGTTCATGATACACGAACTTTAGATAAGTTTAGGTGACCTCTGACCTACTACTGTTCAAAGATCATTCAATTTGTTTAAATGCCGACCTTAGTTCAAAATGTATTGTTTAAAACTGTGTAAGTTGATTTTTTTAACATTAAATTACTGATAAACATAGTGAAAATGGGACGTTTATCCATGAAATGCAAGTGATCATCGGAAAATTTAACAATTACTGAGATTAATAAAATGCTCAATATTGATATCTGTTTCCTAGCTTGTTGTCATTGTTGATTATTATTATGAGAAATATCATATTCATGTCATTATTCATAATTAATAATGTAAAGCTACCTATGCAAAATTTGTTATTTCAAAATGGTAGCCCTTCGTATGACTCTGTACCCAGGAAGTAGCCCTCAGGTTCAAAAAGGTTGGTGACCCCTGTTCTAAATGAATCGTTTCTGGTTTTTTATGTTGATCATTTTAACGTCTGTCCAGAGAAAACTGATGAAAAAAGCTGCTGGACTAATTCTTAATATATACAGTCCCTGAGGAATACTGTAAATATATTCAACTGAATAAATGGATTTTTAATACAGAAAACAAAATCAAAAATCCATTTGAGGAATTTAAATATCATTCAAAGATGTAAATCCAAGTCAGATTTTTGCTCAAATGTCAAATTAGTCTGAAAATAAAGTAAAAAACATCAAATATGTTATTATTATTTATATTATGTTCTGAACTTTCAGCTTAAAGGTTTTTCAGCTCGAAATAAACGTAATAAATAGAAAATACAAAATACTCTCCAGTGTAGATAACTTTTGTTAAAATGCTAAAATAAATAAATACATATAAATAATATTAAAAAGCAACAAAAGAGTTGAAGTTAAATTTGTCGGCCAGAAAATCTAAATCAGTCAAAACATAAAAAGACAAACGTTTCCTGAAAGCTGATTGGCTGAACTCTCGGGTCTCTGCAGACTCACCTTGACCTCCAGCTGGAGGTGAAGCTCCTCCAGCTGCAGGAGGTGCTGCTCCTTCAGCCGCTCCAGCATCATCTCCGCCTCCAGGCTCACGCTGAACGGCTGCGCCTCCTCGGAGCCGATCCCTGAGGACAGGCACCGGTCAGGACCGGACGGGACGCTCGTCTCCGTCGGCGGGACATCCCGTACCTGGGTCGGACTCCATCCCCGGGCTTTGGCTCTCCAGCTCCTCGGACAGAGCTTTGGGGTGGGCGTGGCCTCTGCCGAGGGCGTGGACGTCCCGCAGCTCCGACTGCAGCTCGTCGATGCGGTCCTGCAGCTCCTGCGCCGGCAGCGGGAGTTAGAGGAGAAGAGGAGGCGAGGACGAGGAGGCGCAGCTGGACCTACCCGGCACTGAGCTTCGTAGCCGCCGCGCAGCTGCTGGAGGCGCTCCTCCTGCAGGAGGAGGTCCGCACTGTCGGGATCTCCGAACTGAAGGAGAAACGACCAGAAAATGACCTGCTGCTCGGTGGACAGGAAGTCCCATCATGCAGTGCGCCGAGCACCTTCTCCTCGGTGAGCTTCTCCAGACTCCTCTGCAGCTTCAGGATCTGGCGCCGGGCCTCCTCCAGCTGCTCGGCGCCGTCCAGCAGCTCCGTCTCCAGCCGCCGGTTCTCCTGAAAACCCACAGAGACGGAGTGGAGCGGAGGTTCTCCGGGTTCACGGAACCGGCGCCGGCGTGGAACCACACCTTCAGAGAGACGGACAGGTGGTCTCTGAGGAGAGACTCCTCCTCCTTGACCTTGGCGAGCTCCGCCTCCGCCTCCTCGCGCTGCAGAGCGGCCTGCTGCTGGATCTGCTCCGCCTCCTTCCCCAGCTCGGACCGGACCGATCCCAGCCTCTCCTGGTGCTCCTGCTCCAGCTTCCTGCAGCACAGACGGGAGATCATGCCGGACCGGCCAGAGGCCCGGTTCTGGTTCTGCCGGACCACCTGCAGAGCTGCCAAACCCAGACCGGACCTCGCGATTGGTCGATTTGGATCAGACGGTCGGTTGTTCCGCGGCTCACCTGAGGTTCAGGCTGTTCAGGCGTTCGATGGCGGCGTGACGCTCGTCCACCTCAGACGCCAGCTGAGTCCTCTGCTTCTCCGCCTTCTCCAGGTCCGACCGGATCTTCTCCTTCTCCCTGATCTCTTGCTCCACGTTCTCCCTGATCTCAGAACCAGAACCTCCATCAGAACGGCGGCTGGCAGCCGGAGGATCCGGCGGATCCGGCGGAGCGGCCACTCACAGCAGGTGTCGGATCTCCGCCCTGAGGCTGGCCAGCGCCGCCCGCAGGACCCCGCCCTTGGCGGCCAGCAGCTCGTTCTCCAGCGCGGCGGCGAGGTCGGCGAGGTTCAGCTTCCCGTCCAGCTCCAGGTCCAGAACCTGAAACCCGAAACGTTTTCGTGTCGATCCGAACAGACGCAGCGCTGGCTGCAGGACGCCGGCGTACCTGCAGGACCTCCACGCCGTTCTCCACCCCCTCGTCCATCCAGGCTTCCAGGACGCTCTCCGCCGCCGCGTGGCCGCCGCCGTCGTCCAGCCAGGAGAAAAGGGGCGTGGCCGCGCCGCTGCAGAAAGCAGGAATCCTGCGGCCGCCTTCGTCGAATGACTGAAACCAAAACGTTCACTCCGTCTTTCTGAGAAGAAAACGTCAAAAGTGGGCGGAGCTTAGAGAAGGCTGACCTGCGTGGAGTGATGCCGTTTGAGCTGCCTGTACGGCGTGGAGGCCGACGGCGTCGGCGGCTGCTGGCGGGTCACGAGCCGGGAAACAAACTCCTGGACGTCCGTCTGCTCGTCGGGATCCAGGAGGGCGTCGGCGCCGAGCTGGGACGGAAACACGGAGACACAAAGATCCGGAAGCTTCAGTCAAACGTTTCCGGGGAACCGGAGAGGTCGTGTGAAACGAATCCGTCTGCCGGGTCGGCTCAATCAGTAGATTCATGAACTCAGTTTTCCCATGATCCTCTTCTGTTTCCCAGGAGTCTTTGTCACATAAACAGCTCAGAGGCTGATGGGAGCTTGATGGAGAAAGATATTTAATTTCTACAAGTTAACAAGAAAAAATCAGATTTTTAAAAAGTTATGGATGGGATCCCTCAAGGATCTGTTCTAGCCCTTCACTTTTTATTTTGTTTATTAATGAGATCTGCAATGTTTTGTAAAACAAATCAAATTTTGTTGTTTGCAGATTACATTTTTATTTGAAGTAAAACGGATAAAATGAAAAAAAATGGTTTTGTGATGATAAATTATTGATAAAATGAGAAATAACTAAACTTTAGGATCATTTTCTAGCAACTTCCAAAATAAATGAAAATATAACACTCAATATTGACTAAATTAATAATCCAAAAAGTTATACATTAAATGTCTTGGAGTTATAACAGATGATAAACTGAAATGGTAAACTAGAAAAGTTGCATAAATGCTGTGAATGCTTTTAGCTGAATGCGATCTCTGAAGGATTTTCCTTAAAAAGCTGAAGAAATAAACTTTAACTCCTGAAGGGATGAAAATGCTGAAGCTGTTTGCATGATGCTAAAGTTGCTAAAGGACTTAAAACTGATGAAAATACACAAAGAATTTAAAGAATTTCTTAAAACTGAATGACAAACAATGTAAAATTAGCCCCAAACTTCAGTGGATGCCAAATTAGCAAACAAAAAAAAAATTTGCACTTTGCTAAAACTTTGGCTTAACTTAAAAAAAGCCCAAAGATCCTCAGAAGATGCCAAATTAGCCAAAAAAGATGGTACATTGCTAAAATACCAACCTTCCTCCTAATTAGCTTAAAAATCCTCAGGATATAGCAAAATAGCTAGCACTTGCTAAGACACTAGCTTAACTTAAAAATAGCCTTAGAAACATCAGTATTTGCCCAAAAGGCTAACACGTTGCTAAAATATTAGCTTAAAAACCTCAATCAACGCCAAATTAGTAAAAAAAGTTAGCATGAAGCTAAAATTTAAGTCAACTCAGAAGTTTATCAAAAAACTTCAGTATATGCAAAATTGGCCAAAAGGTTAGCATGTTGCTAAAATGTTAGCTTAACTCAAATTTAGCCCAAAAAACCTCAATCGATGCCAAATTAGCAAAAGAGCTAGCACATTCTTTCAATACTAGCTTAACTCAGAATTAGCACAAAAACCTCATTAGATGCTAAATATGTTAGCATGTTGCTAAAATATTAGCTTAAAACTGCAATAGATGCCAAATTAGTAAAAAATGTTAGCATGAAGCTAAAATATTAAGTAAACTCAGAAGTTTATCAAAAACTTTAGTATATGCAAAATTGGCCAGAAAGGTTAGCATGTTGCTAAAATGTTAGCTTATCTCAAATTTAGCCCAAAAAACCTCAATCGATGCCAAATTAGCCAAAAGAGCTAGCACATTCTTTAAATACTAGCTTAACTCAGAATTAGCACAAAAACCTCATTAGATGCTAAATATATTAGCATGTTGCTAAAATATTAGCTTAAAAACCGCAATAGATGCCAAATTAGTAAAAAATGTTAGCATGAAGCTAAAATATTAAGTAAACTCAGAAGTTTATCAAAAACTTCAGTATATGCAAAATTGGCCAGAAAAGTTAGCATGTTGCTAAAATGTTAGCTTAACTCAAATTTAACCCAAAAAACCTCAATCGATGCCAAATTAGCCAAAAATGTTAGCATGAAGCTAAAATATTAAGTAAACGCAGAAGTTTATCAAAAACTTCAGTATATGCAAAATTGGCCAAAAAAGGTTAGCATGTTGCTAAAATGTTAGCTTAACTCAAATTTAGCCCAAAAAACCTCAATCGATGCCAAATTAGCCAAAAGAGCTAGCACATTCTTTAAATACTAGCTTGACTCAGAATTAGCACAAAAACCTCATTAGATGCTAAATATGTTAGCATGTTGCTAAAATATTGGCTAAAAACCGCAATAGATGCCAATTAGTAAAAAATGTTAGCATGAAGCTAAAATATTAAGTAAACTCAGAAGTTTATCAAAAAACGTCAGTATATGCAAAATTGGCCAAAAAAGGTTAGCATGTTGCTAAAATGTTAGCTTAACTCAAATTTAGCCCAAAAAACCTCAATCGATGCCAAATTAGCCAAAAGAGCTAGCACATTCTTTAAATACTAGCTTAACTCAGAATTAGCACAAAACCTCATTAGATGCTAAATATGTTAGCATGTTGCTAAAATATTAGCTTATCTCAAATTTAGCCCAAAAAACCTCAATCGATGCCAAATTAGCCAAAGAGCTAGCACATTCTTTAAATACTAGCTTAACTCAGAATTAGCACAAAAACCTCATTAGATGCTAAATATGTTAGCATGTTGCTAAAATGTTAGCTTATCTCAAATTTAGCCCAAAAAACCTCAATTGATGCCAAATTAGCCAAAAATGTTAGCATGAAGCTTAAATATTAAGTAAACGCAGAAGTTTATCAAAAAACTTCAGTATATGCAAAATTGGCCAAAAAGGTTAGCATGTTGCTAAAATGTTAGCTTCACTCAAATTTAGCCCAAAAAACCTCAATCAATGCCAAATTAGCAAAAGAGCTAGCACATTCTTTCAATACTAGCTTGACTCAGAATTAGCACAAAAACCTCATTAGATGCTAAATATGTTAGCATGTTGCTAAAAATTGGCTTAAAAACCGCAATAGATGCCAAATTAGTAAAAAATGTTAGCATGAAGCTAAAATATTAAGTAAACTCAGAAGTTTATCAAAAAATTGGCCAGAAAAGGTTAGCATGTTGCTAAAATGTTAGCTTAACTCAAATTTAGCCCAAAAACCTCAATTGATGCCAAATTAGCCAAAAGAGCTAGCACATTCTTTCAATACTAGCTTAACTCAGAATTAGCACAAAACCTCATTAGATGCTAAATTATCCAAATATGTTAGCATGTTGCTAAAATATTGCTAAATTCAAAATTAGCCTTAAAAACCTCAGTAGCATTAATGTTCTTAATATGCTAAACGCTTTGATAAATGTTTCAAAGAGCCCAAAAAATGTGATAAATTTTGTAAAAATAAAAGAAAAATGCGTAAAATTAAGTTAAAAAGTATTTGAGTGAAATTCATTCATTTATTTAAATGGGGGCTAAAAAATTTGCATAAATTGTGTAAAATCTTAAAAATTGTAAAACTTACAAAAACCAAAAGTACACGTGATGATGTTCTAAACGAGAACAGAGAATTCTGGGAAACCGTGTGGACCCTGAACCCACCTCCAGGCCCAAACGCTCACACAGAACCAGCAGGTCGGACCGCGCCGCACGCCCGTCCCACGCCACCCCCAGCTCCTCGCAGGCGCGTCGGAGCTCCGCCTCCAGCCGGACGGAGGGCGGAGCGACGGATCCTCGCGGCGTGCTCGGCCCGTCCGGGTTCCACAGGTGCATCTGGCCTGACGGCGAGAGCAAATCGGACGGTTGAGTCGAGCGCCGCCCCGTCGGGGGGCGGAGCACGGAGGGAGAAGCCGCCGCCTACCTTCAGCCTCGAACTCCTCCGAGCTGCTTTCCTGGGAATTCCAGCGCTGCCGGAAGAATGTGGGAAATGAAAACAGAGACACGGATCCAGAAAATAACTTGACTTTTGATTCAGAACCAGAAAAAAAAAAAGAAGAAGAAGAAGAAGCAGAAGAAGAAGAAGAAGAAGAAGAAGCAGCTGCTGGATCTTCTGGAGAACGGAATTCTCTGATGTTTGTGAAATGTCTGTCAGGATTATTAACCCGGAGGTCATAATCTGAGATGTTTCTGTGTGGATTAGACGGGTGGATGGAGTCTTTAATACATGTGTAAAAGTCGAGGCCCGGGGGCCGGATCCGGCCCTCCAGATCATTTTATTTATTGTTATTAATGATCCGATGTTATCTTGCTCTCATTTCTAACTTGTATCATTTTGACAAAATATATTTTTATAGAGAGTAAAATATTGAAAGTTATTTAAGGTTTAAATTGATTTATTCTGGAATAATATTCCTGACTTTTTATTATTCATATTTATGTTAAAAAGTTACAGTTTTAAAGTTTTAAAACTGTAGTTTTAGAGAGTTCTATAATGTTCATCCTGCTCGACCTCAGGCGTGTTTTGGATTCTCGTGCGATTGAGTTTGATAACTCAATAGAGCGTTCTCTGAAGGATTTCTGCTCCAAACAAACTTTTTCTGCAGGATTTTTTTTGGGGGTGGGGGCTCCGGCAGCTGTGACCTGGAGGGGGGGGCTGAAGTTAAATCCCCCAGTGAGCATCTTTTGTCAGTGAGGAATGAGGAGCAGATGGGAGTCTGAAGTTTTCCATCCATTGTTCTGCTGCCGTCCGCCTCCCCCCCCCTCCATCTGCTCCAGGGGCCGGTCACGGGGGGGGGGCCGTGACGGACACGTCCGCGCTGCACGGCGCCGCTGCAGCTGGAAGGTTCAGGGATCCGCTGGAGTCGATCCAGGTGGTAAAGAAGCGTCGTGATTGGACGAAAGAGATCGGATTTGTCACAAAGAAAAGCTTCAAGAGGAGGGAGGGAGGGCGTGAAAACACGGGACCCCGCCTCTTTTTAGGGAATTTTAAAACTTTCTAAATATTCTATCTTCAGGATTTGATGTGAAATCTAAAACTCTATGGAGGGATTTCTGTGTCAGGATGTTGTAAACAAAAGTTACAGATTTGAGATCAAAGTTTCTAAATTGTAAACAAAATGTAAAGTGTTGAGAGTAAAACTTCATAATTTGCAAATGAAAACACATATTTGTTTTAAAAACACGTTTGTTTGATTGCAGCACAAACGTTTTTAGATGCGTAGTGCCTCATCTTGCTTTCGTCCTATCTTTGATTTATTTTTTACTTTTACTTGAAAATTGGTGGAAAAAAAATCCCAGACGGAAACTTTTCTGGATTTTTTTTAGTCACTTTGACCTGAAATCAAAACAGACGCTGAACACGAGGCAGAAAACGGCGAGGAAAATGGGTCTGAAAGCAAATAAGTCAGCAGAAAGAAGTTCTCTAGAAGCAGCAGAAGATAAAAGTTCTCCATAAGCGGAGGAAGAAGAAGTAAGTTCTTCTAAGACAGCAGAAGAAAAAAAAATCCCTACAAGTAGACAAAGAAGAAAGTTCTCTGGAAGCAGCAGAAGAAGAAGAAAGTTCTCTGGAAGCAGCAGAAGAAGAAAGTTCTCTGAAATCAAAACAGACGCCGAACACGAGGCAGAAAACGGCGAGGACCTTCGTCGCCGTGGATCTCCTGCAGGAACGCCGCCTCTGCTCCTGTGTGGATAATCTGAAGCCGGCGCCGTTATTTACAGACACTTCTGCGGCGTTACACAACCCCGTTAACTCGCCATCGCTGCTTTTACTCCACATTTCAGCACGCTAAGCGGATTAACCAGGAATAACGCCTCGGAGCGGCTGCTGAGTAACGGTGCGTTCAAGGACAGCAGGAGATAAGAGAAGCATCCGAGTTTGTCTGGAGACCTCGGAGGCTTTACCTCGCGCTTCCTGGGAACTGCCGAGTCATCGTTGTCCTCCAAAGGCCCCTCTGCCGGGTTCGTGTCGGGAACGTCGGGAACGCCGGAGGCGGGCTCCAGGAACTCTGGCGTGGAGCGGCGGCCGTAACGTTTGCTGCCCTTCACGAACTTTGGTTGGATTTCAGGAGAAACTGAAATGAGAGGGAAAGATTAAACTGAATCCAGACTCTGAAGATCCTCGGAACCGACAGGATCAAAGGGATCTGCTGGATTTCTGTGGAGCGGATCGGTGCAAACATCCGTTAATCCTGACGGATTCGCTCCAGATCCGCCCGGATCAGACGGAGAGAAAAGAGCCAGAAATACAAAAGAAAAATCCAGAAAACAAACACGGATCGGAGCGGGAAGAACGTCAGGATCATGACGACGGGAACGCTCCAAGATCAGAGAGCTGGATCCTCGGGAGCAAAGTCCGGAAAATAAAATCCCAGAGAAGAAGCAGAAAGAATTACTCCGGTTTCTCAGAGAAAAGTCTGGGATTCTGGTTTGGTTCTTGGATCTCGGAGATGGGATTCAAGCGGAAGTTTGTCAGGCGTTCGGATGTGGCG
Source organism: Oryzias javanicus (assembly GCA_003999625.1). Taxonomy (NCBI): domain Eukaryota; kingdom Metazoa; phylum Chordata; class Actinopteri; order Beloniformes; family Adrianichthyidae; genus Oryzias; species Oryzias javanicus. The sequence goes on from CM012458.1 coordinate 25,853,064, forward strand.
CTTCACGGCGCCGGATTCAGCAGAACTCCAGAGCGAGGTTTGCTCCGGCAGATCAGCCGCATCCTCATAGGATAAAGTGGACGTCTGATCCGAGGTCGTCCGGAGGAACCGGAAGGAAACGTTTTTCCCAGAGGAACTTCCGATCCTCAGAGCTCATCGAACCGCTGAGTCATCAAAACTGGAACCAGAACAGAACCCTGTGGAACACCGACCCAATAAAAGGAGAACTGACAGAATAACAGAACATTCCTGGTTATGATTGATTACTTTCATGTCTTCTGAAGGAATGACGCACAATCCTCCGTTTCCCCGTCAGAAACACAACACTGTTTGTGTTTGTTTGTGCGTGACGGTGCAAACAGGCGCCGAGTCAGCACAGACGCTCCGCTTCACGTCACCGAGCTGCTTCCAGGATCTTATACAGTCATCCGGCATGAAACTGGAGCCGGACAAACCGGAGCGGCGCTTCAGTTTCCTTCTCTTGATCTTTACATTTCCCTAGAAGTTCTTTTACTGTTTTTTCTGCTCCGTTACCACGGAAACCTGCGATCCTTCACAGATCAGAACCTGTTGGTCCAGGACCTTACCTGTGGGGGGCGGAGCCTCCTGCTCCTCCTGAGCTCCCGGGAAGATGGAGTACAGAACCTGAATCAGCGCGTTCTTGAACTGCTGGAAGTCGACCTGCAGGAACACGGAGACGCTTCAGAAACTCAACAGAGGACGGATGATTAAGGGGAGGAGGGGCGCTGGAGTGGGGGGGTCAGTGGGGTGGGGGGCTGGAGGACGGGGGGTCACACTCCAACAATCAGCAGCTGCTAACCCTCAGCGTGTCGACCCTCTTTGTGCTCCTTTTGTAAAGAGCGTCCGTCCGTCTGTCCGCACGCTCCCGGACAAGCCCCCCAACACTATCAGCGCCCCCCCCCCCCCTCCACCCCCGAAATCAACAGGTGTCTGCGGACGGCTCTGGTTGAATGATGAACTCTGTGGTTGTCACGGTGACGCTGGATCAGCGATAAGCAGAAGAAACGAATCGACAAAACTCTGATGTTTCCATAGCGACGCCTGCTTCCTGTTTGACCACGACGTGAAAAACTCCTTCAGGAAGTGACATCACGGGATTCATTCACCGCTGGATTTGATTCACGGTGTCTGGTCAGAGGTTTGATTCGCTGCCAAACGCTTTAGGAAATGAAAACAAAACTTCTTTTCATGAGAGTGATCCAAGACCAGGCGTGACTGTGGTGTAGCGGTTAGCACTCTTCTTGCACAGCGACAAGACTCAGTTTGAATTCAGGATTCTGCCTGGAGTTTGCATGTTCCTCCATTTTTAATGACATTATTCGATATTCAGTTTAGGTTTATTCTTTAGTCAGAAGTTGGTGAACAAACAGAGAAAAAAAATGAGTTTTTTCTGTTTTTCTTATCTGAAGCAGCGAGAAAGTTCTAAAGAAATCTTGATGAAATGCCAGAAGCAGCAGAAAAACAGAGAAGAAGAAAGTTCTCTGGAACAGCAAAAAGTCAGCAGAAAAGAAAGTTCTCTGAGGCAGCAGAAGAAGAAATTCTCTACAGAAAGAAGAAAGTTCTCAGCAGCAGAAAGAAAGTTCTCTGAAGCAGCAGCAAAAGAAGAAAGTCTCTCTAGAAGCAGAGAAAGAAGAAAGTTCTCTGGATCAGAAAAGAAGAAAGTTCTCTGAGCAGCAGAAGAAGAAGAAAGTTCTCTGGAAGCAGCAGAAAGAAGAAATTCTCTAGAAGCGCAGCAAAGAAAGTTCTCTGTAGCAGCAGAAGAAGAAAGTCTCTATGGAAGCAGCAAAAAGAAGAAAGTTCTCTGGATCAGCAAAAGAAAGAAAAAGTTCTCTGGAACAGCAGAAGGTCTCAGACGTTTTTCTGTTCCTAAATGAAACATTTTATCATTTCAGATTAAATCGACCTCTCAGAGTGAAGGACTGGAATCATGTTTGGAAAAAACATTTCTTTACGTTTTTTCTTCATCTTTGTACATTTTTGGTTCCAAACGAGTGAAAATCTTTTTTGGACGGATGGATCCCAAACGAGGATCCGACTCTTCAGGATCAACAAACCATCCGCCCTTCACCCGTCAGGAGAACGCCGCGGCGTTCCTGCACACGGCTCCTCCTCTTACCCTGGCGGTGAGGCGGTCCCGGTCCTGCAGCAGCGCGTGCAGCAGGCGGGCGTGGCGTCCTCCAGCTGCAGGGACCGGCAGAGGTCGGCGAGCTCCTCGGGGGTCAGAGAGCCGCAGCCGCTGGCGTCGAAACTCTCAAAGACCTCTCTCAGACGCTCCTCCTGCTCCTGGCCGTCACCCATCCCACAGGACAGCGCGCCGCCCTGCAGGAAACGACACCAGAACCTCTTACTCCCAACGTCCATCTGGGTCCAGAACCGGAGCCGGACCTCCTCGGAGGACTCGGAGCTGCTCTCTGACAGCACGCCGGCGGCGCCTCATCTGAGCCGCAGGCTTTACTTAATCCAATTACAGCCATCAGGAAACGGAGGAGCTCAGCCTCCAGCGGACCAATCAGGAGACGCCTGACCCGCAGGACCCGAGTCCAACCAGAACCAGCACAAAACCAGCCGTGGTTCAGAGTCTGAGGAGGATCAGCAGGTTTCAGGATCACTTTTTCCATGTAAACAAACAAGAATTCACTCTGGGGTTCCTCAGGGTTCTGCTCTAAGACCTCCTCTGATGAACCTTCAGCTTCTGGATCAGGAAACTTTCAGAACCCGTCAGACCTCTGAGCAGAACTCAAAGTAAAGCTGATTTCTCTGGACCAACTTCTCCTGAACTTCAGTTTCTAGAGAAGAAGAAGAATCTGCCGACTCATCGTGTGACTCCAGATTGAATCTAAAAACACCGAAGAGTTCAGTGAAAACCCGCGACCCGTCAGTGCAGCAGCAGAACTTCTTCAGAACGACAGCGAGATCCGCAGACCAGAACTTCTACATGAGGGGGAAACGATGGAGGAACCAGACCGACCCAAAGAAAAGAAAGGAGAAAAGAGAACGGTCCACAAGAACCCACTCAAAGTACCAGAACCCTTCAGAAATTCTACAGAACCAAACAAACAGTCGACAGAACCCTTCAGAAAGTCAACAGAACCCACTCAGAGAGTGAACAGAACCCTTCAAAAACTCCACAGAACCAATCAAAAATTCCACAGAACCAATCAGAAAGTCAACAGAACCCCTAAAAATTTGACAGAACCCTTTAAAAATAATACAGAACCCTTCAGAAAGTCAAGAGCAACCTTCCAAAAGTTATCATAACCATTCAGAAAGTCTCAGAACCACTTTAGAAATGTAACAGAACTCTTCAAAACGTCAACAGAGCCCTTAAAATGTTAAAGAACCCTTCAGAAAGTTTCAGAACCATAAAAACAATCCACAGAACCCTTTACAAGGTCCCAAAACCCTTGAGACTTCCCTCAGAACCGGTCCGACTCCCCACATAAATGTAACTCTGGTGTCTTTGTTCTTAAGAAAAAGTTGAAGCCTGAAGAACATCAAGAAGAACCTCAACAGAACCTCAGCAGAACCTCAGAGCTGCTCCCATCATTGATGGACCGGGGTGGGGGGGGGTGGGTCCATTCACCACAAACAAAAGCTTCTCCTCTAAAGCGGTTCTGGTTCTGGAGCTCAAACATGAACATCAGAGAACCGGATGTAACCATCACAATAAAATGTTCTGATCCAAACACAGAAACTGATCGTTGATTTACTGAAGTGATTCGATAATGACGTCATTTAATAAAATACAGAATTGTCACTTTTTTGTCAATAAAGCTTGAAAAAAAAAACTTTTTTGTCTTTTTGAAAGAAGATTTGAACTGGAAGGTTTATCCACAGGAACTCAAACACAGATTTTTCCTCAAATCTGCAGAATTTTCACTTTAAAATGATTTTATCTTCAGTTATTTTAAACTCTTGAACCGGATTTTCATTCCCGCCTTCAGGAAACTCGGGTTAACACCGGCGGCTGACCTCTGGAGTCAATCTAACGGACACTGTCGAACTAGAAGCGGAACAGGTTTTTTTTTTTTTTTTCCCGTTAAAGTTCAGAAACTCACCGAATCCCCGGACAGCGGCTCCCGGTCCGCCAGCGGGACTTTACCGAGCCGGAACTGCGCTCCGTTGGTCCGCGGCGGCGCCGAGCTTCTCCCCGCGGCCGCTGCGCCGCTGCCGTCCCGCGTCCTCTGACTGCATCCCCGCCGGCGTGGAGCGGGTTTGAACGGCGGCGGACGAGGAAGGGGCGGCGGCGCCGAGCGGGCCCGCCCCCCCGGGACAGGGAGAGGGGGGTCCACTCGCGAGAGTTCACACGCGGGATTACGGTAACCGCACTTGTGGGGGGATTTCAAAATAAAAGCACGAAGAAGTGGGAGCTGCTGAGTCAGAAGTGTGGAGTTTATAGATGAATGAAGCGCGTCAAATATTTACATGTATTCATAATACAAGACAAATAACGTAACATTTACTTTTTTTTTATGCACCAAGTCTTTGTTGGAAACATTTCTACGTTTTTAAATTGATATATTTTACGTATTATTAATAATATTTATTTTATTTATAAACAAAATGTTTCAGTTATTTCATCTGAAACACAATAAAAGGTTTCAGGTTCTTTAGAGACTACCTTTGAGGAGAGACCATTGACTGTATATGACAACTGGACTGACTGCCTCCCCCCACGTTCCAAACAGGAAGTACCACAACATCCCATATAAATATATCTTTTTAACATCTTCTCAATGATCCTTTTTTTAATTTTTATTTTTTCTGTATCTTAAAATTATCTACTTATATAATGACCAATCGGATGCCTCTATAAAAGTAGGTGGAGCCTTTTGGCCCCTGAATCTAACGTTTAAAACATTTGATTGACACGTTTTGCTCAACTCGCTTTCAAGTGTGTGGCCTTCCATCAAGCTCAATCCTAATTGGTTAGACTGGTTTCCATAGAAACGTTGACTCGGACATATCACTGGCATTTGGCTCCGACATGTTGATGTCCGTGTCGCAAAAATATGGCAACTGAATTGACTTCATTTGTTTGGAACCTGAAGTAAACCCTTTCCTATGAATGATGTCACACTCCCTCAGGTCCAGTTCTCTGATACAGACATTGTCTGTGACCCCCATGACCTTACATGGGACAACGAGGTGGCTGAGCATCTGTTTGATGAAGAAGCTGACATGAGAAGGTTCAAATGTCTTCACTAGTAATGTCTATATTTAAAAACATGAACTGCAGTGTATTTGTGTTGTTGGATCAGAGAGCTGCTTTTGATCCTGTTGATCATGTAATCCTAGAGGATTGTAAAGGCATGCGAGTCTTATTTTGAAAAGAGGAAGTGGTAATGGTCTTGACCTGTGGTGTTCCCCAGGGATCAATCACGAGACTTCTGTTGTTCATTCTCTGCAGGCTTCCTCTAAGCCAATCACTGCGCAGTATTCATCAATACGCAGACGACGCTCAGATTTACATTTCCTTCACAGCAGCTGAATACGGACCAGAAGAGTTCATCTGTCTCTGCGACAGATCAGCGAGCGGATCCAGAACAAAGTTCTGCAGCTGAACACGGATTCAAACCATCATCTTTGACTCAGAGGAAAAACGAAGACCAACCTGAAAGTCGATTCCTCTAAAACATACGAGTCAGATTAGAAATCTAACCATGAAGTCTGACCAGAACTTGAAATGTCACTTTAAATCTATAAAATCACAAACATTTTACTGTAACATCATCAGAATCAAAGTTCTACTGACTGAACCGGACCTTCAGAGCCGGGTCCACTCTCTTATCTCCAGCACTTCTGGCTGCTGTGACGGTCTGGACTCGTCCAGGACGCCGCTGCTGACTAAAACCAGGAAGTACCACCACATCAGTCCTTCCTGTTTCTCAGAGGACGGACTTTAAAGCAGCTCCGCTTGGGTTCAAGTCTCTGATCCTACATGAGGGATCTCATTTGAACTTCAAAATCATTTCATTTATAATTTAAGATGTGTTTTTTTTGTTTTTTTTTAAGTTTGTTCCTGTAAATCCATTCTCGTATGAAGTGATTTTCACAAAGAAATTTGCCTTCAGTTACAAACTTCTGTGGAAGTGTGCTTTTATTTTGAAGGCCGTACTTCCTGGTATATCTGTGCAGAGCAAAAGCCGGAGCCAGCAGCCTCCTTAAACTGCTTACAGGCAGATTAAAAACTCCCCAAACCAGCGGCAGGTTAACACTGCTCACTTTGTGCTCCGAGATTTGCTAAATCAGCAAAACGCAGCAACGAAGGACACACACAACAGCCCTCATACACACAACGTTAGTGTGTAAACACAAACTGAACGCTCTGCACTCCAAACTAAAGACATAAAAGAGCTTCAGAAAATCCTCAAAAGTTGATATAAATATGGAAAAGCAGCTCAGAAATCACAAACATTTACATCAGAAGGTGAAATTATTTCTATAATCAGATCACAGACTCTTGAGTTGTAGTTTAATAAAACAACAACTCCCACAATACCTTGCATCATTTCTTTTCTCTTTTATTTAGACTTTCAGGCCTAAAATGTCAGAATTGAAAACTACATTTTGTCATATATTGTAGACATGAATGTTGATTTCATGACCATGAAGAACAAGCCCCGCCTCCTCTGAAGAGGCAGGAACCCGTTTGACCTTTGACCTGCTTCCTCTGGATTTCCCAACGTTCCCGCTGTCGGAGCAGGAACGCCGGAGCAGAAGGAGCTGCAGCAGAAATGAGGAGAACCTTGGCGCTCCTGGTGGGCGTTTACGCTTCGGTGCCCGTCCTCCTCTACCTGTCTCCGTGGTTACTGGCTCACGCCGTGTTCGCTCACCTGTGTAAGTCTTCACTTTTACCTGTGCGACGGAAAACGTAGCAGCAGGATTTGGGGAAAAAAAAACGTGGTTCAGCTTGAATTTTCCTCTGTTTTCTGACTGGATATTATCAACCAATAAGCCCCTCCCCCGCACGCCTAAAGCTGCACTTTGATTGGCCGTCTGCTGCACCTTGACCTGTTTAGTTTTCAGGCTTCATTTGGGTTTGGATCCAGTTTCTGTCTGACAGAAATCCGCTCTGACTGACTCCTCTTGTCAAAAACAAATCATTATCCTACCACCTCCGTGCCTTATAACCAGAACTGATGCGGCTCCATTTGTTCCTTCAGAAACCCTCAAAGTTCCTGAAAAGATTTAAATCAAACCTCCATTGTTAAGTTCTGTATTTGTTCAACAGTTATTGGTGTGTTTTTGTTTTTTTCTCCGTCTACATGACCTTTTTTCTTCCCAGCAGAGATCTGCTTACACTAGATCAGCGATCCTCTCTATTGTGGCTCTCTAGTTGAAGAAAAATAGAAAGTTTTTCATTTTAAAAAGTTACTGTTAGCTAAAAAGTAACCAGTAAAGAAAGAAAAGAAGAGGAACAGAGTAAACTGATTCAAACTTTATTCACAAACAGTAGGAGTGTGTCACCCCACGAGATCCTGACTACATTACCCATAATGCTCCAGCCATCCATCAAGATTAGAAGTTTTCAGCCTCGAGGTTGAACCAAAAATGTACTAAAACATTTGAACAATTTTTTAATGTTTGAGGTCAGTTAGCACGACCAGAATTCTTACTTTCGTGGAACAAATTATAAAGTAGATTTTCTGTTTCTGAACAAATTAAACCGTTTGTGTCAGAGTCACGGCCCGGGGGCCGGATCCGGCCCGCCGGGTAATTCTATCCGGCCCAATGTTATGCTGCACTCATTTCTGACTTGTATCATTTTGACTAAATATATTTTTATGGAGAATAAAATATTAAAAGTTATTTAAGGTTTAAGTTGATTTATTCTGGATGAATATTCCCGCCTTTTTATTATTCATAATTTATGTTCAAAAGTTAAGGTTTTAAAGTTTTAAAAATTGTCATTCTGTTAGCTTTTTAGACAATTTTGGTATTTACTAAGATTTTTTAGTCTATTTAGGAGTTTAGCTAATATTTCAGCTACATGCTAGCTGTTTTGGCTAACCTAGGTTTCTTTTTAATGCTTTTTAGGCTAATTTAGCATTTAGCTAATATTTTAGCTGCTTTTAGTTTCAGTGTTTTTAGCTATCAATTTCAGCATCTTCAGCAGCTAAATTCAGCTTCCAGCATTTACACTTTATCACTGTTTTCCTCTCAGACTTTATGACTGAAACTAGAAACAGTAAAAACAGTCGACCCGACTTTTTGTTTTCACTCCAACAAACGGAACAAAGACGTTCTGTGGAGGAAGATCCAGTTCTTCTCCTCATCAGATGGTTCCTCCACGCTCAGGTTTTCTCCTGAACCCTGTTGTGATGCGGGTCGGTCACAGGTGACCCTCACAGGTGACCCTGACAGGTGACCCTCACAGGTGACCCTGACAGGTGACCCTCACAGGTGACCCTCACAGGTGACCCTCACAGGTGACCCTGACAGGTGACCCTCACAGGTGACCCTCACAGGTGACCCTCACAGGTGACACTCACCTGAGCTCTTCTCCTCCACAGTGAGGGTTCCATTCTTCGTTGACCTCAGCCGACCTCAGGATGTGCTGAACCACACCTGCAGCTTCCACCTCAACACGGAGGAGGACGTGTGGGTGGGAGTGTGGTAGGGCGCTCCCGGCCGCCGCCGCCGCGCCTCAGAGGAGGCCGCATGCTCGTTTGGTGCAGGTGGTTCCTGAATGACAGGAGCCGCCTTCATTCAGCTGCAGGTCCTGAAAAACTCGAGTGCGATTGTTTTGTGCCGCTCACTCCTCCTCTCCTCCCGGTCCTCGCAGGCACACGCTCCCCGCCAGCCAATGGGAGGCGGCCTCCGGGAGAGGCGCCGACTGGTTCCAGGAGGCGCTGGGAGACGGGCGGCCTGTTATCATCTATCTCCATGGCAACGTGGGGACCAGGTGGGAGAGGAGCATCCGAGGCAGAGATCCTTGAACTTAATAGAGGCCAGAGGGATTACAGGGCCGCTGCTGAAGCTCTCCGTTTCCATGGTTACGACGCAGCCAGACCGTCAACACAAAATCCGTTGAAGACGATTCAGAAGCTGAGAAACTTTCTGCGATTTAACCCCGGAGAATGAATGAATAAAATAATCATAATAATTATTTTATTCATTTATTTTAATTAGATTTTAAGGTTTTTATTTTAGATGTTTTAGTTGTTAACTGCTGCTGCGCAAAACAAACAAACAAAAACACCTCAAACTGACTTTAAAGAGGATTATTTTTGGTTTCTTTAGGATTAAAAACGTTTCTGAGGCTGAAATGGAGAACTGCACTGAAGGTGGAGCTGAAAAAAAGCAGAATTTTTTTCAGTCGTGCAGAAAATTTCAATTCTGAGGCTAAAACATGTAATAAATATGATAAAAATGAATATTTTCAAAATGTAAAATCATATAATAAATGCTACAAGACCTGAATTAAAGAAAAAACAATTAGAACGGATCAATTCTAAAGTTCAGACACTGAAAAAGTTAAACAGCTTGAAACTAAAAGTTGCAGCTTTTATCAGAAATTTAAAGATTTATTGAATATTCATCAATTGATTGGTTTATTTCAAGCATAGATTGTAGTGGGAAGAAGTGAATGTATGTAATCCCACCTCTACTTAGTTACTTCATTTTACAGTTTTGCATAGTTATGTAATCCAGTTCTAATCAGATCAAATGTGATTTTTTAAAATCAATTTAATTATTAATAACATATGAATAACTAAACTCAGTGAACAAAACTAGAAGCTAAATGCCATAATTATTGTTGGTTTTAAATAAAATCAATAAATAAATGAAACATAAAAAAAACTAAAGTTTTTTTTTTTTTAATTAAAGGCGAAGCGTCAAAAATTATGGAGTCTCGAAAGAGCCAAAATGAAAATAAAATATACACCATTAAATAAATAAATAAATGTGTGCATTAAAAAAATATTTATTGCAACATTTATCTATTTATTTCATATTAAATATATTATTTCAATGTGGCTCTTTTAACCTACAAGGGACAATGAAATAAATAAACATGTCATGAAATACTTAAATGTGCTCTTTTAATATTTTAATGCCACATTTATTTCAACATTTATTTATTTATTTCAACATGTATTTATTTAATGCCACATTTATTTATATATTTAATGGTGTATATATTTATTTCATTTTGGCTCTTTCGAGACTCCATAAAAAATGAGACCGCCGGGTTGAATCCAGTTACATTTATTATTTAGCATTAATTAATAAAATTTAACCTGAATTATTTTGATTATGCTGTAAATGTATGAATCCATAAATAATAAAACTTAATTAACCAAAACTTCAAAATCAATTTTAATTGATTAATATTAATAAATTAGTTTACATTTTTCTGTCAAAGCCGATGGAGGATCATGGATGTAAAGAAGCTGAAAGGAATTAAAGTGATCAGGTTTAAAGAATGATATCATTAAAATAGTTACAAAGGCTGAAACAGATACAACTGATAAAAACAGAGCAATAAATTATCTATAAGAAAAAAAAAATCCCATTTCATTTAGAAAATGATCCATTTTCTGTAACAGAGTGTCATGTTTTGGTTTGTTTTCCTGCAGAGCGCTGAAGCACAGAGTGGATCTGGTGAAGGTGAGTCCAGGACTCCTTCAGGCTTCAGGCTGACAAACAGAACAAATGTAAATGTTTTGATCTGTGACCCACAGGTTCTGAGCGCTGCCGGGTTCCATGTTTTATCTTTGGACTACAGAGGTGACGCACGCCGTCTCTGTCAGTCACTCACATGCAGACTGTCACTGTTTTCAGACACAGAACAAATGATAAAACAATTCCTAAATCTGATGAATAAAGGATTTATGTTTAGTTTCTTCTTTATTGTAAAGCAGATATCACATCAGTTATCTTATATCTCAGCAGCGTTAAACTCAACTGCAATCCAAAACAGGATAAACATCTATTAAACACTGTAAAATTACATTTTTAAAACTTTAAAACTGTAACTTTAAAACAATTATAAACTAATTCATAGTATTACATAATGCTAGTGGGATGTAGCTGCTAACCCTAAAAATAAAAGCTTAGCCTAAAAATATTAGCTAAATGCCAAATTAGCCTAAAAATCTAAACAAAAAACTTAGGTTAGCCAAAATAGCTAACATGTAGCTGAAAAAAAAGCTAAACTTTAAATAGCCTAAAAAATTTTATTAAATACCAAATGCCAATTTTCAAACTTTAAAACTGTAACATTATAACACAATTATAAACTAGATTCATAGTATTAACTACAATAATGCTAGTGTGAATGTAGCTGCTGAAGATGCTAGTGCTGATAGCTAGCTAAAATATTAGCTAAATGCCAAATTAGCCTAAAAATCTAAACAAAAAACTTAGGTTAGCCAAAATAGCTAACATGTAGCTGAAAAAAAAGCTAAACTTTAAAATAGCCTAAAAAATCGTATTAAATACCAAATGCCAATTTTTCAAACTTTAAAACTGTAACTTTTTAACATAATTCTGAATAATAAAAATGCAGGAATATTATTCCAGAATAAATCAACTTAAACCTCAAATAACTTTCAATATTTTACTCTCCATAAAAATATATTTTGTCAAAAATAAGTGCAAAATAACATCCGGTCATTAATAACAATAAAATCAAATGATCTGGAGGGCCGGACAGAAGTACCCGGAGGGCCAGATCCGGCCCCCGGGCCTTGACTTGACTCATGTTATAACAGATCTTTTTATCCCTTTTTTAACCCACTACAATAAATAATTGACAGAAAATTGAATTTGTTTTTATATTTAAATTTTTTTAAACTATTTTGATGAAATCCACAAAAAAAACTATATTAATGGAAAAAACGTATTCATGAAATATTGATTCTTTTGATTTTGAAACATTGGGGGATGTAATCAGTTTTTGCTCACAACCATGTAAAGAAATATTGACAGGTGAGTTCATGAAAAAAAAGCATCTTATTTACACTCTGCTTCAACTTTAATACTAAAATTTTTAAAGTGAATTAAAAACAATAATTTATCAACAAATTTTTCAATATTTCAACTCAAGTAGTAATTAAAAAATGAATAACTATTCATGATTCTTCCATAAAAGAAAAAACAAAAAAAATTGACTAAACTTTTCCCCATAAAAAGAAAAAGGCTTTTGAGATTTCATGGAAGCAGCCATTCAGAAATGAGCATTAAAAGTCCTTCTACTGCCCCTAGTGGCATTAAGATGCACTGCAGGGCAGAAAACATGAAGCAGGTACCAGGAAAAGTGTTTTTATGCTTTTGAGTTTCTGAAATGTGTATCAAATATGATACAAAGGGTTACATAGAGTTAATTTATAGTGAGTGACAATAAAAATTATCCAACAGGTTCACAGTTTTGGACAAAATTCTGTTTTGTAAAAAGATTTAAACGTGTTTTATGATAAATCAAGAACCATAAACACTATAAATACATAAACACTAATAAACACTAATAAAGATCAATTTAAAGTGTTTAATTTAGTTTTTTTCTGAAGTTTTGATTCCAGTCTCATATCTTCTGCAGAGATTTAACGTGATAGTTTGTTTTGATCAGATGAAGGTTGATTATGATTTACAGGTTTTGGAGATTCCTCTGGAGACCCCAGTGAGGCGGGGCTGACCTCTGATGCCCTCTACCTGCAGCAGTGGGCGAGGGCGCGCAGCGGCGGCGGCCCCGTGATCCTGTGGGGTCACTCTCTGGGCTCCGGGTCAGATTCCGGCTCGTTTGGAAGATTTTTGTCTTCGGACACAAACGGCGGTCTGAATGCAGCTCGTGTGTTTTTGCAGGGTGGCCACCAACGCTGCCGTCAGACTGCAGGACGCAGGTGGGCGGGGCTATACTCTCCATTCTGTTGTCATGGTGACAAAGTAGAAACAGTTTGATTTCTCACATAGACACTTATATGTTTGAGAATCAAATAGGGAGATTTTTAGAGTTTGCAAATCTCAGAAAGTGTTTCCATGGCAACCAAAAGCTGACGTTAAAGTAGAAGAAAAGAAAATGAAATTTGTCTGGTAAAAGTCTGACATGAAAGAAGAAACACAAATTCACAGATTAAATATAAACATTTGGTTTTGTTTGAGTGAATCTAAAAATGTTGGTGCATAAAAAAAGGAACAAAATTTCAGAATCAAGCCTCAAACAGTTCTCTAAACTCAGGATTTCAGACTCGGACAGTTGTTTTTGTCCTGCAGGGTCGGCAGTCGATGCTTTAGTCCTGGAAGCTCCGTACACGAGAATCAGAGACGTGGCAGCAAACCTGCTGATCACGAAGGTAAATCAGCTGATTTAAACCGTGTTTTAGAGAATATTTGACGACATCAAAATGCTGCTGACGTCACTTTCTATTGGACAGAAGGATTCACGTTTAAATCATTTGAACTCTCATTTTCTGAGGAAAATTCCTGAAAAAGTAAAAGTGAGAAAAACACACCTGGAAACGCTCGTGTTTATTGATCTGATGGATCAGATTTCTTTAGTTTTCATCAGAAAAATGCAGCAGTTTTTTGTTAAACTATATTAATAATCTTTATTAAAGGCTCACTCTGATGTCTGTCCAGAGGTGTTGCACTCCAAATACACAGATCTCTGTTTAGCTGCAGAAAGTTTTTCATGTGGTTTTGGTAGATTTTGTTGTTTTTCTGACTCATTTTCCTGATCACCACCTGAACGCAGCATTTCTCCAAGTTCATGTAAATCCCTGAGGAGCATCAACCCAATTGGCTGGATGCTAAATTAACCTGAAAGAAATGGTTAGCCAAAACAGCTAGCATGTAGCTGAAAAATAGTTAAACTACAAAATAGCCTAAAAAAATGAAAAAAAGTCACTTAGCTAAAACAACTAGCGTTTAAATATTAGCCTAACTCAAAAAACAGCCTTAAAAAAAGCCTAAATTAGCCAATAAAGCTAGCATGTAGCTGAAATATTGGCTAAACTTCAAAACAGCCAAATAAATCTTAGTAAATGCTGAAACCGTCCAAAAAGCTAACAGAATGACAATTTTTACAACAACTTTTAGACATAATATAAATAATAAAAAAGCAGGAATATCATTCCAGAATAAATTAATTTAAAGTTTAAATATCTTTCAATATTTTACGCTCTATAAAAATATGTTTGTCAAAATTATACAAGTTAGAAATAAGTGAAAGATAACATCGGGTCATTATTAACAATAAACTGATCTGGAGGGCCGGATAGAACTCCCTGGAGGGCCGGATCCGGCCCCCGGGCCTTGACTCTGACATACGTGCTTTAGACTATAATTTCAGAAATCAAACTATTTTATTTAATTTTAATTTGTCAAAAAGGTGTCAATGACGAACAGACAGGTCTTTAAAAGCTCCACTAATAGAGATCAACAGACTGTTTGGATCTGAGGATTCTATTGGTCCAGATTCTGCAGAAATTCTTTCTTTGAGGTGGATCACTAAACCTGCACACATCTGTTCCTAAACAGACCTTTCATCCATCCATCCATCATTCTTCCATCCATGCGGTTCTTTTCTGTTCTCTAGATCTACACGTTCCTTCCAGGACTGAAGAACTTCCTGTTCGACCTTCTGAAGAAGAACCAGATTGAATTTGCGAACGATGAGAAGTGAGTTTTTCCCGCCTCTGCCGACGTTCAGGTGAGAAGCTGACCGTTTGGATGTTTACAGCCTGAAGACGCTCACCTGTCCGCTCCTCCTCCTGCACGCCGAGGACGACGCCGTGGTTCCTCATCACATGGGCCTGCAGGTGCGTCCGCCGCGCCTTCCCGCTCGCCGTCGCGTCTGACCTTTTGACCCTTTTGACGGCTCTCCCGTTCAGCTCCAGCAGATCTCCGTGGAGGCGCGGCGAGGACTCGGCGAGCACGCTCCGGTCACCATGGTTTCCTATCGGGCCGAGCTGGGGTTTTCTCACAGCAGCATCCACCTGGACCCCAGCTTACCAGCAACCGTCCAGTGAGTCAGAAACATTCATCTCCCTTCAGATGCAGGAACGTGTTGACAAACAAACAACCGTTCTGTTGCAGGAAGTTTGTTCAGAACCTGAGAGGAACCACGACTTGAAGACAGAAGTTCAATCCTCCAGATTAAAGTTGAAATAAAACCACTTCATATCATGAAAGTGAATCTTTTTATTGGAAAAGTCGGCGTGGAGAGCGCGGTCGTCTGTTCTCTACAGGTTAATGCAAAGACAAAAGTTATAAAAAACGAACTCCAGAATGGGAGCAGACTAACTCCTGGTCCACCAGGGCGCCCCCTGCTGGTCACATCTTCTTCAGGGCCCGGACCGTCTCCTCCAGAGCCTCTCTGGGCTCGTTGGGGGGCGGGATCTTCAGGTCGGTGGGCTCCACCCCCCACACCTCCGTGGCGTACTCCGTGATGGTCCGGTCGCTGGAGAACTTCCCCGTCGCGGCGATGTTCCGGATCACCATCTTGGTCCAGTCCACTGGGTTCTGAGGGTCGGAGACAAACCGGGGCGGTGACGCAGAGGACGGAGACGAGCGGCGCCTCTACGGCGAAACGTTCTGACGCGGGACGTTTAAACCAAAACAACCAACCAAAATGGATGTAAACACTTCTGAACCATCATTAGCTTTAAACTGATTAAGATGATATTTAATCAAACTGTTAATGAGTCGTGAAGCTTCTGTCCTTCATTATTTCTGGTATGAAAACAAGATTAAATCTAACGAGGTCGAGATCTGAATTTGGTCCTCACAACTTTGTTGAACTTCACTAAACTCTGACTCCATAAAGTATAAAGTAACGACTAATCCAGCATTTTAATAGTCAATTCGTCGACCAATCGCAGCAGCTCTAATTAAGACTCAAGAACTGCAGAGTTTTCATGAACTCCAGACAAGAAGAAAAAGGTACGGATGCTGTGGAGAGACAAACTTCCTGCTGCTGTTAGGACATTATTTTAATTAATGTTATGAATAGCAACAGGCTAATAGTTTTGGCTTATTTGTTTTGAGTAATTGTAAGTTATTTTGGAATTTAGCTATTATTTAAACAATGAGATACCTCTCTTCAGGCTAATTTAGGATCTACCATTTTCTTTTTTTTAGCCAATTTAGAGTTTAGCTCATATTTAAGAAGCGCTCTAAATATTCTTGCAAAATTCACATGTATTGGGGATTTTTAAGCAATTTTATTACACTTTTTCAGAGATGAATGTCCTCTTCTATCATTCTTTAACAGAGTTTTCAGTCTTTTAGCAATTTAACATTTTGCAAATAGCTTTGGCATTTTCAGTAAATCGCGTCATCGTGTTTTGAGAAAAGCTTCAGCCTCTTCAGCGACTTTCAGCATAAAGCATTCACACCAGCTTTATCACAGATAGGGCTGCCACAAACGATTATTTTAATAGTCGACTAATCACCGATTATTTTTTCCGATTAGTCGACTAATCTGTTCATGGCCAAAGTGGATGTAAAGATGCTGAAGTTGATAACCAGCTAAAATATTAGTTAAATGCCAAATTAGCCAAAAAATAAAAAGAGCCAAAGTTAGCCGAAATAGCTAGCATGCTGCTGAAATATTAGCTAAATTCCACATAAGCCTTAAAAAAATGGAAAAATACTATATTAGCCAAAACAGCTAGCATATAGCTGAAATATAAGTTAAACTCAAAAGTTGCCTAAAAAAACGTAAAAAAGCTAAAGTTAGCCGAAATAGCTAGCATGCTGCTGAAATATTAGCTAAATTCCACATTAGCCTTAAAAAAATGGAAAAATCCTATATTAGCCAAAACAGCTAGCATATAGCTGAAATATAAGTTAAACTCAAAAGTTGCCTTAAAAAACGTAAAAAAGCTAAAGTTAGCCGAAATAGCTAGCATGCTGCTGAAATATTAGCTAAATTCCACATTAGCCTTAAAAAAAACGGAAAATCCTATATTAGCCAAAACAGCTAGCATATAGCTGAAATATAAGTTAAACTCAAAAGTTGCCTAAAAAACGTAAAAAAGCTAAAGTTAGCCGAAATAGCTAGCATGCTGCTGAAATATTAGCTAAATTCCACATTAGCCTTAAAAAAATGGAAAAATCCTATATTAGCCAAAACAGCTAGCATATAGCTGAAATATAAGTTAAACTCAAAAGTTGCCTAAAAAACGTAAAAAAGCTAAAGTTAGCCGAAATAGCTAGCATGCTGCTGAAATATTAGCTAAATTCCACATTAGCCTTAAAAAAATGGAAAAATCCTATATTAGCCAAAACAGCTAGCATATAGCTGAAATATAAGTTAAACTCAAAAGTTGCCTAAAAAACGTAAAAAAGCTAAAGTTAGCCTAAATAGCTAGCATGCTGCTGAAATATTAGCTAAATTCCACATTAGCCTTAAAAAAAATGGAAAAATCCTATATTAGCCAAAACAGCTAGCATATAGCTGAAATATAAGTTAAACTCAAAAGTTGCCTAAAAAACGTAAAAAAGCTAAAGTTAGCCGAAATAGCTAGCATGCTGCTGAAATATTAGCTAAACTCCAAAATAGCCTAAAAAAACCCTAATAAATGCCAAAATATTCCAAAAAGCTAGCAGAAGGCTATCATAACTTTCAACTTTACTACAATCTGACTTCATACAATATAAAGTAACGACTAATCGACTATTAAATTAGTTGTCGATTATTTTAATAGTCGATTAGTCGACTAATCGTGGCAGCCCTAATCACAGATAATGTTCATTTTGAGAGAGGAGAGAAATGAGGACGACTAAAGGTGAGGTTAGGAGTCCCGATCAGGACTAGAACTGAAGGTTAACGCGGTCGGGTCGCTTCAACACCTGTCAGACGTTACCTGGTAGAGTTTGCTGACTTTCTCCTGACACTTCATGTAGGCTTCAAAGTCTGCGAACACCTTGAACCTGCAGAGAGATCACAGGTAAACAAACCGGACGTTCCTTCAGCGGCGCCGGCGGGGGCGGGGCCTCCTCACCGGTCGTGTTTGAAGAGCATGTCGGTCAGGTCTTTGAAGAGATCGGGGTTTTTGGGGCTGAAGAACCCACTGGTGATCTGGTCCATCACGTGTTTCAGCTCCGGGATCTTGTTGTAGAACGCCATGGCGTCGTACCTGAACACACGGACACGTTTACCACCACGAACGCTCCCGACACCACACCTTCCGTCCGGAAGCGTCACCCCTTCTTATCCATGTCGGCCACGTCCTCCACCCTCATCCCGAAGATGAAGAGGTTCTCCTCGCCGGCCTCCTCCGCCATCTCCACGTTGGCGCCGTCCATGGTGCCGATGGTCAGAGCTCCGTTCAGCATGAACTTCATGTTGCCCGTCCCAGAGGCTTCGGTTCCAGCGGTGGAGATCTGCTCCGATAGATCCGTGGCCGGAATCACTGCGGAGAACCAGAGGAAATCTGCGGCTTCGCTCCAGACGGGAAAGTCGGACCTCGGAACCGGCGGTACCTTTCTCTGCCAGGGAGACCCGGTAGTTCTCCAGGAAGATGACCTTCAGCTTGCTCCCGACAACAGGGTCGTTGTTCACCACGTCGGCCACCGAGGTGATGAGCTTGATGATCATCTTGGCCATGTGGTAGCCGGGGGCGGCCTGCAGGGGGAGGCAGAGAGCGGGTCAGAACGCTTTCTACAGATGACAGTCGAGAAGACGGATGCTAATGCTAACTATACAACTCTGACAGGATATGCTAACGTTAGCATGCGAACACTAAAAAGATAATGTTAAGTAAAGAATAGCTTATTGATGCTACGACATGGATACTCTCACTGGCATACCAAAGGTAATATGCTAACATGCTAATGCTACAAAGATGATGTTGATATATGCTGAAGTTATAGACACATTTGCACAGGAATAAGAATGAAGACAACGGATGCTAATGCTAACTACATAACTGACAGGACTATGCTAACGTTAGCATGCGAACACTAAAAAGATAATGTTAGTTAAAGAATTTCTTATTGATGCTACGACATGGACACTCTCACTGGCATACCAAAGGTAATATGCTAATATGCTAATGCTACAAAGATGATGTTGATATATGCTGAAGTTAAAGACACGTCTGCACAGGAATAAGAGTGAAGACAACGGATGCTAATGCTAACTACATAACTGACTGGACTATGCTAACATTAGCACGCTAACACTAAAAAGATAATGTTAAGTAAAGAATAGCTTATTGATGCTACGACATGGACACCCTCACTGGCATACCAAAGGCAATATGCTAACATGCTAATGCTACAAAGATTATTTTGATATATGCTGAAGTTAAAGACACGTCTGCACAGGAATAAGAGTGAAGACAACGGATGCTAATGCTAACTACATAACTGACAGGACTATGCTAACGTTAGCATGCGAACACTAAAAAGATAATGTTAAAGAATTCTGACGCTAGCACAAAAATTCTCATGCTGAACTGCTACTAGCAACATGCTAATGCTACAAAGACCATCATAATTGGGGTATTTTGATGTTACCAAGAAAATATTTACACTGGCATGCAAATGACCAGATGCTAACATGCTACTGCTAAAACTAATATATGCTAAAGTTGAGGACACGCCTGCAAGAGGACGGATGCTAATGCTACCTATACAGTATAACTGGCAGGACCATGCTAACGTTAGCATGCGAACACAAAAGATAATGTTAATTAAAGAATAGCTTATTGATGCTACGACATGGACACCCTCACAGGCATACCAAAGGTAATATGCTAACATGCTAATGTTAGCATATTACCTATACAGTATAACTGGCAGGACCATGCTAACGTTAGCATGCTAACGCTAAAAAGATAATGCTAATTAAAGAATAGTTAACTGATGCTACAAAAGATTACTTTTGCCAAAAGCAATATGCTAACATGCTAATGCTACAAAGATGATTTTGATATATGCTGAAGTTAAAGACACGTCTGCACAGGAATAAGAATGAAGACAACGGATGCTAATGCTAACTTCATAACTGACAGGACCATGCTAACGTTAGTATGCTAACGCTAAAAAGATAATGCTAATTAAAGAATAGCTAACTTATGCTACAAAAGATTACTTTCGCCAAAAGCAATATGCTAACATGCTAATGCTACAAAGATGATTTTAATACGAGGGCTCAGGTGAGCTGCAGCGTCACCTTTCCCCCGATGATCACGGTCCGCGGGACAAATGGAGCGCCGGGATTCTTCCTGATGCCTTCAGGGAAAAACAAACAAACAAAAGAGGAAAAGTTATCATTTCATGAGGAAACATCAGAGGAAGAGCAGCTGATGATGAAACCAGCGCTCCGCATGGAAAATTCCCGCTCCGGTGCCAACATTCCTCATGTCTGTATAACCCGTGGAATCTTCCACATGTCAGGAGGCATCAGCGGCGGCGCCGTCGCCGCGGTACCTACGGTTGTACAGCGCGATGATGTGCAGGCAGTTGAGCAGCTGCCGCTTGTACTCGTGGATCCTCTTCACGTGGACGTCGAACATGGACGCCGGGTTGATCTGGACCCGGTACTCCTTCTCCAGGTAGTGAGCGAACTTCAGCTTGTTGTCCTGCAGAAACGCAAAAAAGGTCAGAGAGGTGATGAGGGGGGCGTGGCCAGGAAAGCGCTGAATCACAGCGGGGTCTTGTCCGGGCGTGCGAGTCTCTGCAGGCGAGCAGTTGCACCATTTCATCAGCTGTCAGGCTGCTTCCTGCTCGCACGAGCAGAAGTGGAGTTTTCCATTTAACCACCTGAACGGAAAAACGACCACGACGCGACGCACAACCTCAACCTTTAAAGGACATTTATGCTGATGACAGTTCCAATGTCTTTCAGATTTAAGATGTAGAGTTTCTTTACTTTGGTTTCAAAAATAGCAAATGTGAAGTTAGATTCTAATTAACGATTATTAAACACATTACAATAAAATTAAAATACAAAAATTATCAGGACTGACAAAATAAATATTCCTTAATAAATGTGTTTTAGTGTCATTTTTAATAGCTGTAGTAATAAATGAATGCCCCCATTGTGGGATAAATTAAGTTTTATTCTCTTTTATTTGAATGTAATTATTAAAGATGACTCCGCCCATCACATGATGTCATCAGAACATCACAAAACTAAGATGAAGTGAGCAAAAAAATATTTATATTTACGAATCAACAAAATAAAATCCCTCAGAACGTGTTCACATTGACTGTAGCGCCATCTTCAGGTGGAAAAATCCAAATGTTTCTAAAAGCTCGGCGGTCCTGTGGTGGAGTGTCCGCCCTCAGACTAGAGGCTCGTGCGTTCCCTGTTTGATACTCAGCATGAAGGGAACCTGAGCGCAGCGGTGTCTGCAGCTCACCACTCCCCCACGGGATGATGAAGAAACGTCACACACCTGAGCGCGTTACAACTGACGGAACTTTTCAGTTTAAGTCAAAAACTTTCAGTTTAAGAGTATTGAGTTTATAAAAGTTATCGTTCTTTTATTTAACCTTTCAAATACTGACGCTCTGAAACTCGTCTTGATTCGTCACCTTTTCCAGGTATTTGTGTCATTTATTCTTACCCAGGTAAACATGTGGGCGGGGCAAACCTCAACAGGGAGTTTAGATGTATTGATTGAGTGTACGCGGCGCCAGCTTCACCTGTTTGACTTTAGCGACGTCACGAATGAAAGCGGCGTTGTTCACAAAGTCGTTCAGCTTCCTGAGCTGACTGAGATCCTTCACGTAATCCTCCCCGATCACCTGGAACAGAACGTGCCGGTGAGTGCTGATGACCACATGATGACCCGCGCACGTCCCGGGATGAAGGTTTGGCGGGGAACGGACCTCAGCGATGAGCTCAGCCAGTCCGGGGTTGCAGAGCAGCAGCCAGCGTCTGGGAGTGATGCCGTTGGTTTTGTTCTGGAACTTTCCAGGCTCCAGTTCGCTAAACTCACGGAATCTGCAGGAAAACGAGAGAAAAATCATGTAAAATGTTGTGGAGGGAGATCAGCATCCTCCAGGAAATGAAGCTCCGCCCAATGGGTGGAACAGAGTGATGGCAGCCTTGGGCTGGGCGATAAAACGATAATTATTGATATCGCGATAGAACATTTTTTCGATAGAAGAATGAGTCTATCGCAATAGACTTTTATTTTGAAGGGTCCACAAATAACACTTGCTAGCGAACATTTTCTTCTCTCTCATTTGGGTCATTTTTTGGACTCCACTCCGCGTCCTTCGTCTGCATGAAAGGTAAACAAACGCGCACGAGGCGCAACCCCCGCTGCAGCTGCGTATCTCGTGCCCGCGCGCTTTATTACAGTCAATCGTCTGTCCACGCCGAATGCATTTGGGGTCAAATTAATTTACTGTACACTGTATTAGTTTTAACAAGCATCAGATTTGATGCTCGTCGATCATCAGAAAGTCTGTCGCTGAGTGTGGAAGAAACTTCCGTCAAAACTTTTCTGGAACTCTTCGTGAAGAACGCGGATACCAAGAGATTTAATTATTTTGAATAGCTGAATAAAAACATCGGTACACATCTCCGTATCGGATTTGAGGAGACCTTCCAATGAGGAGAGGCCGCTGTCGCACTCCTGCACCTAGCTGGCAAGAACCGACGGGGGAAGGTAGAGCTATGGCAAGCCGTTAGGGTCAAAAATCACCAGAAAAAAACGCGGGTCTGGCAGTGCGTCACCTCGACATGTGCTAAGGTTAATAATACTTATTTGACATATTTAAATGTTGCCACAGTTAGTTTCAATACGACAATTAATACCAAAAATAATGAAAGTTAAATTTCAAAATTGTAGTTTAATTTGGTGGGATAGCATATTAACATTGCTTTCTCTCTCCAGACATGTACATGTAATCAGAAAATACATGTTTTGTTCATGTTCAAAGTTCAAAATATGTGAGTTAATGCTTTTAAGTACTTTTTTTTTTCAAACAGATTTTTAACTTTTCAAAAAAGTAATTTTAGGCTTTTATCTTCTTTTTTCTTGTTGTTCTTTTTGCTTGTTACTGATCTTAAAAATGATCCAAACTGTGACCTTAAAGCCGTGACACGATCAGAGTTTTGTGATCCGTTACACCCCTACTAAATACAACAAAAATAATTTGTAGTACATTAATACATTTTTGTTATGTGAACCCTGAAAACATTAGAATTTATTTGTAGACTTAATGCTTTGTTTTTTAATGGAACTGAAGCAACAGTTTAGTATCTATTTCATAAACTTTTGAAACTTGAAAGCTTTTGCTTTAATTTTCAGCTTAGTTCATTTATATATATATTCTTGGTTATTAAAAAATTAGTTTCATAATTTCCATTGGATCTGTTATCCTTAGTGTGATAGGAAATAAATATTTAAATTTAAACAACCTGCTGTTGAATTTACATTTCATTTTTGAACCACAAAATGTTCAAATATAGTTATTTGGTTTATATCGTGATAAATATCGTTATCGCGCAATATGTAAAAAGCTATATCGTGATATTAAAAAATCCCATATCGCCCAGCCCTATGGGAGCCCCGCCCCCAAAACCATAAATATCTACTAAAAAAACAGATTTTAACAAATGTTCTTTGAATTATCACAACTCCTCACAAACGTGGTCATTCTAAAGTCTGAGTTTTTAGATGTAAAGTGCAGCAAATCAGCTTAAAGCAGATTTTCTTTGGGTCAGAATCATTAGAGTTACGATCATTAAAGGAACATAAACTCAAGGTAACTCAGACTGAGAGTTGCAGCCATGATTCTCCAAACCTCAAACAGGAAGTTGCAGCTGAGAACGCAACCCTTCGTGACACAAGTCCGGACCAACAAATGAGGAAACTTATTTTGAAAGTCTCGGCCTGAAAAGCTGAAGTTTCCCAACGACAGCAGAGGAACGCTCACACTTCGGTCTTGACGATGTTGGAGTGGATCTCGGCGACGCCGTTGACGGCGTGCGAGCCCACGATGCACAGGTGGGCCATGTTCACGCGCTTGCAGCCGTCCTCCTCGATCAAAGACATTTTCCTCAGCTTGTCGATGTCTTTGGGAAACAGAGCTGCGATTTTCTGCAAACGCACAGAAGCGAGTGTTCAGGCGTCGGGATTTTCTCACAGATTCTCACCGACAGTCATGACAAATATTTCCTTATTTTGACCTTCAGAGGAACAGAATCTCGTTAAAGTTTAAATATCAAAATCATGCCAACGCTAAAAAGTCCATGTTGATGAAATCGTAGCCTAATGACGCTACCACGAAACTACTAATGCTAGTATGCTAGTGGCAAGATGCTAATTTTGCTACGTTAGCATGCTAACAGTCATATCAACATCACAGCTTACTGATGCTACGACAAAAACACTCTTGCTAGCATGCCTATAGCAACATGCTAATGCTACAAGGATCACTTTGATACGTGCTAAAGTTGGGGACGTGCCTGTGACCTGCACAAGAATCAGAGTGAAGAAGATGGATGCTAATGCTACCTATCTAACTAGCAGAACCATGCTAACGTTAGCATGTCAACAATAAAAGGATCATGTTAATTAAAGAACAGCTTCATCATTCTATAACAAAAATACGTTGGCATGCCAATGGCAACATGCTAACATGCTAACGGCACAAAGAGCTTTTTAATTTATGCTAAAGTTAGAAGTAAGAGTGAAGAAGAAGGATGCTAATGCTACCCAAACAACTGACAGGACCATGCTAACATTAACATGCTAACACTAAAAAGTTCATGCTAATTGAAGAATAACTTATTGACTTTACCACAAAAATACTCACACTGGCTCACTACTAGCAACATGCTAATGCTACAAAGATAATAAAAGTATTTTGATGTTACCAAGAAAATATTTACACTAGCATGCTAATGGATGAATGCTAACATGTTCATGCTATAAAGATCATTTTAATATATGCTAAAGTTGAGGACATGTCTGCACAGGAATCAGAGTGAAGATGCTAATGCTACATCCAGTATATAACCGACACGACCACACGTTTACATTTACTGTTTGTTAGTTGTTTTTATATGTTTGAAATAAACAACTGCATCCATGTAAATAAGCTAATGATAGCAATGTGGTTCTGCTAGCATGCTAACTAGCCAACATGCTAATAGGACAAAAACAATTGCACAGTTGGCAAGCAAACATGAAATTCTAGTGTCAGCAAACCATTAAACAGATTTTATCATCTCTCTTTTGTAGTTTTATCACTTTGTGATTAAATGAACTAAATCCTGAGATGGTTTTGATGAACAAGGATCAATAGATTCTAATGGATGATCCATACTAACATCCAGGTGGGCCTGGTTGATCTGGTAGATGATCTGCAGGTGTCTGGGGAGCAGGTTCTCCAGGAGCTGCACGGGCCAGCGCTCCAGAGCCTCCGGGAGGACCGTGTGGTTGGTGTAGGCAAAGGTGCGTCTGGTCAGGTCCCACGCCTGCAAAGACAAGACCCCCATGGTGAGGGGGCGTGGCCATGCATGCCTCTGGGGGGTCTTTACCCAGGTAAATGTCTTCATAGGTTTAGAGAAATATTATTAGACTTTCTTCCAGCGTTGCTGATCTCTTCCTGTTGAACATCATCTCTTACCAGCTCAGTGGCCTTGTGGTAGAGTGTCCGTCCTGAGATTGGAAGGTCATGGGTTCAAGTCCAGGCCGAGTCATACCAAAGACTCTAAAAATGGGACCCAGTGCCTCCCTGCTTGGCACTCAGCATTAAGGGGTTGGATTGGGGGGTTAAACCACCAAATGGTTCCCGAGCGCGGCTGTGTCTGCAGCTCACCGCTCCCCCAGGGGATGGGTCAAATGCGGAGAACAAATTTTGCACACCTTGGTGTGTGACAACTAATGGGACTTTAACTTTTTAACTTTAAGGGAACATTTCGACGGGAGCCAAACTTCCCATGATCCCAGATTAGTTTTCATTAATACTTCTGTAACATATTATTTCAGTGGAAAGTTTTTGAAGATTATGAAACTGAGGATGTTTCATTCTCAGGTTTTGACGTGTTCCCGCTTGTGCTCGAGTGACTCATCTGCACTTCCTGTTGCACGCCGTCATCAGCCCAACGCGTGCGTGCCAGCCTCACCGTGTCCCAGTCCAGCTTCTCGATGTCCACAAAGACCCTCATCAGCTCCGGGATGGCCATGGCGGGATGAGTGTCGTTCAGTTGGATGGCGACCTGCAGAATTTCATGTTCCGTTACTTCCTGTTGCCATGACAACAGCATCTGGATTAAAAACGGAGACGTCGCTGCAGTTACCTTATCGGGGAAACTCTCAAAGGAGGTGCGACCAGGAACTCCCTTCTTGGTGGTCTTGAAGCGCCGGATGATGTCTTGGAGTGTGGCTGCTACGACGAAGTACTCCTGCTTCAGACGGAGCTCTTTCCCTTCAAAGAACTGAAACACGAGGAGCAGGAAGTCCTTCAGCGGAGTTTATGAGACCTGAGACCTTCTGCAGATACACGCACTTACATTGTCGTTTGGATAGAGGACACGGGAGATGTTCTCTGCCAGGTTTCTGTCCAGGACAGCCTGGATGTAGTCTCCGACATTGACTACACAGACACACACGGACAGACAGACAGCTCAGATTCAGCTTCAGCTTCAGCTTCAGCTTCAGCTTCAGAGGAACCCGTGCATCAACAGCAGAGGAAGTTGCAGCAGGTTGCTTTAGAATTGCACCGTTCTCGGTCACGACACAGAAGTGGGCGTGTTCTTCACTCACAGTCCTTCAGGTTGAAGTCGTTGGGCGCTCGGGCCGACCACAGCCTCATGGTGTTCACGGTGTTGTTCATGTAACCGGGAATGGGCGTGTCGTACGGCATCGCAAGAACAACCTGCGAATGAAGGAACCCATCAATGAAGCATGCTAATGCTAACATTCATTTAGCTTTAACTTCAAAATGCCATCATGGTAAATTTAGTGTGCTAATGCTAACACTAATTTAGCTTTAGCTTGAAAATAAAATCAAAGTCAATGTAGCATGCTAATGCTAACATTCATTCAGCTTCAGCTTGAAAATACAATCAAAGTCAATGTAGCATGCCAATGCTAACATTTATTTAGCTTTAACTTCAAAATGCCATCACGGTAAATTTAGCATGCTAATGCTAACACTAATTTAGCTTTAACTTGAAAATAAAAGCAAAGTCAATGTAGCATGCTAATGCTAACATTCATTTAGCTTTAGCTTGAAAATACAATCAAAGTCAATGTAGCATGCTAATGCTAACATTCATTTAGCTTTAACTTCAAAATGCCATCACGGTAAATTTAGCATGCTAATGCTAACACTAATTTAGCTTTAGCTTGAAAATAAAAGCAAAGTCAATGTAGCATGCTAATGCAAACATTCATTTAGCTTTAGCTTGAAAATACAATAAAAGTCAATGTAGCATGCTAATGCTAACATTCATTTTAGCCTTTAACTTCAAAATGCCATCACGGTAAATTAGCATGCTAATGCTAACACTAATTTAGCTTTAGCTTGAAAATACAATCAAAGTCAATGTAGCATGCTAATGCTAACATTCATTCAGCTTCAGCTTGAAAATACCTTTTATCAATGTAGCATGCTAATGCTAACATTCATTTAGCTATAGCTTGTACAAAGCAGCTATATCCGAATTCCCACCCTAATCCTTTACTACTAAAAAACTATGTAGTGCAGCACCATCTAGTTCTCTGGATTTTGAAAGCAATTTAGACACCACACTCACTATTTCTTTATTTTATTTATTTAAACGCTAAATATGACATGACATGAAGTGAAAATCTAATGAATACGAACATTTTACATCTGTTTGTAACTCCACTGTGTTCTGATGGTGAAAATGTAGATGGATTATTTAAAAAAAATACACTTAAACATGTTTTTTTTGGCAAAAATTGTTCAAATGCAATGCATTGTGATATATACATTTTTTTCCACAAAGACTTCAGGGAAATTTCTAGGGCATTTGATTTTGGAGTTGTAGATTCAGACAGCACTACAACATGGAGAACGCACTATGTAGTGAGTAGGAACGGAATTTGAACATAGCGACACAGATAGCATGCTAATGCTAAAACTAATTTAGCTTTAGCTCAAAAATGTAATTACAGTGAATTTAGGATGCTAATGCTAACACTAATTTAGCTTTAGCTCCAAAATACAATTACAGTAAATGCAGGATGCTAATGCTAACACTAATTTAGCTTTAGCTCAAAAATGTAGTTACAGTAAATGTGGGATGCTAATGCTAACACTAATTTAGCTTTAGCTCAAAAATGTAATTACAGTAAATGTGGGATGCTAATGCTAACACTAATTTAGCTTTAGCTCAAAAATGTAATTACAGTAAATGTGGGATGCTAATGCTAACACTAATTTAGCTTTAGTTTGAAAACATTATGAAAATAAACGTAGCATGTTAATGCTATTTCCAAAGCAGTCAATTTTCATGTTGAATTCTCACTCCTTCAAGCGGCCATTTTGTCGGCGTGTCCAAATCTACATTCTAAATTGCAGTGACCTAGAAAGTCATCAAACAACTAACATATTGATGCTAGATTGGCAAACAAAGATAATTCATTGTATTTGAACAACTCGTCATTGAAAACATGAGTTTTTTTAGCTAGTCTTCATAACCAGGAAAGTGAAATCATAAATGTTTTTTATAAAAAGTTTAGGTTTTTACTTCTGCAAATAAATTACATATTTGGTTTCTGAATTGCATTAAGATCAAAATCACTGGATAGTCCTGCACTTTATCCTGTAGTGAGGGACTCCAGACAATTCAGCAGATGTAGCATGCTAATGCTAATTCAGTAGATAAGACGCCGACGTCTCCTTTGATAGATGAGTGCTAGTGCAGAAATGTGAATGTATCTGCTGTAAATCAAAGTTTTGTTCACATCCGTGTTTTTAATGATATATTGTGCGAGTTTATTTGGAAATTTCTGATTTAATGGAGAAAGTGTTGTTGTAAAATTGTGTTTAAAATGGACATTTATAGAATTTCAATCGTTTTTGTACATAAATGTGGTGGAAATGCAGCTATGGTGATGCTAAGAGTTTCTATTTGTGTTTTTTTTGTTCTCTTTTGTAGAAAATAAAATGTTCTGTTCATTATTTCACATCCTTTTACAGAGATCTCTTATTTGATGTTTAATCTTTATTTTAAATTCTTTACATTTCAGATTTTTCTGTTCCAGATTCAGCAGTGAAACGATATTTTATTATTTTACAAACAAACAAACAAACATCTAAAACCAACAATTCACTTTGTAATAAACCCATTCATGGATCAAACTCCAGAGTGAAGATGATCTCAGTGTGTCTGGTACCTGGGTGTCGACCCATTTGGGCCCCTCCTCCGTCTCCACCACGCGTCCGTAGAAGTGGACCGGCAGCGTGTACTCGGGCCGCGCCTTCTCCCAGGGGTTCCCGTGCCTCAGCCAATCGTCCGCCTCCTCCACCTGCGGGTCGGGAGGCACAGCGGTTAGAGGTCTGGAGCTCACATTTCAGTCTAAAACCGTCCAGGACGCGCGACGCTTGTCTGTAAATACGAGTCATGAGCAGCAGGTCAGAGGTCAGAGGTCACAGGTCCATGTTTGAACTGCAAACAGTTTCCAAAGAGCCAAAGTTTCAGGTTTGAGGCTTATCACCAGATATGATGTTGATTCATCCGTGGCCGACCTCTGCAGGCCCCTGAAGGAGCTCCACCGGTCCAGCGGCGCCGAGCGAGGCCCGGTTCTGGTTAATCATCTACTCGGGAGGTTTTCTTGCTCAATTCTGCTCTACCTCGGGCTCAGAGAGGATTTGGGATCTCAAAGGTCCTGACGGAGAAGGTACCTGCCAGCCGCCTCTGATCTTCTGGTTGAAGATCCCGTACTCGTACCGGATCCCGTAACCGTAAGCGGCCAGACCCAAAGTGGCCATGGAGTCCAGGAAACAGGCTGCGGACAAAAGAGAGGAATGTTGGGAACTTTCTGCTCCAGTTTTTCCTCTGGAGACCTGCCAGCAGATCCTGGAGAGCACAGAGGAGCAGAACTTCTCCAGAACCCGTCCAGTTCTCCAGAACCCGTCCGGTTCTCCATCTCCTCCAGAGCTGCAGCTCTTACCTGCCAGTCGGCCCAGACCTCCGTTCCCGAGTCCGGCGTCCTCCTCCATCTCCTCCAGCTCCTCCATGTCCAGGCCGAGCTGCGGGAGGGAGGGGGGGAGGAACCAGAGGGTCACGCGGGGCTGCAGCTTCACGCGTGCATGCAGGCGCGTGCGTGTCTGACCTGGTAGATGGACTCGTCGCAGGCGTTCTGCAGGCCCAGGTTGATCATGGTGTTCTGCAGAGTCCGGCCCATATAGAACTCCAGGGACAGGTAGTAGACCCTCTGAAGGAGGTCAGAGGTCAGAGCGGGACAGAACAGAGGGGGCTTTGTACTCGGGGAACTTTACGCAACAGAACCGGCGGGACGCTCACCTTCGGGTCCGCTTCATAGTAGAACTGCTGCGTGCGGATCCACCTCCCCACCAGGTGGTCCCGCACGGTGTGCGCGAGCGCGAAGTAGTAGTCTCTGGGCGTGGCGATGTTGCGGTCCTTGACCAGCGTGAAGTGCAGGTGTCGGTTGAAGCCCTTCTTCAGCTCCGCCACGTTCTCCACCCCCACGATGCCCCGGATGCTGATCTGCTTCCGCTTCTCCTGGTCGCTCAGCGGGGTCGCCATGCTGCTGCTGCTGCTGCTGCTGCTGCTGCCGCGCGGGGGGGCGTCTGGTCCTGTCCGAGCGCGAGCGGAGTCGGGGAGGCGGCGCGCGAGCCGGAGCCTTTTTACCCGCGGGGCCCCTCCCCCCGCGTCTTCTCATTGGCGCAGGTGGGGGGAGGAGGAGGCGCCCCGGCCGACCCAGCTGATCCGATCACAAACACGCGCGCCCCGCGGAGCCACGCACGCGGGATCCCCCCCGTTTCAGTACATTTCCACCGAGCGTTTTTAGCGGGATATTTATAGAAAACACGCGGGAAATGATCAGAATTCTGTCTGGGAGGAAAGATGACGTTTCATTAATTCATTTGTTTTTGGCTTTTATTGTTTATTATTTGTACGTTTTTAATCTGTCCAAATTTTAATCTTCTCAGTTCCTTCTAATCCACATGTGTCAAAGTCAAGGCCCGGGGGCCGGATCCGGCCCTCCAGATCATTTAATCATATAAATGATCCGATGTTATCTTGTTCTCATTTCTAACTTGTATCATTTTGACAAAATATATTTTTATAGAGAGTAAAATATAAAAAATTATTAAAAGTTTAAGTTGATTTATTCTAGAATAATATTCCTGCCTTTTATTATTCATACTTATGTTAAAAGGTTTTAAAAATTGTCATTCCACTAACTTTTTGGACTATTTTGACATTGACTTCTACTTTTTTTAGGCTGTTTTGGATTTTTTCAGTAAATACGTTTGTGACTAAGCGTGTTTTTCAAGTTTTCAGAAACAGATTTCTTTCCGTGACACAAACGTCCAGCTGCAGCTTATTTTTAAACAGGAGACGTGAGAGGTCAGAGGTCACGCCCCCTCTGTGGGGTCAGCTGACCTAAAGATGGAGCCAGTTTATTTGATGCACAGGTCAGCAGGTTCAGGCCCTCCTCTTCTCATTCCATTAGGGCTGCCACGATTAGTTGACTAATCGACTATTAAATTAGTCGTCGACTAATTTAATAGTCGATTAGTCGTTACTATTTATTATATGGAGTCAGAATGTAGTAAAGTTGACAGTTATAATGGCGTTCTGTTAGCTTTTTGGACTATTTTGGCATTTATTAAGGCTTTTTAGGCTATTTAGGACTTTAGCTAAGTTTTCAGCTACATGCTAGCTATTTTGGCTAATTAAGGAATTTTTAGTTTTTTAGGTTAATTTGGAGCTAAGCTAGTATTTAAGCTATATGCTAACTATTTCGGTTAATTTATGAATTTTTCAGTTTTTTAGGCTAATTTTGTGATTAGCTAACATTTTAGCTGCATGATAGCTTTTTAAGCTAACTTAGTTTTTCTAGGCTAATTTAGAGTTTAGCTAATATTTCAGCTGCATGCCATCTGTTTTGGCTGATTTAGGCTTTTTTCAGTTTTTTAGCTTAATTTGGAGCTAAGCTAATATTTCGGCTACATCCTAACTATTTCGGTTAATTTTTCAGTTTTTAGGCTAATTTTGCGATTAGCCAATATTTCAGCTGCATGGTGGCTGTTTTGTATTACTTGGTTTTTCTTTAGTTGTGTTGGCTAATTTGGAGTTTAGCTAATATTTCAGCTGCATGCTAGCTGTTTGGCTAATTTAGGCTTTTTTTTTGTTTTTTTAGATCAATTTGGAGTTCAGCTAATTTTTCAGCTATATGCTGGCTATTTTCGTTAATCTATTAATTTTTTAGGCTAATTTTGTAGTTAGCATGTGGCTAAGTTTTCAGCTACATGCTAGTTATTTTGGCTAATTTAAGATTTTTTCAGTTTTTTTGTTTAATTTGGAGTTTAGATAATATATTAGCTGCATGCTAGCTTATTTGGCTAACTTTGTTTTATTTTTCAGTTTTTTAGGCTAATTGGGCATTTAACTTGGTTATCAGCTTCAGCGTTTTCCTCTATTAGCTTCAGTGATTTCAGCTATAGCACTAACATCTTCAGCTGCCAAATTCAGCTCATTTAAAGCTAATGATTGTTAAGATTTACATCCAGTTTGCGCATGACCTGATTAGTCAACTAATCGGAAAAAATAATCGGTGATTAGTCGACTATTAAAATAATCGTTTGCGGCAGCACTACATTCCCTCGATTTATTTTAATCAAACCTTTTAATAGAAATGTCTGATTGGGTGCATTTACTTGGTCTGACTCAGACTCCCAAACCAACAGTTGCTGTTCCTCCACAGACCACTGGGGGGCTGGTTTCAGGACAGACCACTTCCATGTTAAAAAGTTCAATTTTACAACGAAAAATGAAAATTTCATGAAAAACTGAAGAAAATGATTTTCAAGGATTTGAAACTTTTTCACTTTTCTGTAACGTTGAATTCCAGACTTCACATTCGGATCACCTTAAACCGTCCAGCACCCTGACGAGGCAGAGCTGGCCCACCGCTCCACCACCAGGACGGGGTCTGTCGTTCCTGGACCTGAGGTCGGACTCGGCCGTCGGGTTCAATCAAACGACCTGACGACCTGGTCACATGACTCCTCAGTGACGTGAATGGATCAAATGTCTCAGCAGCTGCAGCTGGACTCACACCAGGAGGAGGCGGAGCTTCTCAGCCTCGTGTCTCCTCATCCCTCTGGGGTTTGGAGGTGGGCGGGTCGGGGCGGGCCCGGTAACCCGGGTCGGGTCAGAGCTGCTGGATCCTGGTCCGACACAGAAAGACAAACTCATCACCTTCAGTCTGAGGCTTCACGCCTGTTCCTCTGGAAGATGTTGATGAGAAGAACCGGAAATGGACCGGAACCCCCAACACAAGCTCCAAAACATGGTCCGAACTGGTGTCCCACCGGGTCTTCCAGGAAGCTCGTGGATCAGAACATTTGATCTGCAGTTCAGGCCAAAGATCTACAGCCGATGATGAAAAACAAAAACTGAATGACTGACCCGGTTCTGCTGCTGAAACGGGTCATCTCCTCATTTCTCTGAGAAATTTAAGAACTTTAGGGGGGGTCACATGACTTCATCTGCTGCAGGGTCACCTGACGGTCACACGGGGACGTTGGATTGGACGGGACACCGTTAACAGTTCTCCATCCAGGTTCACTTTAAAACGATCCTGATCGGAATCCAAATACCCAGAACCAGAACCAAAATGAAAGTCCAAACGTGCATTGAATCGTGTGTCCTGGTTGATGGCGCCCTCTTGTGGTGATAAATCCGTCCAACACGTTTGTTGAGCGTCCAGATGAGATGAAATCAACGTTTTCTCTCCTTTCTGTCTGTCAGTTCAGTTTCTGTGTTTATTTAGATTTACATTTAGATGTAAATAAAACAGAAAATCCACAAATGCTTGTAGTTTCTGGAGTTTCAGCCAGGTGTTTCCTGGGGGGCGGAGCCTGTTCTCTCACTAAAACTGGAGAGATTTAAAGAGTGAAAGAAGATTTTAAGTTTCTTGAGCATCGTGACACTTTTAAAGACAAATACTGCAGATTAATGTTCAAACTTAAACATGACTATATAAAGAATAATTCTACATCAGGATTGATCTTATTAAAGACTAAATGATCACATTTGATATTATAATTAGTTTTTTCCTGGTGATTTCTCTGTCATCTGTAGAGAAAGTCCAACATCTGATTGATTTTAGAATAATAGATGTGAACTAAAAAGAACAGAAATCTGCAGAATGATTAACATTAAAGTCAAACTGAAAGAGAAACTCGAAATATTTGAATAATGAAATAGAATAGATGATCCTAGATAGATGAGGTTTTTATACCTAAAAGCTACTGAAGAAAAACGCGATAATTTACAGTAAAAAAAATGATTAAAAATAGAAAAAGCTTCCGAAGTGAATCTATGTTTCTGACCCGATAGGTCTGAGGCAACTTTATCATTCTAGAGTGATTCGGACCAAGTAGATATAAAAACCTAAAAGCTATTTAAGAAAATCCTTTATTTGTTGATGGTAAAACTTGAATTTGTTGACGGTCCCTAACCATGCCGGAGCGAATATCAAACTAACTTCTGCTCGGTCAGAACCGGTCAGAACCGGCCAGAACCGGCCAGAACCGGTCAGAACCGATCAGAACCGGTCAGAACTCATCAGCTTCTTCTTCCAGCTTCACTTTCTCTCCACTCATGGACGAACAAACGGACTTATGCTAGGCTAACGCTGGAGCTAACACACCTGTCTCACATCTTACCTGTTCCAGGTGTTCGGACAGAGTCTTCCCGCCGCTGCAGCACCGCAACAGAAGCGGTCTGTTCATCTCCTCTCTGATTGGTCAGACCGCCGTGCCGTGCTGCATTCACTGACGCTGGAAAATCCAACACTGCCGTTCTCGTGAATGTTACAGGAAGTTCTGAGTCGAGAAAAACATTCGGGGCTGGAGGCGGGAACCCCCGGGTCACGTGACCTGATTTCAGATGCTCATTCACACGTAACCACAACGACTGACGTCACCTCAGCTGTGGACGTCGGTCACGTGACCTCTCGCGGCGGGTTCTGATGACGTCATTTGACGTCAAGAACATCCCTATATAAACGATAGCTCTCATACTGACACGTCAGTTGAGGTTCGACCCTCCAAAGACCCAAGAGAGATTTCAAGCTGTTCCAGAAACTTCACCAACAAACAAGACACTTTGTCCACAAGTCTTCACATCCACATCAGAGAATCTCTACAAAGATCTTCAAGTCTTCTCCAAAGTCAATCCAATCCAAAGCAGCCATGCTGTGTGGTAGATCCAGCAGCTCCATGACAGAACTCCTCTGTGAGCCCAACAGCCAGCGGCTGGACATCTCCAGAGGTCTGAGCAGATTCAGCCGCTGTGTAAGGGGAGTTTTCAGGAGTTTGTTCAAAGCTGGAAACCAGAATCAGCTCAAACAGGATTCCATCTCAGCAGAGCCAGAGGAAACTCTGCAGCAAAAACAGCAAATCAGCGTCTTAGAGAAGGAAAATGAGGAAATGCTCCAGGAACTGAAGACACTTCAGGACAAGTTGGTCTGTCTGTCAGAAGACAAAGACACCTCCATCTCTGCAGGAGAACACCTCAAAGCTGCCCAGGACCAAAACTCAGTCCTCAAGGAGAAGCTTCTGCAGCTTCAACTCAAGATCCAACAAGAGGAAGCTCCTCTGATGACCACTCCGGACATCTCCACGGATGAATGCAGAGATCAGATCCAGGCCTTAGAGCAGCAGAAGGAAGTTCTCCAGAAAGAAATGGAAGAGCTCAAGAAGAAACGCAGCCAAGAATCAGCAATGAGGATGGATTTGATCAACCTGGAAGCAGAAAAATGTGAATTGGAGATCCAACGCCAACACATTCAGGAGGTCATTCAGATCTACAGCCAACAGCAGGATTTCCTGCTTCCTGATCAGATCCGTGAGAGGAAAAGTCAAATCCTTCTCCTCAGACGGGAAAAGGAAGTCCTTCTGGAGGAACAACGGGAGATTGAAAATTCCAAATCAGGAACTAAAGCGCTGCTCACAGAATTCCATCAAGTGATCAGAGATGTTGAGGATTTGAAAACCAAGAACTACCACCTGAAAAAGGAACTGGTGGAGGTTAACTTGGAGCTCTTTGAACGACAGACAGCTGCTCCGAAGAAGACTCCGATTCCTGCTGGAAACCGCCGGAGTTTGATCCCCGTGTTAGCCAAAAGATCCGGACCTACAAAGCAGGTTTCCTCAGACGCCGGAAAGACCCGACAGCCAACAAGTGTTCTGAACAAACCTCCGAGTCCTGCTGGAAACCCTCCAGGTTTGAAACGCAGAGGTCCGATCGTGAAGAAACCAGAACCAGCAAAGGTCACCAAGCAATCCAGAAAGATCCAGGAGCAGAAGAGACTCCGGGAGCGTGAAAGAGGTTGGAGATAGACGCAGCAGAGACAGAACTTCTCTGGAAGTCTTCATCAGGAGTGTGTGTGTCGTGTGCTGGGATTAGATCCAGCAAACTCCAACTGGAATTCTTCTGGTTTTGATGGGAAAGCCCTTCAAGCTGAGAAGAAGATGACAAGTTCTTTTTATACATTCAGTTAGATTAGAATTAGATTTTTTAGCTTCATTTGTAGTAGGAACATTTATTTATTTACTATTGACTGTATGCTATGGGGGGGGGGGTGTTTGATTAGAATTTCTGTAGTTTTGTTTTTCATTGTAAAGCGCTTCGACCTGAGAAAAGTGGGAGAAGTGCTTTTTAGAAATGAAGTTTCATTAGATTTTGTAGGAAAAAAAAGATTTTGTGAACTTTACTTTCTTTTAGTTATATTATAGTTTCCTTGTATTTAAAAAAAGATTTATTCTGATTCAATTTCACTATTTTATAAAGAAAAAAGTTTCTGTTTATGTGAAAAATGTGAAAATGTTTCTTAGAAAGTGTAGGTGATCAAACACACAACAGGACGTTTGTAAAAGTAGTTTAGATCAGATGAGTTTGGAGTTCAGATTCAGTGTAAATCTCTGAACTTCTAGTGTCAAATGAATCACCAGAATGGTCTTAAAAAGGGGCGGCGCTGGTTGGTTGGTTGATGCTTCGGCCTGACTGACCCGTGTCTGCGTGGGTTTCCTCCGAGTTCTTCGGTTCCCCCCACCTGTTAGAAGAACCGTTCTTTGGTTCCTGATAGTTTAGCTGCAGGACGACGACCCAGAAAACTCCAAATGGATCCGTCTGACTAAATGATGAGTTCCAGATGAAAAGAGGCCGAGCGGCCTTTGGGTTTCCTCCGAGTTCTTCGGTTTTCCCTCCAATCGGGTAAAAAACAATTTTTCCCCTCCCTAGATCGCCACCTTACCGTGGTGGAGGGGTTTGAGCGCCTGAATTTACCCCCAGGAGCAGTTTGGTCACCATCAGATGAAGGTTGAGACTCCCAACCTTCATCTGATGGTGGAGCTCCTGGGGGGTCAGGCAGGACTAAGGGCGATCAAAACAAAAACCTCATGGTTCTAAGACGGAGGAGGAGGAGGAAGAAGAGGAGAAGGACTCAGCAAGACACTGCCACCCAACCATCCATCCGTCCATCCATCCAACATTCCATCCGTCCATCCGTCCACTCGTCCGTCCATCCATCCATCCATCCATTGGTCCATCCATCCATTGGTCCATCCTTCCATTCATCCATCCATCAATCCTTCCATCCGTCCATCCATCCATTCATCCATCCATCCATTGGTCCATCTTTCCATTTATCCATCCATCCATCCATCCATCCATCCATTGGTCCATCTTTCCATTTATCCATCCATCCATCCATCCATCCATCCATCCATTGGTCCATCTTTCCATTCATCCATCCATCCATCCTTCCATCCGTCCATCCATCCATTCATCCATCCATCCATTGGTCCATCTTTCCATTTATCCATCCATCATCCATCATCCATCCATCCATCCATTGGTCCATCTTTCCATTTATCCATCCGTCCATCAATCCAACATTCCATCCGTCCATCCGTCCACTCGTCCGTCCATTCATCCATCCATCCATTGGTCCATCCATCCATTGGTCCATCCATCCATTGGTCCATCCTTCCATTCATCCATCCATCAATCCTTCCATCCGTCCATCCATCCATTCATCCATCCGTCCGTCCATCCATCCATCCATCCATCAGTCCATCTTTCCATTTATCCATCCTTCCATCCGTCCATCCATCCATCCATCCATCCGTCCGTCCATCCATCCATCCATCCATCAGTCCATCTTTCCATTCATCCATCCATTGGTCCATCTTTCCATTTATCCATCCATCCATCCATCCATCCATTCGTCCGTCCATCCATCCACTGGTCCATCCTTCCATTCATCCATCCATCCTTCCATCCGTCCATCCATCCATCCATCCGTCGTCCGTCCATCCGTCCGTCCATCCATTCATTGGTCCATCTTTCCATTTATCCATCCATCCATCCATCCATCCATCCGTCCATCCATCCATCCATCCATCCATCCATCCATCCATCCATCCATCCATCCATCATTCATCAGTCCGTCCGTCCATTCGTCCATCCATCCATTCTTCCGTCCATTGGTCCATCTTTCCATTTATCCATCCTTCCATCCGTCCATCCATCCATCCATCCGTCCATCCATCCGTCCGTCCATCCATTCATTGGTCCATCTCTCCATTTATCCATCCATCCATCCATCCATCCATCCATCCATCCATCCATCCATCCATCCATTCATCCATCCGTCCATCCATCCATCCATCATCCATCAGTCCGTCCGTCCATTCGTCCTTTCATCCATTCTTCCGTCCATTGGTCCATCTTTCCGTTTATCCATCCATCCGTCCATCCATCCATCCATCCATCCATTGGTCCATCTTTCCATTTATCCATCCATCCATCCATCCATCCATTGGTCCATCCTTCCATTCATCCATCATCCGTCCATCCATCATCCATCCATCCATCCATCCATCCGTCCATTCGTCCGTCCATCCATCCATTGGTCCATCCTTCCATTTATCCATCCTTCCATCCGTCCATCCGTCCATCGATCCATTCATCCATTCATCCTTCCATCCGTCCATCCGTCCATCCATCCATTCATCCATTCATTTCTCCATCCGTCCATCCATCCATCCATCCATCCATCCATCCATCCATCAGTCCATCTTTCCATTCATCCATCCATTGGTCCATCTTTCCATTTATCCATCCATCCATCAATCCATCCGTCCATCCATCCATTCATCCATTCATCCTTCCATCCGTCCATCCATCCATCCATCCATCCATCCTTTCATCCGTCCATCCATCCATTCATCCATCCATCCATTGGTCCATCTTTCCATTTATCCATCCATCCATCCATCCGTCCATCCATCCATCCATCCATCCATCCATTGGTCCATCTTTCCATTTATCCATCCGTCCATCAATCCAACATTCCATCCGTCCATCCGTCCACTCGTCCGTCCATTCATCCATCCATCCATTGGTCCATCCTTCCATTCATTCATCCATCAATCCTTCCATCCGTCCATCCATCCATTCATCCATCCATTGGTCCATCTTTCCATTTATCCATCCTTCCATCCGTCCATCCATCCATCCATCCATCCGTCCGTCCATCCATCCATCCATCCATCAGTCCATCTTCCATTCATCCATCCATTCCGTCCATCTTTCCATTTATCCATCCATCCATCCATTCGTCCGTCCATCCATCCACTGGTCCATCCTTCCATTCATCCATCCATCCTTCCATCCGTCCGTCCATCCATCCATCCGTCCGTCCATCCGTCCGTCCATCATTCATTGGTCCATCTTTCCATTTATCCATCCATCCATCCGTCCATCCATCCATTTTTTTCCATCCATCCATCCATCCATCCATCCATCCATCCATCCATCCATCAGTCCGTCCGTCCATTCGTCCATCCATCCATTCTTCCGTCCATTGGTCCATCTTTCCATCCATCCATCCTTCCATCCTTCCGTCCATCCGTCCGTCCGTCCGTCCGTCCATCCATTCATTGCGTTCCATCCTCCTCCATTTATCCATCCATCCATCCATCCATATCACAATCCATCCATCCATCCATCCATCCATTCCATTCCATCCGTCCATCCATCCATCCATCCATCAGTCCCGTGCCGTTCCA
Organism: Oryzias javanicus; assembly: GCA_003999625.1. Classification (NCBI taxonomy): domain Eukaryota; kingdom Metazoa; phylum Chordata; class Actinopteri; order Beloniformes; family Adrianichthyidae; genus Oryzias; species Oryzias javanicus. Next base: position 25,893,324 of record CM012458.1, read on the forward strand.
TCCGTCCATCATCCATCATTCTTCCGTCCATTCATCCATCCATCCATCCATCCATCCATTCTTCCGTCCATTCATCCATCCATCCATTGGTCCA